>CM034357.1:89614088-90109933 GCA_019925275.1 Mytilus edulis | reverse complement strand
GTATATCATGTATATCCAGCTTGTTTAAAAATTAGTTTTTTCAATCAATTGACTTTTGGCTTCCTTGTGTACAGTAATAACAGTAATAATATGTCAAGCTAATACATGTTATTGGTTGTCCCACCGCTCAGCTCTTAATAAATAGAGGATATCATATGGCTTTTTCAATATCACATCCGTATCAACCCGAGACACCAATATAATCCCAAGAGCTCTGCTCAAGGGATTATATTGGTTGCGGGTTGATACAGTGTGTGATATTGAAAAAGCCATATCATATACACTTTATTATATACATAAACTTCATTTAGATTTTTTTATGTGACATGATGTCATACAGATAAGGAGGTTTGAAATGACCTCATACAGACTATAGGTTTGACATGACTTCATACAGATAAGGGGTTTCATAGAGCCTTTGCAACAGTGACTGCAATTGATGACGTGACGTCATATAGATTAAAGGTGTGATAAAGCTTTTGCAAACGTGCTGATATCGATATCATCACGGGTGGCTGATACAGCATGCTTGCCAATGATTGTATTACACATACAATTTATCTGTATTTAATACTAAGTATATAATGAAATTGCATATCAGGGCTTTGTGATGTCAAATACGTTGACCCGGCCTTTATAACTTTGAATTAGACATATCAGCGACGTCACAATGTTTGAACCGGTGTTGATAAGTTTGACCCGAACTTATCAAATCATCTTCAAACAAAGAAAAACACTTCCAAAAGACGCAAATACAGCCTGATGAATCAGTTATAAGGTTATCTGTATAATGATATTGTAAAATATCAGCTGATCAACACAATATAAAGGCTTTTTGATCTTGTTCAATGGGCTCACTCAACAAAAAGCTTCACATTGTGACGAGCAGCTGATATTTTACAATATCAACATGCAGACAACCTGATAATCATTACCTTATTTACCTAACAATCTGTAAACAGTGGGGTCGACTAGGAATGTAGATCATTAAGGAGATGTGTTTGCCATTGAGAAATATGGTCTTGAAGGGATGAATTAGAAATTTAGTTTTAAAAGAAAATGCCTACCAAGGGGGTCATGGTTACTTCATTAATGTATAGCCAAAATCATGGCATTTCTCCCTATATATCTAGGCTTTGATGTCCTTTTTATAGACCAGTGGTAGCTTATTTGATAGAAGTAATTAGTTATTCATTTACATCAATTATAATACAGATCTAACTAGTTCATCCAGCGGTTTTAAAAAACAAACTTTGCGTTTGAAGAAAAACAAATAAACAAAGATTTATGATTTCTATTGTACTATACCTTTCTTGTGTTAATCCAACCAAACTCTTCCCATCAACCTCTAGTAACTGGTCACCGGACTGTAAACGTCCATCCTGTAATTAAATAGTGTGTGTTAGGTCTAGTCAGAAATAATGGTCATCAAATATTGTTTGTTAGCTCTGGTCAGAAAAAAGGGTCATCACATTTTGTATGTAAGCTCTTGTTTGCAGTAAAATTTCCAGATCAGTATTAAATAACTTTATAAGTTTGGAAAGATTGTTGTCTTCAACTTGCCAATCTCCAGTCAAAACTCCAAATGTTTACCGGTAGTAGTTTTTGAATGATCTAGGGTTTAATTATCTTAATCAAGTTTGAGATAACATGATTTCTTTATCATATGTAATTGGCTTTGAACTAGCTTTCAGTAACTGCAACAAATCAGTTATTTGTGACTGTATGATAGGTGTTTTTTGTGCTTCATGAGAAACTGATTGGTCAAGCCATATGTAACTAAAATTTACATTTTGTTCCTAAGTTACAATGCTGGGCCACTGTCCCAGGTAAAGAAATTGAATGTTTAGAAACATGTTTAACACAGCCACATTCTATGTGCCTGTCACAAGTAAGGAGACTTTGATTAGTTGGTTGTCACTTCTATGTTGCTGTAAGGCTGTTTGCATTTTAAGGGTCTTTAAAAGGGACTACACAGTATGGGTTTTTCTCATTGTTGAAGGCTGTAAAGTGGCCTACAATTGCTCACATCACATCATTTGGACAGATTTCTCATTAGCCATCATACAACATTTCCATATTATAAATTATCCTGTTTCAAACAAATGTCTGGCTATTTAGTGGCTTAGAGAAACACCATACCATTCATATGTGGCAGTATAATGTTATCCACTGAGGTTATATTTTGTGGCATTGCGATGAATTACATTTTTTTATGAAAACACTTATTCCTGTATCCCACATTTATAATTACAGTGATAGTTTTTCCACACATCTAAATTAATCTTTATCCCATATTGTTTTTTATTTCACCTCTTCACATGTATGTTGTCTTTAATTGCATGGTTGACCAAAACTGACTATCTTATATGTACTTACAATATCAGCTCCACCACCAGTCACCACAGATTTAATGTAAATTCCTCTTTCTTTCTGGTTATCTCCCTGTAAATCAAAATAAGTATATTTATTAATTATATCTCCACAACACCTGACATGTTAAAAAGACATTTCTACCCTAAAGAACTAGTTAATAAACTAACGTTAGGTTTACAAGACACTTGTAAAAAGGCTGTTTCTTTGCCTCAAAATTAGAAATTATCCTAAGGTAGACATCACACATGCTTAAAATTGTTTGTAATGTCTCCAATATTCAACAGGACATGATATCTCTATGACAAGAGTTCATATCTTTGTGTTTTTGTCTTGATGGATAGTTGTCTCAATGGCAATCATAGCACATCTCTCAAATTTATATATATTAGTATTCACCATTTTTGCATCAAGTAGTCTGACACTGTTTTCATTTGTTTTTGACATTGTTTCTAAGTAATTCTCAATCATTGTTTTCATACAGTATATTATGTGCATGCATTGTACATAAATAAATAAATAAATAGTACATGGACAATCATATAATACATAGGATTCAGCAGCTATTGTTTTATATCTTACCATTAAAGTGAACTAAAAACTTCCAGTGGCTAATTGCATATTAACCAAATGTTAATTCAGCTCTTAGAAGTTAAATGTCACATTTCAGTCTAACTTATTGTCTTTACTCCACCCCTCTGATCAAAATATCACATATCCCATTCAATTATCATCAATTCTTCACATCCCCCCTTTTTTCACTGATATTAATCAACTTGTATAATATACCCACCTTGATAGGTTCTGTTACACTAATTAAGTCAACTGCATTCTAGACAGTTATAGATTTTACAATAATCAATTCTATATATACATGTATATCAAATAACAATATTTAAACTTTCATTTGTAAGGCGATTCCCAAAAGACTACCCGGGAAACAATAATGGCAAAGCTTGATGGATCTGAGACAAAGCAACATGTTGATCATACATATTTCAAATGATCGAAACAAAAATTATGATATCATAAATGCTGAAAAAGATTATGAGGTTTTGAAACCAAGCAAATAATTGCAGATAATTTTCATTTAAATATTGAATGAGCAGTTAGCAATTATTACATGTGCTTGGTCTCAGCTCCAAATAAAAAATATATTTTTCTGTATGAACGCATGGTGTAATAAAAATGAAATTGCAGTAATTCAATACACAATTTAAATTTATAAGATTTCAATAAAATTTCAATAATATAAATGATAAGTTACCTTAGTAATATGTTAAAGAATCAATGTAAACAAGAAAGTTAATGTTTTATGATGATGTTTCTTCTCCGTGACAAATTATATAACATCAATGAATCACAATACAGGGGGCCCCCTTTTACAATTCAATAGTTTATTTTCAGATACAAAACTTCAATTTTATTACTTAACAGCAAAAATATTGTAAAATTTACACCTGAAGAGATCTCAATCCCTGTACTTAACAACTTCCAACAAAAAAGCGGAAAACTTGTTTCATTCTTGGTGATAAAATGATTTATATCGCCTAGCTTGACAGGAAGTCCATAGAAATTCTCCCTTTTACTAAAGGTAAATAAAACTTAAACAAAGACCTGCAGTTCTATACATTATATTTAATCTTGGCGCTTTATACTTTAAAATTTAAGATAACAATATCAGATGTATTGAATTTGAATTAAAAATAGTTCAAATTACTACACTGACACGCTTACAACCAACTGACGCAACAGTTAGGAAGTACTTTTACAGGTGAAATGTTTGGCCTAAGCATGTATGACCAGTTCATTCTTAGTTATAATGTCAGTTTTACTATATTTGTAAAGTAAAGTGAAATATTAGCTTGAAGGGTATAGTTTATATCTCTTCATCTTCATATGAGTGTCTCTTTTCACAAAGATATTAAACAATTAAATTTTACATTTTAATCTCCAGTATAAGGACAAAATATCCTCATTGACCTAGTTAATACCAGTCCAGTCAGACATTCATTTAAATCCTTACCCAAAACAGAAGATTCCTTTAAAAACTCTGATGGTAACACATCTAACAACAATTCCATAAATAATACTAACCAGTTAATATAATTCCAGTTTTATCCATTTTAAAATGTTTTATAACCAAAACACAATGTTAAAGAAAGAGCTAACAAAACTGGTCTAAATGTGTGCATGATTAATGATTACTATTGCGTGTCTATTTCATGGTAAATATTGCATTCCATAGTTAATTAAACCTTGAAAACAGGACATAACATTAAGTTGAAAATTATTTCTTAATTCAAATATAAGATTTATACCTGAGTAAACAACCTTTAATAATAAACTCAATTTTTCGAAATTCTTTAAATTTCAAGATTTTCTTGTCAAAGAGGTTAAAAATGTCTGAGCCAAAGATAATGATAAATCTGCTACAGTGTACAATACAAATCCTAAAGAATACACAAGTTTAATTCTCAAACAAAAGAATTATTAGTTAATCTTGTCTGGGTGTAGTAAATTGGAACAGTGCCATATCAGAATAAAACGGTTGTAATCCAATTAGTGCACAGTTTTAAAAGATTTGAAATATTTTTCAAGACAATATTACCGTTATTAAGGCCAAAGGTATAGGAAGTTTAAGTATTGCAGACAATATGCATACCATCAATTGTAATTAAGAATTTAAATCGTTGTGAGTTCCTTCCTTTTAAAAGACAACTAGAACACACCCGTGATATCGCGGGTCCGTGACTGATATATAACTATGCGTATGCCTTATTTCAGTATTGGTATTGTCATCTGATAAAGTCATGCCGATTATAACATGTATAAGGTGCACAGTTTTCTCTGCTTTCAAAATCTTTCTGTTTGAACCCGTCGACCTGGAACCTATCAATTATTGGTAATATTAATAATTTGGAAAACAAAAGGGCCTGGAATGGAATATTGTTTACTCAATAGTATACAGCAAAATTCTAAACGGTGTGCCTGTCTGATGCGGAACGTACAGATAAGGTAATAGGTAACAGGTGAATATACTATTGGTATCGGTGTCAGACTCGATCCGGAACTTCATAATTATTGGCAATATTAATTACGTGGAAAACAAATGGGCCTAGAGTGGTGTAATTTTTAATCAACACCATTGTACTATATTAGTTATATATAAAGTTGAATTCTTTGATTCATTGTTTTTACGTGATGACGGCTGACAAATTGGACCTCGTAATTTTAGTATTATAGATTCACAGCTTGACATACTCAAGCATATATAAATGTACAGTAAGAAGATCTCTTAATTTGTTATGTTGCAATACTGAGCCTTCCCCTTGGATTTGTGGTGGTACTAAACAATTCTATAGTAGATTTACTGTTGTTTACTTAACGTCCAGTGGGAAACATCACAGGCTCATATGCAGAACGATAGAACAATTTAGCAGGATATGGAAGTATGTTTTCTGCAGTTTCACTGAGTTTGCCTTTGATTGTTACTTTGAACTACTAAAACCCTGCAATTGAAGTCCTCCCATTACTATTGAAGAAAATGCCTTTTACATTTTAATGTCCTCCTTTTGAGTTATAATATGGGTTTTATAGAGCTGTAAATTTAATGATATAATCATTTACCACAGATATTTTAATTCAATAACAACATAAAAGTATTAAAAGTTTTAAAATATTTAATAAATTTGTGTAAACAATAAACTGTGAATGTCTGTATTGTAGAAATTATGCTTTAAGTCAATACATTGAGTATGTATAAGAGGCTATTTTTATAGATTTTATGCTTTAAGTCAATAGTAAAGAGCTATTAAAATTCTTCACATTTCTAAAGATAATTTATTGTCAAATAATAACAAGCTATTGTTATCTTGTTAAAAAGAAACATTTTTCTGTAGGGTTAATACCTGTATGGGCAAAACTCCTATAGAAGTGGTGACAATTAATTTACTAATGTTTTTACTTCTTAAGCATTTCGTAATATACCAGGAGAAAAAGTTCCGAGAGACTCACATGAACTTCCAACCTATTTCATGAGTCTAATTTTAACAATAACACACATACCAATCCGGTCTTATATTTTATGATTGATTGATTGATTGTTTTTTGTTTAATGTCCAGTGGCCACTATGAAGACTTCATTGTCCATCTCTAAACACACTAATTTAAAAATCTTTTGACTTGGAGTTTGGAGGAATTTACCTCAATATGAAGTTATCCTAAACCTTTAAGGTTATCACAACTTTTTGTAACAAGGCCATTTATGTGAGAGTTCTGATAAGTGATTTAGTGGATAATTCTATACACAGCTAATCTTAGAAAAATAAGGACCAGTTTTAAAACAAATCTATCTGAGTTTAGAATAACAAACCAATAATTACAATTCTTCCAATGTTATCTGGTATGTTTATTGTGCAAGTTAAAACAGGTGAAGTATTTCAATTCCAAACTTTGGGTACTAGATATAATGCATAGCTAGAATTTAACAGGTTGTAACTAAGGACTGAAGATATATGAAAAGTAACTTTGAGACAACTTAAAATACAAGATTCAGTACTTTACACGTATATGTGTATAGTATAGTTGCTCAACATGCATGTTTAAATCATATATTTCCTGTTGAAGACTTGTACATTCAAGACATGCAATGGGTAAAGAATAAACTGCATGCAGTTGTTTCCCTTTAATAATCTACATGATAGAGAAGGGGCATACATCAACGAGTCAGTAACCCATCTAGGAGTCAACCATTGATCAGTCATTAAACCAGTTAGTAATATACTCTATTAATAATCCAAAATCACTTAGAGCCATCTAGAGCCATCATGCTTTAGACCAGAGTCTAAAAAGGTCAGTCCAGTCATCATCCACATTCTATCTTGTGCTAGAGATTACAGTTTAGCAAAATTACAAGGATTCATATCAAATGATAAGTTATTAAATATGTCTCAACTCTCAAGGTCGTTGCCTTAGTACAGAGAAGATCTGGTAAAAAAATAAGTTAATGGACTAACAGTCATTCAGCAGCAGTATCTGCCAGACAGATAAACTTGGGGACTAACAGCTGTTTAGTGGTGGTTACATAAGAAAAGCTAAGAGTCAATCAGTAGAGGTCAAATCACAAGGATACACTTTGAGACGGTCTGGTCCGTGGGAAATTCAACATTGAAGAATACACAATATGTCCAAAATATGAGGGGACTCAAACAGCTCATCAGTTGTGGGATCAACACAGTTGAAATAAGCATAAATAAGCTACAAAAGTCAAGGGCAAATGCCAATGCAAAGCTGTTTTTATTTTAAAACATTGAAAACTATTGGCACAGAAAGTCGAAGTACAAATAAAAAGCTCAGATAAAAAGCTCAGATTTACAATTTTTATTATGAATCATTTAAGGGATTTAGAAAATACAAATATTGTGCAGTTTTATGTATTTTTGCCCTGTAACTTTGATGTGTTAAGATAATGCCAGTTTTGACAAGTGACACATGTGTGATACGAGTTTTTATCATGCTACCAAATCTCATGGAAATCAACTGTGACCACCTTAAATACGGATTTACTTTCACTTTTATTATTTCTTATTTAAAAAAAATAATTTAAAGGTTAAATGTGTTACCTGACTCTAAAATTTATTTGACGTATTAATAAGAATTGAATTTAAACATTTAGAAAGCAAATGATAACTGCCTGCAATGGTCACTAAATATTTCTCCTTCAAAAAAACTTCTCATTTACATTGTGCATGAACACTGTAGTGAGTCTGTCATCTATATATTACAAAAACATCTAATCTACAATTCCAGGGATACCCCAAAGAACAAAATCATACCTCTTTTTTGGTCATATTTTCACGTAAATTTTGATGTTATTACTGTCGAATGATGCATTATAGACATTATTATTTTGTCACAATTACACGTGTTGTTCACATGCACAAATAACATGCTAACGGAAATGTTTTGATAATTAAATCCTTAATATCTAAACATGCAGACAAAATTATAATTTATTATGTAATAGGGTCGTCATGTATATACATGTACATGTGACATTCTCATATTCTTACTCATAGCCATGTAAATACTGTCATTACTCTAATCCTGGTCTGACAAAACCATACACCAATTTTTTCCTTTTTTGTCAAAATACATGTTAGAAAGAATTTTACTTTTTATTACAGTAGATATTGAGTCATCAGCAAAAAATGTTCAGAAATGGATTTGTTTTTCTCACTTCTTCCCGAAAAATTCAATAAGTAAATAATTTTGACATAGAGGTTATAATGGGGTGGTTTGTTACCAAACACCCACATAACTGGTAGACTGAAATATTTAAATAAGTCACCTTAATGTCTGACTATTTAAAAACTTTTACTTTTACATTGCTTAAACACCTAGCACATTTAGAGTGGGACTATACACTTAAAGAATATTGCTCTGGGGGCTCTTATCTATATAAGCCATATATTTCCGGTCGGAATAACTTTAAATCTCATATTTTACTTTCAAAATATTATGCAGTCAGATACAAATGTAGTTTAACACCATTGTTGATAATTTTAGGTGCTTCAAATAAGTTTAATGGAACAATTTGCTACCACCGACATAAATCTTATGCAACTTCATTATGAACGGAAAATTATTAGTTTGGAAAAATCAAGAAGCAAATCTAAAGGCCTTAATAATTCATACTTCTAAAATAATTAATGATTACATACAACCTAATTCATGTAAGATACCCACAAAAAGAAAAAGAAATCTTACAATCAATCATGGATAGTTAGCTATTTTAATATAGATGACATCGTCCCTTCACAAGATGGCTGGGTGTGACACAATTTTGTGCATTATTAAGAATCGAATGCTTCTTTTTCTATTTCTATAGGAGTGCAATAGCATTGACTAAAGCTATTTTGTAAGAAGTGCTTCTACTAAAAATATGTACATGTTCTAAACTTTAACACCCGAATAAAATTAAGTTATTGTCACTGTGGACATAGAGACCATATATATATCTATAAATCATCTAATATTTAGCACTGAATACAGTTTAAATACTATAATGTTATGCAGATTGATTTTGAGTTGTCACTTGCAGTGGTTAGAAAAACATTGATTTATTCTATCTAATTCAATTAGGTGTTTTCAGCACATCTGGTCTTGATATATTAGCTCCATATAAACTGTGTAACCTACCTAATGCTCAGTCAAAAAGTGTAAACCTTTTAATGTGAATGCTTAAAAAATTTTAAGTAATCATTCTGTGTCATGATAAACAAAAGTTTAATAATTGTTTCCTAATTGTCAGTTGGTCTTGCAATGTCCAAAATATATGAATTTGTAGGAAAACTACAAGAAATTGTGTTGGTCTCAACTTTCAGATACAATAATTACAAGACCATATATATTTTGATATATAAGATTGATTGATTTCTTGGTGTTTAATGTGATTTTCAGCACTATTGTGACATTTCTTGGTGTTTAATGTGATTTTCAGCACTATTGTGACATTTCTTGGTGTTTAATGTGACTTTCAGCACTATTGTGACATTTCTTGGTGTTTAACGTGATTTTCAGCACTATTGTGACATTTCTTGGTGTTTAATAGGAACTATCCTAGTCAATTAAGAGCGCAACTGAACAGTGCTGGAATTTTTACTCCCATCACCTATAAAGTGTTGACAGGATAGTGATACAATAGTTTAGAATGGAAAAGGGGATGCTCTCTAACAGAGATGCCTTTTCTGGTTATCATTACAGTCGTGTAACCTATATCAATATGATAAAACAATGATCCTTAGTTTTTTCTTTACTCTTCCCTTGCTCATGTTTTTCAATCCTATGTAAAATTTAACCTTCAAGACCATCTACTTAATTTCAAAAAGATGGAATTTCTGTATGACATTAATCGGAACTTAAATGGATTTTTTTTGTTTTGCAAATTATGAATCTATCATGTGTGACATTAATATGGTCATAAATGGGCCAACATATGGAAAATTATATCCAGATTAAATTTTATTTATTAACACTTATATTTGTCTTAGCCTTTTATTTATTTAACATATGAAGCCTATTTTCATCTTCACAAAATAATTAAGGAAATCTGCCACATATTCTTTAATGTTTTTTTTTCAGAACTATTGAAATCTCTGAGATTGAAATTAGGCTGTTGAAATATTTTTTAAATTATTCCAGTTCTATCCACTTTATTTGCATCAATTCCAAATCTGATATAATATAATTTTACAAATCTAAAAATCAAAAAAAATATGGATCTAGACCAAAAATGGGACTTTAAAAATATTTAAATAATAATATTTAAAAAAATTTAATTTGAGACAAACATCATCATAAAACATTATGCTTAATACTTCATTTGAAAATAAATATTTTGAAACATATGTCTGGTCTGTAAATTACAACTCACGATACTGCTAACACTTTGAGAGATGAAAGTTGACTATCCTGGAACTCTAAATAATCCAGATGCAATTTGGTAAATAAGTAGAAAGTTCTTGTAAGAGTAAACTTCACATCACTATTTCACTACACTAGCTATCCACAAAAAACTTAAGACTTTGTTACTGTCAATATACACAAAGGGAAACACCCAGGATTTTATCCAAGAATACCTTTCTTTTAAAAATCTATGAATTTGTGTTTTTATACACTGTATGTAATGTATTCCATAAACGTTTAAATTTTTCAGCAATCTTCTGTAATCAGATTCATTAAGATCTCATATATATATCCAAGTTTATGTTGTAGTCCATCAATAGTTTTCGATTAAACATGATTACGTTTTATTTTCTCTTATGAATCTTACACAAAAAATGTTCCCAGAAAAAAATGTCAAATTTTAAAATACATGTGACTTATGAAAATCTGGTGAAGAATTTGACCAGTTATTTAAGATTACAGGTGTGCAGAATTACCTGTAAGATGGTATATAAATAGAATTCATTTAACCTATCCATTTTATTGGCCTCTACTAAATAGGGGTCATTCCAGGTTACTGGAGTGTTTAAGGAAACTGTTAAGCATTACAAGAAAGTTCAGAATTATTGTTACATTTCTTATAATATGCTCATCTGCACAGATTTGAATACAATATAATGTTTCACAAGATATAATACAAGGTTACCTGAAAACACAGGTGAATACAGTAGTGTTTACTTAAGTGCAATACAAAACATGTTTATTGACAAATCTAAATTCACATTAAAAATATTTCAAAAGTCTTTTTAATGTTTAAGGAAAAATACAAAGTTTTTATTTACATAAAGTAGATTGAAGTTGTAGTTCAGTTTATTTTGCGAGTTAAAAAAACCCTATATTTCAAGGGTAAAGTTTTTTCCAAGTAAAGGTATAAAACTGTAGTACTGAAACAGTATTAGTACAGCTGTGAAGAATAATGTATAGCATGGAAGCTTTTTAAAAATATTTCAAACAACAACGAAATGAAGACTTTAATTCAGTTTAATGTAAATAAAAGAAGATGTGTGGTATATATCAATCAGACAGCAACCTAACAATGCAATTAACCAAGACGTCTAGAGGGCTACATACACTGTTCAACAACATCCAGGTGACAATATATCAAGCTCTATAATCATTGGCAGCTGTATTTTGGGCCGAATACAGTTTTACAGGGGTACCAATATTCGGTACTTAGTGACATTTGCGCCAATTTTTACCTGTACACATATCTATCATATATATTAGTGATTAATATATATTTATTCTTAATTTTTGGCGTAAAAAGTATCATATGTTTGTATATTTCACTATGAAGATAAGCATCTGGTGAAAAATGACTTAAAATGCATTAGACAGTCAATGTACAGAGAGAGAATAAAACGTATTGCTTTGCTGAATATAAAATAAAAAGATAGAGAAGAAAACAAAAGCTTTTGCTGATTATGTTTTAGCCACATATGTTGATGACAGTGCTTTGTTCCCACCATGCAAATGGGCTTTATTATTTTTAGGAATTTTTACGAATTTTTACTGTTTGTGTTTTGGACAATTAAGTGAAGTTACAAGCTACTACATACATTGAATTGGGAATTACCCATGCAGCAGCAGTAAGAAGATATGTTTCAGAAAAGGAAACGTTTGCTGTGTAAACTGCCGGTTCCAAGTCCGAATAAAGGAGTAGTGAAGTCATTTTTCTTCTAATTGGAGCAATCGTATGTTTTATTTTTGGCGCAAATGATACCATGTAATTTTAAAACATGTGGCGCAAACGTAGCATTGGAGAAAAAAGTTGTGGCACAAAAAGACGCATTTTTGGCGCAAAAGAATCTCTCCCATATGATTTGAGTTTGGTAAATCTAATGGCTGCATGTAAAAAGAAATAATGATTTTTTTTCTTATCTTTGTACAAATAGAATTACAAGAAGTTTTAAGATTCTAATCAAAACAATCGATTCCAACTGGTCTCATTTACTAAAAGAGATAGTAGTTATCAAAGGTACCAGTTTTATTAGTCACTGTTTGAAGTACATCAACAAGTATAACAAGCCAAAGAGTGAAGTTCTATTCAGAACAAAGTCAACAGTAATACTTTAGTCATTGGTTATCAATTTCAAGCTTTACATCATAAAATGAAAAGGTAATATGATACATCCATTTATAAATCATAGATACCTAAGGTTTGATGTTCATACCTGCAGAACATTTAATTACTATGCACCTGTGCTGCACAATTATTAAGAAAGAGAGTCAAGATGATTAGGAAACTAAGAAATTACATACATGGATGAAATATTACTTCAAGGATAGATTGCCTTGGCTCCTGTGGTGAATGTGTAATAGTACTTCATGATTGTACTATAGCTATAAAGAAGTATCAAATCATCCAACCATGACATTCAAATTGTAAACTTACAGAATAATTTAAAACCATTAAATCCTATGATTACATATCTGGAGACTTCATCAGGTGGACATAGAATAGCGGTGGATTGTGTCAAATCTAGACTATGCTTGCCTCAAATAAATGTGAACATAATCCATATGAATACCTTACATACAGGTCATTCTAGATGGTGTATTGGAGCAATACAATCATACTGGCATGCACAAAATGAGAACTTCAAACTGGTCTAGTGAAAAGGTGTGATAACTATGGAAAGTCATTAAGAAGTCAATAAAAGTGGGCTAACAAAATTGATTTCTTATGATTTTTTCTCCCACCAGTATTGTACAAACATATGGTTTCCCACGCTTATTGTAGAGGAAATGATTCCAGGAAGTAAGAAATCCTAATGTAACTCTACAATTATTACTCCTGAGAAAACCTTAATTCAATCTTTATTTCAGTCATGCAACCAAATCTTGCCTCCTCCAGTTAAATCCTAACGGACTTATGTTACCATTCAGTTGTTTCTGTTCAAGTCTTATTTGTAAACAAAACAGGTCAGATTTCATTTTGGTTAGAAAAGGATATGTCAATGAAACTGACAAAATAAATATACATCCTATTCCAATGTAATCCAATATCCAACTATTTACCCCATAGACTACAGTAATACAGCATAGCATATAAGTATGATGATATTAACAGTTTTATAATTTAAACAGGACTGAACCTCACAGTATATTGGCTTTGCCTAGGGTATATTTTTGAAACAACAAACATAAAATAATTTCATTCAACAGATGTGTCACTTGAAACACATAGGGTACCACCCAAAACAAATAAATGTTTTGTTAATAAATTGGCAAAATGTCTACATTGTTTTCCCAACCATTCACAATGAAATACTTATAGAATATCAATATTTATTTCACCAGTATAACTGTGCAGTATTAAGTGAAATTTAATATATAATATGCAAATTAGAAAGGTATACATAGACAAGATCATGTAACAGTCTATGAAATACAATCTTTTATATATTACTGATACAATGTTTGATTGTATTTCTTGTCTACACGAAGAGGCTCAGGTTCAAAGATATACTTCATTCTTTTTAATATAACTCTCAAGATTTGACATCAAATTAATTACTTTGTTTTCAAATGTAACCTATTGTCTTGTTCCAAACCTGTATAATCAAACAGCAAACGAATATAGTCTTAATCAGAACCTCTATGATCAAGCAGCCACCAATACTCTTGTCCCATACCTTATTGTGATGTATACCCTTTACATAACTATAAAATGTTGTTCCTCACAGGATGAAAGAGAGAAAGAAGGTTAAACTCTTATTAAAAGTTTTTTACAATGGCGGCATTAGGACCTAGCTGTTCAAGGACTTCACCTTCAAGGTTCTGTACAGATCAAATCTATAGGCCCCAATTCAGCCGGTCAGACAGGGATGCAACTGACTCATGCCCCCTAAAAAAGTTCAAATGTAATTTATGAGTAAAATTACAAACACTTTTGGTCAAAATATGGTACCCAAACTCCCTCTAGTAAGGAGTCCCCCCTTACATCAAATCCTGGGTTTCCTCTGTTCTATTTAGACATTGTTTAGACATTTATCTACAATTTACACTCAAATTGTCAAAAAACAAAATAAAGACAGCTTAAATACCAAAGCAGAGACCACCTAGGATATTTTTTTCGAAATTTGAAAGATTAATTAATCTACAGATTGCAATCTAATCTTTGGTAATATCAATAATACATTTTAAGATTAATTATAATGTCCTCAATTTTATTTTTCTATCCTTGGCTTCTCCAAATGTTTAAAACATTTCTATGTCTGTCATCTTGCCAAGTCCACTACTCAATCATCCTTTAACAAGATTACATCTCAGACAGACATTTAAAATTTTAAAAGACAAATCAAAATTTCATTATGTCTTAAGACAACTAGATAAATTGGGTTGAGGTCCCATTCAAAGGAAGTGTGAAATGACTCGGATCAAAGAATTCAAATGAGCCAGATCTGTCACATGATTATGATGGTGTGTAAAGAAATAATTACACAACACAAAAATGTATCTCTATGTGCATACGAAATGATTGAATTTATAAAAGAAATTCATGTCAGTCTATTTACTCTTTAGACAAACAAGCCAACCTGATGTACATTTATACTCTTTATAAAGTAGGGACAATTAATGCTTTGGTTATTATTATATCATATCAAATAGGATTGATATATAAATCTAATCCAATCAAATGAATTCTTTATTGATTTACAAATATCAAATCACGAATAGCTCACTCCTTAATATAATATTTAATATCTATATGTCTGACTTACTTCTTTTTATATTAACATTATTAACTCCTTTTTTCTCCAGAATTGACAGATAAAAAAGAAAACATGAAAAGTTAACGATACTTATAGTGAATTGTTTCAGACTTTTGTTACAGTAAAATATGTCAACCATTTCACTAACATGAACCTTGATGCAAAAGTGATCTTCCTCTTTGGACAGTACATAATATGTATTTATATAAGGATACATTTGTATTTATGTGTTACCGGTATGCAGAATGAGTTGGAAAGATTAGGCAATGATTTTATAATGAATAGTTGAAATAGGTTGTGTAACAATTGTTATTCAGTTTTGCGATCAGCTTACTAGGTATCTCCAGGAGTTTTAAATTGAGTATCGAGTAGTGGCTAAACCAGCACAAGTTTAATAGTAAACTTCAAATTTTCTTTTTGTTTTCATTGGTTTAACATGGGCAGTATTCTGCCAAGCAGTTTCTTTTGTGTTATTTTTACTTTGAGGCTGATGAGATATTTGTATTTCAAAATAAAAAGTTTGAGTAGGTCACTGCACCATTCAGTACGAGCCGGTCACTGAATCATTCAGTACAAGCTGGTCACGGCACCATTCAGTACCAAAAATTTGTGTATATCAAACAATTTAACATGTTCTTACAGATATCAATCATGCTTTTTAATCAGGTTTACACTGAATGAATGTTTTAAGATCACTGACTAAACATTTATATCATTCATATTCAAATATCTTTTACAATTTTTAGTTTTTGCAGCATTTTTCCACACTTCAGTAATTTTGATATTTTAAGCAACACATTTTCAATTGAATAGAAAGCATCCTCTCTGATCATTGAAATTGTACAATTGAGTTATCTCCCCTTTACCATACAAGAAAAAAAAATCAAAACTCAAAATTTTCATTTTAATGGAAAAAAAAAACCATTATACAATAAATCATTTTCAAAAGCATAACAAGATAGCACAAAAGTTAATGTTTGATTTGACATCTTTTGGTCCTATTATGTATGCTACATTAATCAATAGAATATAATCACTTTATTTTAAAGGAAATTTTTAAAGGTTTCTATTTAAAGAAAGGTTGTTTTCAAAGGCTAACATAGACAAGTTCAAAGTAGTATTTACAATGATGTTTCTTTGTATGTCATTTTATGTTTTCTGTAGATGTAGCAAAGACTATGGTATGCTATTAGAACAACTAAAAAATAATGTTTTATTTGTTAATTCAAATTTTTTAACAGTGTACTAAAAGAGGGACGAAAGATACCAGAGGGACAGTCAAACTCATAAATCGACAATAAACTGACAATGCCATGGCAAAAAATGGGAAGGACAAGCAGACAAACAATAGTACACATGACACAACATAGAAAACTTATCAACAAAGCGAACCCCACCAAAACTAGGGGTGATCTCAGGTGCTCCGGAAGGGTAAGCAGATCCTGCTCCTTATGTGGCACCCGTCTCGTTGCTTATGAGATAACAAATCTGGTAAATAGTCTAATTAGGTAGGTCACATTTATGAAAGGGAAGGGGACTGTAGTTGCGATGTAAGGAACATATCCGATATCATTTGTGAAACGGTTATTCCATAACGGTCAACCAACTTGTGATGGCGTCCGTAAAATTTACAAAGATGATTTCAACTTCACTATTTGGAACTCTTGATTTAATAGCTTTGATAAAATATACAACAGTATGCATACAAAATAAAAATCATCATGCAGAGTTGTAAATGTACTATTGTAACTTGTATTTTCCAATTGACACTGTTTTATTGTTGTTGTTTTTTTAGATAGTGGAACAACTATTTTGTTAAACCCTTTTTCACAACATGTATATTTTGTATATACTATACATGTACTAATCAAATTTAAGAAAACTGCTGAATTCTATGTATTTCAGATAATCACAAAACTTTGATAACTTACCTGCCACAATAGTGATGCCCTTGACCTTTGTACTTACTTGAGCTGCCACACTACTGAGCATAATGCTGACCTTGACCTTTTTACTAACCTTAGCTGCCACAATACTGAGCCCCATGCTGCCTTTGACTTTGCCAAATGATATAACAGCCACTTCTGGTTCTGTAGACATTGGAGGTTTCTGGTCTGGGGGAGAACCACCATGGGGTTTTTGGTTAAGGTTTGGTTGACTTGGTTGGTTTTTACGTATAGCCTGCAATTAAACAATGTACAATTGAAAAACACTTGTATATGAAAAATGAAACGGTCATATAATTCATGCTATTATGTTTTCAATATTGCATTATAATAGGGTAGGCATCTGTGTAACAAACTGTTTATATAAAGTACTGAGGGATTATCATTTCAAATTTGATTTAAGATTTTGAAAAACTTGGAAAAATATGAAAATAGATGGACTAACTAACAGCTTAACAGAGAGACAAAGTGCAAAGTTGCAAACCTAATGTCCCCTATGACTTTGTCGGTAGGAGACTAATGAGATGTGGTATGATTGGCAGTGAGACAACTATCTACCAAAGTTCAAATGAAGTGGATATGAGTAATTATAGTCAACCAAACGGCCAATGTAGTTCTCTTAAAATGTTCTCATAATTATAAATGGATGTTTCAGTTATTAGAAAATGATTGTTTATGATGTAAATTTACGAAATTATTGCAAGGTTTCATTTATGCTGAATCAACATTTTTCCTGAATAAAAGAAATACTTGAGATACTGGAATAAGAAACCATTCATTAATAACGTTAAAGGTCAGGTGATGTTATATGATCCTTACTTTGACATTTCAGTACCGTCTTATCTCAATATTAATAATCATTTTAATATTTATAAATAAAATAATTTCAAAAGGTTTTTTTCTATAATTTTCTATGGCTAATGTTGACTGTAATGATAAATGATACTGTTATTACTGTAATAGTCTTAAAAACATCTTTCTACTTGGTTTCTTCAAAAGATTCACTAAGACAGGACTACTTTTAATGACATTTTATTACTAAATATTTATTACATTACTGGAACAATCTTATTACAATGTATTAAGAGTTACTATGCAAATTCAACATTTAATAGCTTTTGTTTATTATATCTTTTATATGAATAAAAAAGAGATCTTGGTTGAGTTTTGATGTAATCTGATTACAATACAGATTTTGTGTCAATGCTTTCCTAACAAGTTTCTGGTGACACTTTACAACATATATAACTTTCACAAATATTAACTCCACAACTAATGATTAGTAAAAGATTTTCTGCTTTGCCCAGATGTAAAACATTCACTCTACCTCGATTAAACTTAGATTAAAATGGAATGTGGATATATGTTTCAGATGGTTCTAAAAATTTAAAATGCATATTTTAATTAAAAAAAAATAAAGGGTTCTGCGGATCTCAGTGTCTTGCCTACTGTTGCTGTAAGTTGCAGGCTCGAAAAAAAGGAGGGCATTTGTGCACCAGAATGTATTTTTCATAACAGTAGAAAACTAAATGATTACACAATTATTAAAAAACACACTTGTGACTAGTAAACAAAAGATTGAAGCACCAATACTTAAATTAATAGTCCTAAAATATCACATTCAGAATCCAATGCTTCTTCTTTTTTAAAATTTCAACCTCTGTTCATTTAGATTTGAGACCTAACTTATCTACATGCTTGACAAAGTTATATATATATCATTATTGGATTTAAACTGCTTCTTATAGTATACAAATGAACACCTAGCTATTGAGGTTGAAGATACTAATACATTTCTAGTGTACCTACATCAGATTAACCATTTCAGTATTTGATCTTATATCTAATCAATAAACCTTTTCTATAACTATTTCTAGAAATATCTGTCTTAGGCTTTTTAGTTCACATGCCTCAATTAAGTTATTAATTAAGTTCACTGTTAATTTTATTTTCTACTTTACATATATGAGCTTTACATACTGTAGATACTTGGAATGTCAGGAAGATTGTGACCTTGACATATTGTATGGACACTTGTCTGTCAGGGAGATTGTGACCTTGACATATTGTATACACACTTGTCTGTCAGGGAGATTGTGACCTTGACATATTGTATACACACTTGTCTGTCAGGGAGATTGTGACCTTGACATATTGTATACACACTTGTCTGTCAGGTGATTTTGACCTTGACATATTGTATACACACTTGTCTGTCAGGGAGATTGTGAGCTAGACATATTGTATACACACTTGTCTGTCAGGGAGATTGTGACCTTGACATATTGTATGGACACTTGTCTGTCAGGGAGATTGTGACCTTGACATATTGTATACACACTTGTCTGTCAGGTGATTTTGACCTTGACATATTGTATACACACTTGTCTGTCAGGGAGATTGTGAGCTAGACATATTGTATACACACTTGTCTGTCAGGGAGATTGTGACCTTTACATATTGTATAGACACTTGTTTGTCAGGGAGATTATGACCTTGGCATATTGTATAAACACTTGTCTGTCAGGTGATTTTGACCTTGACATATTGTGTAGACACTTGTCTGTCAGGGAGATTGTGACCTTGACATATTGTATGGACACTTGTTTGTCAGGGAGATTGTGACCTTGACATATTGTATGGACACATGTTTGTCAGGGAGATTGTGACCATGACATATTGTATGGACACTTGTCAGTCAGGGAGATTTGCTCCAAAGTTGGTTCTCATATGCACAATCAGTACTAATATGCCTTCGGGTTAAAAGTATTTGTCATGGTTTCAGTCCTCATAAGTCTGTGTTTCAGACCTAGAGGGTAAGCCAACCCCTCCCAAAAACCCAATTTTGTGCATTTTCAATTTTTGAAGTTGATATTTGAGCTCAAAATGGATATTAAAAGTGAGAAACATGACAAGCAATAGTGTCAGATTGAGGAAACATGTATACACTTCGAATTTAATGGCATTACGATGACTTCCAAATGTATGGAGTGCCATTGGTGCCAAATAACGGTGGTCTGGGAACAGCCGTAATATTACGGCCCCCGCATGGGAAGGGTTAACCATTAATTGACGTATTGAGTCCATCCTTTGAGACTAATATGGATGATATCATTTCCTTACTGTTATCCATGCTTTGATGTACCTCCTTTCACCAACACTTTCTATCGTCATTTTACTGATGAGACCTTTCCTGCTCAGCTTGTCGCGACATGACATTCTAAGTCCAGAAAAATCGCATTGGACATAACTTATTATACTCCTTCCTCAGTAATTTCAACATATAAACATGAAAAATCTAATAAAATGGCACATTTGTTGTTCCCTTGGGAATATACATCTTATACATTTCCAATACATTTTTCTGGGTGTGAAATACTCATTTCACACTTTTGTATAAAAATCAATATTTCCCAGAATATTTTTTTATTAGCACCTAATTATGAAGGTAAGTAGATAATTCCAACATTGTTTAATATCTCTATCCTAATCAGCATTTCTAGTAATCTCAAAATCTTCACTTTTAATCATTTTTTTTATCGGCAATAAAACATGATTTTGAGCTATTTTATTACAACGTTTACTGTATTTCCAAATCCACAAATTATAATGTCAATATTTCCATTAAGTACAACTCATTGTTTTCAAATAGTAGTATTATGAATTAATAAACATCAAATATTTAAACTAAATGCATTTTGAATACACATATTCTATAATCATTACTTCGTTAAATTTGAGCTTAAATTTCATTTTCAATTTACACATATCCCTCAGCATTGAATGTAAGCAGTATCTATGTAAAATGTTCCATCTTCCTTAATCCATTTTAGAATTTTATATACACAACAAAAAATCTCTGTCTCTAATCATAGCATCAAAATAATTTAACAGAATGATTAAATTCATCAGTGGCTACAGAAAAAACAATAATTTGACGTGAAAATGACAAACGTGTAGAAATCTGATAAATCAGCCTTCTAATACAGCATCAGGAATCAAAATCAAATCAATCTATTGGCTTATCTATATTATATCCGGGGTTATAAACTTTATGTATACATTACTCTTCCAAAAAAATGTATCAGTGGACACTTCATATGACACAAACCAAACAATTATCTAACAAGAGATGTGTCCATAATTAAAGAGTGGTCATTATGAGCCAGTAGATATCAAATATCCTCATCAACTTCACAGGTAAAAATCAATACAATCATATTCACCTTTAATTAGTCAACAGTCAGAATCGTTCATCAACAAATTTTTATCATATATTGGTTTCTTTCAGATTTTTTTTAGGATTAGAAATTAAAGTCAAAGCTGATTTTAAAAGGTTCATTTGAGACATATGAAATGTCATTATTGGGGTGAGAAACAAAGAACAACAGGATGTTAAAGATTGACAGAAGGACAATCAGGATCTAACATCTTATCCAATAACTTGATGTGACATTGTGGTGGATAAGATTAAGGACTAGGTATAACAACCATGGCTTAATGACATTTATAAATAAAAAAACATCTTCAGCATAAATGTAGGATACTAGGACTGTCTTTTCATATTTTAAATGGAATAAACATTATAGTTTAAAGACATCAGAAAATGGCACATCTTTGAGGGATTCTAGGATAGTCTTAACATCCTTGACACATGATTTTAATTTTTGTCTTGGGTTTGGAACAAATATTCCTTTCCCTAAAAATTAATACATCAAATATTCTATAAACTTAATTATTAACAAGACTGCCACACCTAACATGTTCTTTTTTATGTTTAGTCTTAGATGCATGATTTTTTTTATTAGTTGTTGTGGCTTTGAACTAGCAGTCAGATAACTGTGAGTACTCTCAGATCTGTTCCTAGTGTCTTTTTTTGTCAGGATGTACAAGTACCCGGCCACGTCCACTTGTATTTTTGTCCATCTGATGAGGTAAGCCTTTTCAACTGATTTTTATAGTTCTTTCTTATGTTGTACTGTTATACCACTGTCCCAGGTTAGGGGGAGGGTTGGGATCCTGCTAACATGTTTAACCCCACACACATTATTCAAGTATGTGCCTGTCCCAAGTCAGGAGCTTGTAATTTAGTGGTTGTCATTTGTTTATATGTGTTACATATTTGTTTTTCGTTCCTTTTTTTATATAAATAAGGCCGTTAGTTTTCTTGTTTGAATTGTTTTACATTGTCTTATCAGGGCCTTTTATTGCTGACCATGCGGTATGGGCTTTGCTCATTGATGAAGGCCGTATAGTGACCTATAGTTGTTAATGTCTGTGTCATTTTGGTCTCTTGAGGACAGTTGTTTCATTGGCAAACATACCACATCTTCTTTTTTATATTTACTTAAGGCATCATATTAACTATTATTATCAATGGCCTATCAAAGAAAGTCAAAATCAGCTTCAGATTAATACCATCCCATACACCCAAATAATAACAAACCTCTCACCATTTATCATTGACTTTCCATTAGTGGTCCATTATAACTGACCTAACCATCAAACAGGACTGAATAAATATTTTCCCTTTCTTATATATGTCAATAAGATAGAAAATCTCAATGTTATACAGTCAAAAGTGTAACAGGAATATTCCCCTTGCATTTGGTCTACAGATAATCAATGAAAAAGACAATGAGTAAACAGTAGACCTGGAACCTAATACCAGCACCGTAACCATATTTTTTATTACAGCAAATTGATTATCTAAATAAAAATCAACAGCAGCCTTTTGTTTACACTTGCTGGAAATTTCTCTTTAAATCAATATTTATTAACTTGCATATATTTGCAGTTTAATTATTCTAACATGTTATGTAAGACAACTTTTAATTATGTTATAAATATGGAGTTTAACCTCATAAATAGACTCTTACTACTGCTGTAAATCAAACGTTAAAAATAGATATAACTGTATTTGGTTTCTCTTAATTATATCCATGTATGGTTAACCAATTTTTGAAAATACCAGAAAATATAGACTTTATATTTGAATATTAACATTACATGCAGGTTTTAATCAAGAATCTGTGATTTTGATTGGCCAACATCAACAACAAAGTATTTCAAAATATGGTTAATTTCATGCCAACATGTGCTTCCTATGAAAATGTCACAACATTGCATAAAAAAGATTTGGCAAAAATAGTAAATATCGAAGAGAAAATGCGATGAGAGGAAAATGCTGACAAATATGCATGAAAATGTACGAGTCTCACGTAAAGTAAACGAGACTTGACAGCACTGATCTATGCATATCACACTTGCATTGAAAGATATAGGACTTTTAAAAAAATCTTTAACTATTCATTTAAGAATTGAATGCTGCTTTTTGTAAATTTATTGGGGTGTAAAAGCGTTGACCGAAGTACATGTTGTATGAAGCGCGAAAGCGCTTCATACTAAAAATGTGCGCACGGTCAACGCTTTTACAACCCTATAAAGTTACAAAAAGAAGCATTCAATACTTATAATTACATTCTTTTAGCGAGAATCATGAAAACACGATTTTTATCAAGTTTTCATTTAATTTACCTGTGCACTTTATTGTGGGACCTCGTGTCATCATGAATGATAAATGTTATTGTCTAATACAATTGTTTCAGGAATAGCACGAGATGTGCAGTTGGCCAATCAGAATAACGTATTATAATGAAACATACATCTAATGTAATTATTTGGAATTAAACACATGAAAGCATTTTGTTTAATATTTTTTTTGTTCATATTCTTATAAATCTTACTAAATTCTGATGACAAGCAACCACCCACAATTGCTGACCTCGTGCTTCCCATAACCCCACCACAATCAATTCTGGAACGTTTTCAAATTTTTTACAATGAACTTTGTTTTTGGTCCACTCTTGTACTTACTTAATTGAATGTTAAATTTCAAGATCAATATTCACCAAAAATGTTTTATGTTTGTATTTGTAATATATTAACTATGTTGAGCTTGAACCAACTGACATCAACCAATTTTAATTTGTATGACCCAATAATTAGATGTTGAGCTTGAACCAACTGACATCAACCAATTTGTATGACCCAATAATGAGATGGAAGAAACAACATAATGTAACAAATAGATGAACATCCACTAGCACCCCGGGTGTGGGATTTACTTATTGGTGGCCTTGGGCTGTTTTTTGCTCTTTCGTCAGGTCATTGTCTCTTTGAAACATTCTCTTATTTCCATTCTCAATTTTATAACAAATTAGCAAAGTAAACTACCACATCAACTAGATTAATTTGTTCTCTGATTAATGGGAACCAGGAAACAATACAAGTATTTGAATAGACCTGAAGTATAGACTCATGGGAAGAAATCATATCATTTAAATTTATTACTTTTATCTGTCATAACCAGTAAAGCATTGTATAAATACTACACACTAATAATGAAAATTAAAATAATATAAATTGATGCAAATCAAGAGGGAAAGTAAAAGTAGAGGGTTACCCAACTCTGAAATATGCACTAATGATATTTCCAGATATATATATAAACTGACCTGTTCTATATTGGCATCATCAACATGCATATATACTGTCCATTCTCCACTGGACCCTGGCTGTGCTACCATTCTACACACACCTAAAATAAATCAACCTTACTATTATAATAGATTCAGAGAAAATTGTGTAATTACATAATAAATGCAGACAAATATTAGGTCTTAAAGCAAAATGATAAAATTTATATTTAGAAACCCGAAGTTAACAGTACAGTTTCTGCTTTTTTGCATCTAAGTTTTGATTTCCCCCCATTTAAATTCTAATAAGTTTTTAAAAGTGGTAAGTTTGATCTATGGTTAAGTTTTTAGTGTAATTTTGTGCGGTTTAGAATAGATCAAGTAGTACTTTGAACGCAGTATTCATATTTCCCCAAACAATGGGCTATATCATTTTCTTACCAGCTCGTGCTAATGGTTCAACGAATTCTCCCAGTCCATTTGGAATGCCTCTGATTGTATCACATGAATAACCATCTTCGGGAAGTAGGAATGGTAATTGTAAATCTGGATCTTCCTCCAGTCGAACATCTCGTCCGTCAGATTTTATCTTCTCATCTTCCATGTTTTCTGCGACTCTGACGACTTGGTCGATTAAGTTTTGTGGAATGGGTGGTTCGTTAGGTTCTGGAATGTACTGTTGGAGTAACTCACGTAGCTGTAGGGAGTTCAGTTTAAAACATGTGGAACAAATATTGGCAATATCATCAGCAATAGTCTTTGGGGCTTCAAGTAAATGGGCAGCCTAGAAAAATAATCACTATTTTTATTACAAAATGTGGAGACTAATCAGATATGTTGATGGATTATTTATTGACTTATCTTACTGTTTGACAATGCAAGTCAACAATATATTCAGTCCTTTATATTTTTTACTAGCACTAACCAAACACGATGTTAAATGTTCAGTTGACTTGCTGCAAAAAGCCAAACAAAAGAATAGTTCCTTTGTTAATCCAAATAATCAATATTTTTAAAAAGATATTTTTTTACAACAATACTTTGTTGATTTCAGTATTCTTCTTAAATTAGGTCCATTCTGAATTAATATAATACAGTAATTATTGTAAAGTTGTATGAAGTCTAATATCATTCATAAATAAGCTAGTTGTCTAACTTCAAAAGATGGAGAATTTTTTTAATGGACTAGTCTGTATATAATTCTGATCTTAGAACTAATCTATTGATACATTCATTATCCTAATACTTGTTTTTCTTATGATCCATTCAAATTCCTTTCGAATACTTTTTTTAATTCCATGTAAATTTGATATCTATAAACTTTTCTATAAGCATGAATAACAGGAAGTGGAAACTGACCTGAATAATCCTACAGAGATGACAATCTGCTGCTAGCTCTAGTCCTTGTTTTTCTGCCCATGCCTCCACTCTACCCAATCGTCTCTTTAGTCTCATACCCCACGACCGTGTACAGAACTGCACTCTCTTTTCTGTCACT
Organism: Mytilus edulis; assembly: GCA_019925275.1. Taxonomy (NCBI): domain Eukaryota; kingdom Metazoa; phylum Mollusca; class Bivalvia; order Mytilida; family Mytilidae; genus Mytilus; species Mytilus edulis. Next base: position 90,083,412 of record CM034357.1, on the reverse strand, counting down.
AGTACATTAAACAACCACATATTTACATAATGGAACAACTGAGAGAAGAGTTGAATGGTCAGTGCAGCGTTTACTCGACAGCGTCGTAATAAGTTCATTGCTGAGGACAATGTGTCTAACACATCTCCTAGAGTTGGTTTACCTGAATACCGCTGACGATCTTCTGAAAGATAAAAATGTAAGTTATCAATACAGTCATCTTCCTGATTACAGCAATAATTTTGATTAGAAATTTAACTTAATTTAGCAAATTGTTTCCAATGTATTTTTACACATGTTGTCCAGTGTGTAGCAGAATATAGTCGATCTCTAAGACAATGCTAGCAGGTGGGCCAATACATGATGTGTCACTGTATCAAAACTTTTAATATTGCTTGTATAAACGGTCATTTATCTATTGTGTATTTACTTTATATTTTTGCACGCAAACTGATATTTTATTTGTATGATGTTTACTTATTTTCACTAATTGTATGTTCATTTAACTTCATTTATGAGGAATTAATGATATGAATGAATGAGTGCAACAACAAAAAAAGCATCCCTGTATCTGTCTTCATTTGGTTTATTTAATTTGAAATGTTATGATCCAACAGACATATATTTTCCAATATCTATCATAATTTGTACAAAGAAAGACCACTCCAGTAGGCAATAAATTCTACCATTGCTTGTATTACATAATAGAATAACAATCCAGTATTTCAAGACATTTTTGTACAATCAATAGAATTGTCAGGTAAAATGTCCATGTTTTTTATGCTTTAAAAGAGATTGTTTCAGAACATATCAATGGATTAATGATAAGTCAATATAATTTTCTTCATCAGGAGCATGTTTGGTAGTAGTTTCAAATTGTATTAAAATCATATAATATTCAAATATTACACTTTTTTATCACTTTGTAAATAAAGATGAGTTCCAATTCTAACAAAAACATTCATGTACATGAGCTTGAAATCACAAATGAAATTGCAAACTTAGCTGAAGATTTATATGAATCGTGGAGGTTGCTTGCTACAAATAATAAAAACTTTTAAAATTTGAGTCTATTAAGTCTATACGTATCTGAACACTCAAAATAATAAATTGCTTGGTTTTTTTTCAACAATATTCATCATGTCTCCCAGGCCCGATTGAAACACAAAAAAGTTCTGAAATATTTCCTTAAAAAATCAACCAATTGGTCTCCAAATTATTAGACGACTACTTACCTCCCATTTCATCATCATCAGCAGCATCATTCTCATCGAGGAAGGCTGTCATTGTTCTCTGTAGATCATACTGTAGACAGTTGACTAGGTGATGGAACGCTAACTGTACTGACTCAGCTAGAATCTCCTGGGCTTCCAGACTGAAGGGATGGATATCATGGTCTTGTTTGAAGAAGTTTAATATCTCTGAGGCATTAGCCATCCATAGAGCTAGTGCTACTGGGTTATCTCGGTTATTCTGGAAAAGTAAATTGGTAAGATTTAAATGAACATAGCACTAACTATGAAATATCTAACTGAAAGTTGGTTTAGAGAATAAGACCTTTAATATTAACATTTAATATTTATTTTCAGGGAGTACAGAAGCTACATGCGTTGTTAATTAATAAAACACAAACTTTCAAACATCTGCTATCAACACCAAATGGCATAATGACTAAATCAGTGTAATGTTCTAATGTAACAATGTTTTATCTATGTTCCAGTTGTAAAATGATCTCAATAGTTTTGATACAGCCCCCTTTAATTTATCATATTGAATTACCTGAACTGCTTGGTGTACTAGGTTAGATATTTTATTTACAAGTCCCGTAACTCTGTGAGCCCTGTTGTATTGTATTAAATCTATTACTAACCTGAACTGCTTGGTGTACTAGGTTAGATATTTTATTTACAAGTCCCGTAACTCTGTGAGCCATGATGTATTGTATTAAATCTATTACTAACCTGAACTGCTTGGTGTACTAGGTTAGATATTTTATTTACAAGTCCCGTAACTCTGTGAGCCCTGTTGTATTGTATTAAATCTATTACTAACCTGAACTGCTTGGTGTACTAGGTTAGATATTTTATTTACAAGTCCCGTAACTCTGTGAGCCATGATGTATTGTATTAAATCTATTACTAACCTGAACTGCTTGGTGTACTAGGTTAGATATTTTATTTACAAGTCCCGTAACTCTGTGAGCCCTGTTGTATTGTATTAAATCTATTACTAACCTGAACTGCTTGGTGTACTAGGTTAGATATTTTATTTACAAGTCCCGTAACTCTGTGAGCCATGATGTATTGTATTAAATCTATTACTAACCTGAACTGCTTGGTGTACTAGGTTAAATATTTTATTTACAAGTCCCGTAACTCTGTGAGCCATGATGTATTGTATTAATTCTATTACTAACCTGAACTGCTTGATGTACTAGGTTAGATATTTTATTTACAAGTCCAGTAACTCTGTGAGCCCTGATGTATTGTATTAAATCTATTACCAACCTACACTGTTTGGTGTACTAGGTTAGATATTTTATTTACAAGTCCAGTAACTCTGTGAGCCCTGATGTATTGTATTAAATCTATTACTAACCTGAACTGCTTGGTGTACTAGGTTAGATGTTTTATTTACAAGTCCTGTAACTCTGTGAGCCCTGCTGTATTGTATTAAATCTATTACTAACCTGAACTGCTTGGTGTACTAGGTTAGATATTTTATTTACAAGTCCTGTAACTCTGTGAGCCCTATCATGTGGTGACATATCTGGCCTGTATCCACCAGATATACAATATCTTACTGCCATGTAAGATGTATAGGTAGGAGCCAGTTTAAACTGGGTACCAGAAGAGTTGATTTCCAGTATAACAGATCTAAGGAAACTATCTTCCTCTGTAATAAAGAAAATTTGTTGGATTAATGTTAAATTCATTTTATCAAATCTTTTAAAAATTTTTGAAAAGGTTGTTTCATTATAACATCTAAAGGTAAGACTCTTTAAAATTAGATATATTCCTCTTCCGCTTCTTATTTTTATTAGATATATTTCTATTTGTATCCATCTGATGAATTACTCTTTTTTGAACTGAGTTTTATTGTTCGTTATGTTGAACTGTTACAGTACTGTCCCAGGTTAGGGGAGGGTTGGGATCCGGCTAACATGTTTAACCCTGCCATATTCAGTATGTATGTGCCTGTCCCAAGTCAGGAGCTTTTATTTCAGTGGTTGTCGTTTTTTTTGCTGTGTTATGTGCTTGCTTTTCTATGAGACTAGCTGACTATGCGGTATGGTCTCTATTGAAGGCTGTACAGTTACCATTAGTTATTAATTTCTGTGTCATTTGGACTTTTGTGAAGAGATGTCTAATCGGCAATCATGCCAAATCATCTTTTTTTATATTTAACCATACAAAGAACTATCACATTATTCATGCATTTGAATTCTAAAACTAGATGTGTCAAAGCGACACCAATGGCCCCGTCCCAAATAGTTGAAAAATCTGCAATTTCAATATAAACACATGTGGACACAAACATGATGGTAGACTCAAAATCTGGAGTGGAATAAAGAAAAAATCTGTATAACTGTGATTTTCAGTAATTTATCAAAGTCAAAAGCCCGTAATTTCGGCAAAAATTAGTGGAGTGGAACGAAACCTAAACTTGATCTGTAACTCATCATAGTTCACTCAAATACCAAAAATCAGCCCCATATCTGAAGGCGTTTAGAAAAAAAGTCTGTATAACTGTGATTTTCAACAATTTCTCAAAGTCCAAAGCCCGTAATTTCGGCAAAAATTAGTGGAGCGGAACGAAACATACACTTCATCTGTAACTCATCATGGTTAACTCACATACCAAAACTCAGCCCAATAAAAAGGCATTTAGAAAAAAACTAAATGGCACGGACAACCTTGTTGCGGGCCATAAAAAAGTGTTAAAAGCATCCTTGCAGAGATTTTGATTAGCTATCCTGGTTAAAAGTTTAAATATAACTCCTCTCTAACAAAACAATAAACATGCCGGAAAAAATCTATCTTTAGAAAGAAATTTTTATACATACTATCTTCACGAAATTCTAACACTGCAGGGAGAGCATCCTCTTGTCTGGATGGTGGTGGTCGACCATCTACCATATCACGTGGAGACACCTGATTTGCAGGAGGAGGCCTGTAAAAAAACAAACATTATGTTAAGACATGTTAAGTAGGATAAATAAAGTTACTGATAGATGGTAAGAATAAATACCCTAGTTTCAATGAGTTCAGAAAATCCAGTACTGAGGAAATGATTCTATTTAATTACTATTAATATAAATTTAAAATAACATTGAAGTATGTTGCATTGTGCTGGACGTAAACATCTTATTAAATATGAACGTCATTATCCTTCCTTCAAAAGTGTTCAGTGGTTGTTGTAAGTTGATGTGGTTCACAAGTGTTTTTTGTTTTTATATAGATTAGACTTAGTTTTCCAGTTTGACTTGTTTTACACTAGTCATTTTAGGGGCTCTTTATAGCTAGTTGTTCCATGAGAGCCAATGCTGTGTTGAAGACCCTACTTTGACCTATAATTGTTTAATTTTTCTTTATTGTGACTTGGATGGAGAGTTGTCTGTCTCATTGGAACTGTTACCCCATCTTCTTTTTTTTATACACGGCATATTTAAACAAAAATTAATTGTATCCTATGAATTAACCAAATAACTATATTATAACCCTACCTTTTCTGTTGAACCTCCATAGGTTCCGGACCCCTATCACTACCCCTAGGAGAAGAACTTCCCTGGGACTCCACTTTACCATCCACATCAAAATTAGTCTCATGTAATTTAGGATGTGATTGATGCTGGGGTCCAGGTCGTTTCTGCTGGAAATCCATTGGCATCTGTCCTTTCCTCATTTTCTATAATACATTAAAGATAACACTTCAGTAGATATTCATACATTATTGACTAAAGGTATTATTATATATAATTCACATTGTGTCTCCCTCATTCATTGTGTGTGCATATGTGCAATTTGATGACTGTGAAAGCTCATAAAGAGTGGTCTGTTTTAAGTTTTAATACTTTGTTAGTTTTATTTTTTATAAATAAGGCTGTTAAATTGTTTTACATTGTCATTTCGGGCCCTTTTATAGCTGATCATGCGGTATGGGCTTTGCTCATTGTTGAAGGCCATACGGTGACCTATAGTTGTTAATTTCTGTGCCATTTTAGTCTGTTGTGGAGAGTTGTCTCATTGGCAATCATACCACATTTTCTTTTTTATATTAACTGACAAATTAGGTTCATTCTTGTGATTTTAACTATTTGTTGAGCCTGCCTATCTGACAAGTATAAAACCCCAAAATGAAAAAAATTGATCCATCCCATTTTATGACAAAAATAAATTTGTAATCAGATGCTCCGCAGCGCGCAGCTTTATACAACCGCAGAGATTGAACCCTGAACGGTTGGGGCAAGTATGGACACAACATTCAAGCTGGATTCAGCTCTAAATTTGGATTGTGATTAAATAGTTGACACAGCATAGGTTTCTGACACAGAATGAATGTGGTCTAATGAACTTAAAATATTTTTTTTTTGCCTTTGAGCAATTCACTATGCTGTTGAATATTAATTCTCGCAAAAAAATGTTTGAAGAAATTTTTTTTTTATTTATGAAATCTGAAATGAGAAAAATTTACCCCCCCCCTTTTTTTTCACATCCCCCTTTCCCTTTTTCCAAAACTGATCTCAATTCAAATTTCTAATGGAGTTTGTAACAATAACTACTCATTTAAATATTAAAATGTAAAATAAAGTGCTTGTTATCACTGAATGGTAAAGATTGTTTTAATTTATCAGTTGGTAGTAAAAGTGAATATACATTGTATATTGTATAAAACAATGATTTAAGTTGATTCAACTACTATTCTGGACAAAGAAAGATAACTCCAATTGAAAATTTCTTGCTATTGCACAATATTGTGCAATTAGATATTTCTTGCTATTGCGTAATACTGTGCAATTGAAAATATTTGCTATTGCACAATACTGTGCAATTGAAGATTTCTTGCTATTGTGCAATTGAAAATTTCTTGCTATTGCACAATACTGTGCAATTGAAGATTTCTTGCTATTGCTGAATACTGTGCAATTGAAAATTTCTTGCTATTGCACAATACTTAATACAATAATTTTGGATCCTGATTTGAACCAACTTGAAAACTGGGCCCATAATAAAAAAATCTAAGTACACGTTTAGATTCAGCATATCAAAAAAGCCCAAGAATTCAATTTTTGTTAACCATTTTGGACCCTTTGGACTTTAATGTAGACCAATTTGAAAACGGGACCAAAAATTAAGAATCTACATACACAGTTAGATTTGGCATATCAAAGAACCCCAATTATTCAATTTTTGATGAAATCAAACAAAATTTAATTTTGGACCCCGATTTGGACCAACTTGAAAACTGGGCCAATAATCAAAAATCTAAGTACATTTTTAGATTCAGCATATCAAAGAACCCCAAGGATTCAATTTTTGTTAAAATCAAACTAAGTTTAATTTTTGACCCTTTGGACCTTAATGTAGACCAATTTGAAAACGGGACCAAAAATTGAGAATCTACATACACAGTTAGATTCGGCATATCAAAGAACCCCAATTGTTCAATTTTTGATGAAATCAAACAAAGTTTAATTTTGGACCCCTTGGGCCCCTTCTTCCTAAACTGTTGGGACCAAAATTCCCAAAATCAAACCCAACCTTCCTTTTATGGTCATAAACCTTGTGTTTAAATTTCATAGATTTCTATTTACTTATACTTAAAGTCATATGAAACGAGTGAGTGGTGAAAAATAATGTTTATCCGATTCTTGAACCAATGCATGTATATATCATAAACTTAGTCATCTGTGCACGATTTTATCATTAAATTTCGCAAATATATCATATAATCGTCAATTTATTTTCTCTCGGTTTGTTATGATTTAACAAATATGGCTGCTCATTAAATGCCGTGTTTTGAAGCCGAGTTTTACCGATTGTCACCTTATAGTAAACAAATCACAAAAAGCATGGGTATTTAGCACGTGTTTAACATGTATAATCAGATATTTGTTTATTTCAATGATAGATCCATGCGTATTGCGATCACCGGATTTTTACGAGGAGGGTTAAGCTCGGGTCACTATGCATACGGAAAATATGTCGGCAAATTGCTTCCTGGAAGCAAGCAATTAAAAATAAGTAAACTTCTTCTAAATGTGGACAAATTAAAGAATTTTCCTCAGAAAAAGTATATGTACATAAGTTGTATAGTGAAAACTTTCCATTTAGTTATAAAAAAACATATGCATATTTTTTTTTAATTTGAGGTTTCTTATGACTTTAAGTTATGGTGCGAAAACCAAGAATAATGCTTATTTGGGCGAAAACTAAAAGTATTCGGATGAGGACGACGACGCCAACGTGATACCAATATACGACCATATAAAATTTTTAAAAAAATCTTACCTCCTCAAAATGAGGGTCCATAAATTTAAAGACATTAAGTTTTCCAAATCTGAGTGTCATTCCATGTCTTAGTGTTGTCGTCTCCTGAATGCGCTGGTTGTTGATGATAGTTTCTGATTCTGGAGTCTTTGGTGTGATAGTAACAATACCATCTGACTGAGTCAGACCAATCACACAGTGGCGTGGCTGAACATTGGGACCATGAAGCTAAAAACAAATGAAATAGTCTCAATATTAAAGAAATTACATCATTTTGACTGAATATTGGGACCATGAATCTAAAAATATGTCATATAAATAGTCAGTACATCAAACCAATTCTACTATGAACAAACAATACACAATTATTTGTAGATAAATCCTACTGGTACAACATAATGGTTTAAATTGTTTTTAGAAAAGTATGTTACAATTTGTTCATTAATTTAAAATTCTATATTTCTGTAATATTTGACAAGAGAACAAGAGGCTGTCACAACGACAGCAAACCGGATTTATTAACATTTATTTGTGTCCTGGCAATATCACAAGAACCATAACTGATGAACGGTGAAAGTGAAAATCATCAATATCAAATTTGACCTCCATTTGTCATCAATATCAACATACTAAAATTTGAAAGAGCTTAGGTTGAACAGTTCATGAGTAAATGCACAGACACGACTGGAAACACCATTTTTTTTAATCTTTCAAGAACCATAACTCCTGAACGGTAAAAGTCAAAATCGTCATTCTTGAACTTGACCTCCATTTTGTCAACAGTAACAACATATTAAAGTTTGGGAAGCTTTGGTTGAACAGTTCATGCGAAAATGCACAGAAACAACTGGAAACGCCATTTTTCAATCTTTCAAGAACCATAACTCCTGAACGGTAAAAGTCAAAATCATCATTCTTGAACTAGACCTTCATTTTGTTGTCAGTAACAACAAATTAAAATTTTAAAAGCTTTGGATGAACGGTTCATGAGTAAATGTGTTTTTGTGGATACCAATTTTTGTGGACAGAGGAAAACTTGTATTTTCTTGGATATTTGATTTCATGGTCTTTCCAAGGAAAGTCTGCATAAATTACTAAACAAAAGTTGTTTGATATTTGAATTTGTGGTTGCTGAGTAACCATAAAATCAATGAAAATTAGTATCCAAAGAATAATACTAAATCTACAGTATCTACTATTAACACTTAAAAGAGTAGTTAGGCAAATAATACAATCTATATATTTTGTCACAAAAATATTAGAAGGTAGAGTTTACTTCAAAAACAAATATAGGAATTTTAAAAATCATTCATTCAGAATATATGTTGACAATAAAATTGTCACTGATGCTCTTTGAACCGTCTACATACCTGTATCAGCATGTTTCTGTCTGTTCCTACTTCTGTAAACTTCATATTCAGTCTGTACACTTTACCTTTAGGATTATCTGATCCATCTGTAAACAATAAACAAACAGAAATTATAAGAAGTTGTCTGCAGAGACCTCAATAAGGGACGACATCAAAAGATCGATGTAGAATAAAAAACTTAAATCGAATAGTTTGGGGGTGGGGGGTCAACATTGCTGCAAGTTTTGTTAATCTAAAATCGATTTTACATATCCGTATAGGTAAATCAATTTTTCCCAAATTAAGTTAAGAAGGGGGGTAGGGGGGTCAGCGAAAAAACTATGTGAATTAAGTTTTTTATCCTACATTGAATTTTTGATGTCGTCCCCAACTTATATGAATGATTTGCCTGTTGATAGCACAATATAGCGTCTTCTTGTGGATACACACATGACATGATTAAGAGTAAACACTGATAAATCATTAACAGCATAACATTTCTTGTGAGGCAATAAATATGGTATAAAGTTCAGAATTTTGATACATATGAAGAATGATAGATAATCTGAAGGTTTAAGTGTGTGTACCTTTAGCACAACAGCCTTTGACCTTGACACATAAGAAACAATCATAGTAGAGATTAACTATAGATGTCATGTGAGTCTTTGTTTCTTTCAGTTTCTGTCTCATTTATCTTTGATTCACTCTCTTCATTTGTTCATATCAGTCAATGTATTATATTGTTTGATCTTTTTGAAAACTTTGCAAAAGAATGATAGAATTCTTAATGTTCCTGTCCCAAATCAGGAGCCTGTAATTTAGTGGTTTCTGTTCTATATCATAATTGTTTTTCGTCTATTATTTTGCACATAAATCAAGCCATTGGTTTTCTAGTTAGAATCGTTTTACATTTTCTCATTTCTGCTTTTTATAGCTTTCTATTCTGTATAGTTTTTGCTCTTTGTTGAAGACCTTACAGTGTCCTATAGTTGCTTACATAATTTTGTCTCTGGTTATTAGTTGTCTAATTGGCAATAAGGCATCTAGTTTTTATCATGTGTTGAAGATTAATTATTTTTTCTGAGGACTTATATATCTTATATACCTGGATTTAACTCCACCAGATATGGTAATTGATGAGGTGGTATAGTGTCTTTAGTAGGACGTAAATCTTCATGAGAGACGGCTCTGATCTTTTTATGTTTAGTCTTTTTAGCATCAGCAGGACGTCTCTTTAACTGAAACATGACTGTTCCTGAAATCAAATATCAATATAATATAATATTACTGGAATAAACAATATCCTATCTAATTATTTCATTTTTCAACAATACTTTATTTCCAACTGAAAATGCAAACTGTACTTGCATACAATTAATGTATTATAAAATTGAGAATGGAAATGGGGAATGTGTCAAAGAGACAACAACCCGACCAAATAAAAAACAACAGCAGAGGGTCACCAACAGGTCTTCAATGTAGCGAGAAATTCCCGCACCAGGAGGCGTCCTTCAGAAAAGTAAACGCATAACAATACGCACATATAAGCATATTTAAATTTATATTGTCAAGATGAGGCTAACTTTACTGCTTGGTGAAATATTTTTTTCATGAATCATCCATTCTAACAAACCAAAGATTTACATCTAACAGATTTTCCCCTTGCGATATTCTAAACTAACCTTCACTTGGAGGAAACCTCATAGCAATACCCAGAGGACATTCATGTGATTCCATCACCCTTTCTTGACCAATGGCTCCTCCATGATATTCTCTCTCTCCAGTTGGTACCAATACCTACAATAAATAATCAGTCAGAAATAGTCACTTCATATATATGTATCACAAATCATTAATTTTTTTTGATAATTGGGGTGTGTACATATCAGTGATATTTTTCATTACCTAACTAATTTTTATCAGTTCATTCAAATGTTTTTCTTCATTCATTTTTTTAATTTTTTTCCATATTATCTCCCCTTAAAATATTATATAAAAGCTGTTTTTTGATAATTAAATACTTGTTAAATTCAAATGATGACGCTTTCATTATTATCCAAAATAAATCTTTTGGCTACGAAACATATACCTTATGTCTATAAAATCAGAAAAACTGTGCACTTTTTAAACCTTGAAGTGTTTACTTATTTGTAATATAAAAATATGCTTGTCTGTTACAATTACAAACCTGGAAGAGACAAAAGTCTGATGGATCTTCTTTATCCAGATCATATTTTTCTAGAGCCTCCTTGATGACATATTCCACATCATCACCAGTAGATAACAGTAATGTTTTATAAGGGATGTCTGGCCTTAATGTCTCGCCATAAATCTTTAATGTTCCTCCTGAAATACAAACATATAGCATAAGAATATGAAAATTTCCACAATCTCTATTTGGAGATCTGATATAGTCAGCTTTAAATAGCATTACTGAATGTACAACATCATGTTGTTACATAGAGAAGGTCAGAAAACTTAACAATATTGTAATATTAACTGCATAACATACCGTTTAGCAGGGTTATTTCTGCAGGTGTAAAATTTCACGATTTTTACTGAATTAAGTATAGAAAATATTTTGGAGGAAATTTGTGGATATATACATGCATAATTTATTATATAAAAACTGATATTTTTTTTCATCTGTACTTAACATAAATGATTAATGGGTGCAAAATGATCATACTTCTGCAGTATCAAACACATAGATATGAAATAATCTATATGTACATTGCACAAGAATTATTTTAACGCCTTTTAAACATATTTTTATTCATTTACCTTCCCTTATAGTTAACACAGACAGATAAAGGGAAGACACTTAAACATATACACTAATTTTTTTAGTAAACAGTAAAGCTGACGAACTTTTTTATAATGATAATTGTTTTCTTACAGTAACTTGATTACAATGATGATACTTTCAGATAACCTGTTGATGATCCTTCCACTAAAGTTACATGATAATACAATTTTAATGACCTCAAAGTTTGTTAAGGCATTATCATGATTATCCATGCAGGATTTCTATTTATTTTTTGGTTCAATTATTTTTTGTCTGTATTGTGACTGAAATTACTACTTTCTCAATATTGTTGTGCTTATGTGATAGTGTTGCTGTCTATGTTAACATCACAGCACCTCTTTTTATAGAAGATACTTCCTTTGAAGATAAGCATTAGCAATAAGAGTGCTGCTCCTATGATATATATATTAAAATTAAACATTGGGAAAGCAGTCATTTCAGCCCTGTCCTTTTTACCACATTTATTAATTAAATATTTCTATTAATTGTTTTTAATTGACTTTTTTACAGAACTATGTTTCTAAATGGATCACCAAGTTTGAAGATCAAAATTTTAAGTTCATAATATGTTTTGATTGAATACACATGTGGTGTCAATGTTCTCTGAATGTAGATCCTATTTCTATATAAGTACATTGTGAGATGTTACCTACCAATACATACAGGTACAGTAGGATAAATACATTGTATATTTACCTGTACACACTTAAAAACACAGATGATATATTTAAAATCCTTCAGGAATTTAATTAAGAATATTTGATTTTTAATCTTTTTATCTAATCTTTTTAAAGGCATTGGTTAGAGAAACTGTTTATTTGCTAGTTAAAACTTTTGAAAGTATAATTATTTCCATTTTATTTACACAAACTCCCACCTAATTATGACGATATTCTTGTCAGTACAGTTTATGTCCTGGGAAGGCCCACTCAACAATGTATAGATATCCTATGCCCCAGTAAACATGAAGTTATAGCTATCAGTCTGATCAAAGAACATCTTAAAACAATGAATAAATTTCATACCTCAATGAAATGATGCTTTCTGGTGAATAAAATAGGTGTCACCTAGACATTAAACTTTTACACGTAGATGGTCATGTTCAATTTCAAACAGAAATAAACTAAGTTATAAACTTTCATCATTTGGCAATGCTTACCATCGTATTTTGTATTATTGGTATAAAAGATTGGCATGGAAAATTGTGAGATTTTTTGGGAATAGATATATATGTATATCTTTTCAAACAACATAAAAAGAATTTGAACTTTATAGTATGGTGATATTTTAGTTGCTATATGCTATCCAAACAAACAAATTGTGTTTCATTCCAAACTTCCTGTGACATTGATGTTTCAGTCCTGATTTTACAATCTTTAAAGTTATTGTACATCCTTTAACACATTACAGACCTTGTCCATCCTGTCCTCGGCACTGTTGTAATTTCTTCTCTACTTTCATCTGTCTTCTCCTTTTCATGACAGCCTCAGGATTTGAGATAGACCTGGTGAACTTTGACTCAGGCATGTCTGTATACAGCTTGTCAGCTAAACCTCCACCATGGTCTTTCTGTTTCTGTTTATCTTGCTTTTTCTTTTCTTTTTTCTCTCTTTTAGACAGTTTTCTGGTGAATGTTTTATTAGTACCAGTATTTTCTTTATCCATGGCTGATATTGTAGGAACACCCTGGCAAATTAAAAGACATAGTGGTGAGACAATTTGTACATGATGAACAAAAGTGAGACGGAATGCAGTATGCACAAAACTGTGCAGAAATTAAAGGTTTCTTTGTAACCAATTGAGAATATTGATGTCTCCCTATCAATAATGGAACACATACAAATAATACATGTAATATATAACTTCTATTGTTTTACTCTTTCATATAAATATGGCATAAGTCAGGAGGCTGTAATTCAGTGGTTGTCAGTTGTTTATGTGTTACACTTTTGTTGTTTGTTCATTTTTTGTACATAAATTAGGCTGTTAGTTTTCTTGATTGAATTGTTTTACTTTCATTGTCATGTTGGTGCCTTTTATAGCGGACTATGCAGTATGGGCTTTGCTCATTGTTGAAGGCCGTGGTTTACCTATAGTTGATAATTTCTGTGTCATTTTAGTCTTTTGTGGAGACTTGTCGCATTGGCAATCATACCATTTTTTATATGTATACTAATGTTAAAATCTGATATGTATTCTGGCTCAGACATTACATCTATATAGGGTTTATACATCTTTGCTAGGACCAATTTTTTGATTTTGTAATGACTTTGAACTTGTAAACTATGTTAAAACGAGTGATTGTGTATAACCTTCCATAGTGGTTTATGATATAACACTTCTATCTAAAGGAAATGCCTTCAATTGAGTCACCATGGTGAAACCAACCAGATGTTAAATATGTATCTCTAATATAAACAGTGATAATTTAACTTTAATGAGTTCAAGTTTACCTACATCCCAGTCATCCATTAATCCTAGGGGAAAGAGCCAGGAAAGAATTACATAATATACCAGCACATTGTATGTACTTTATAGGTGCTAGACAAAGAGGAATAAAACTCCATCGTAATCAAAGTTTTTAAAAGGGAAATGTAGTAAATGTACAATATAGTTTTAAGCGTTTACTATGAATATGGGTTCAAATTACATTCACGGAACCAGCCATACAATGTATTGTTAGTGTATTTTAATACATGCACACTCAGGACTCTGATTCAGGAGTAGTAAAGACCAGATTATATAAAGCCCCTGTTTTTATATACATGATGATGACAATAGAGAGAATAGGTAACAAAACTTATTACCTTGTAAATTCACACATTTTATTGTCTTTTAATTGTATATCTGACAAGTTATTCATGTACCATGGCTGACAGATTGAAATAATTCACAGCTTCAACAAGACAACTATTCATATCTTAAATAGGTTTTATTGTACAATTTGCAATTACCTGTGAAAAGTTAACACTTAATATATGGTATCTTTCTTAAACAGTATTATTTTCTTCTTCCCTTACTATCTTGTGTTTGAAAATATGGATATGTTTATATTTGAGTAAAATAACTGAACCATGCATTTTGCAACTAAACTTCAAGACCTTAAATTAAACTTTCCCTTTACTTTAAATTAGTTTGAATTTTGTGAAAGATGGCATTAGATAGTCATTTCATAAGTGAACCAGGTGCTCCGCAGGGCGCAGCTTTATACGACCGCAGAGGTCGAACCCTGAACAGTTGGGGCAAGTATGGACAAAACATTCAAGCGTAATACAGCTCTGAATTTGGATTGTGATCAAATTTTTGACATTACATGGTTTTTTTTTACACAAAACAAATGTCAAGATTTTACAAATCAATTAAAGATTTCTTCTTCAAACTTTTTAAATCTAAAATTAAATAGTTGATCATGACACAGCATAGGTTTCTGACACAGAACGAATGTGGTCTAATGAACTTAAAAGTTTTTTTTTGCCTTTGAGCAATTCACTATGCTGTTGAATATTAATCCTCTCAAAAAAATGTTTGAAGAAATTTTCTTTTTATTTATGAAATCTGAAATGAGAAAAATTTAACCCCCCCCCCCTTTTTTTCACATTCCCGTTTCCCTTTTTCCAAAACTGATATCAATTCAAATTTCTAATGGAGTTTGCAACAATAACTACTCTTTTAAATACATCATAAAATATTAAAATGTAAAATAAAGTGCTTGTTATCACTGAATGGTAAAGATTGGTTGGTAGTAAAAGTGAATATACATTGTTTATTGTATAAAACAATAAAAAAAACTTCATCAGCAACATTTTATATTGGCAAATTTCCAATGAAGTTATTTACATAAAGTTATTGGCAAATAAAAATAGAAAATGACATCATAGTCATGTCTGGCAAATGTCCAACATACATTATCTAAAAACATTTTAGATAAGATAAGGAAAAAAAGCTTCATCAGCAACATATTATATTGGCAAATTTCCAATGAAGTCATTTACATAAAGTTATTGGCAAATAAAAATAGAAAATGACATCATAGTCATGTCTGGCAAATTTCCAACATATATTATCAACTACTATTCTATACAAAGAAAGATAACTCCAATTGAAAATTAATTGCTATTACACAATATTGTGCAATTAGATATTTCTTGCTATTGTGCAATACTGTGCAATTGAAAATTTCTTGCTATTGCACAATATTTCATATGGAATCCTGATTTGGACCAACTTGAAAACTGGGCCCATAATCAAAAATCAAAGTACATATTTAGATAAAGCATATCAAATAAGCCCAAGAATTTAATTTTTGTTAAAATCAAACTTAGTTTAATTTTGGACCCTTTGGACCTTAATGTAGACCAATTTGAAAACTGGACCAAAAATTAAGAATCTACATACACAGTTAGATTTTGCATATCAAAGAACCCATTTATTCAATTTTTGATGAAATCAAACAAAGTTTAATTTTAGACCCCCATTTGGACCAACTTGAAAACTAGGCCAATAATTAAAAATCTAAGTACATTTTTAAATTCAACATATCAAAGAACCCCAAGGATTCAATTTTTGTTAAAATCAAACTAAGTTTAATTTTGGACCCTTTGGACCTTAATGTAGACCAATTTGAAAACGGGACCAAAAGTTAAGAATCTACATACATAGTTAGATTCGGCATATCAAAGAACCCCAATTATTCAATTTTTGATGAAATCACACAAAGTTCAATTTTGGACCCTTTGGGCCCCTTATTCCTAAACTGTTAGGACCAAAACTCCCAAAATCAATACCAACCTTCCTTTTGTGGTCATAAACATTGTGTTCAAATTTCATTGATTTCTATTTACTTAAACTAAAGTTATTGTGCGAAAACCTAGAATAATGCTTATTTGGGCCCTTTTTTGGCCCCTAATTCCTAAACTGTTGAAACCAAAACTCCCAAAATCAATCCCAACCTTTCTTTTGTGGTCATAAACCTTATGTCAAAATTTCATAGATTTCTATTAACTTAAACTAAAGTTATAGTGTGAAAACCAAGAAAATGCTTATTTGGGCCCTTTTTGGCCCCTAATTCCTAAAATGTTGGGACCAAAACTCCCATAATCAATACCAACCTTCCTTTTGTGGTCATAAACCTTGTGTTAAAATTTCATAGATTTCCATTCACTTTTACTAAAGTTAGAGTGCGAAAACTAAAAGTATTCGGACGCCGGACGACGACGACGCCAACGTGATAGCAATATACGACGAAAAATTTTTCAAATTTTGCGGTCGTATAACAATTGTTCATGTAAATTCTTTCTGCAGTGCTAATATTTCTTATCTAAAATTTGAATTCAATTCTTTGATGAACCATTTTTTTCTTTTTAAATATTTTTTTATTATTTCCTTTCACTATTTATTCTGAACAACAATCAAATCATTATAAAACTTTCATTTGCATGTAATTAATTTCCATTATTATATCTATGACAGGCAGTTGTAAACAGGAAACATTTTTTTGGCAAAGTATGAATTTCAAACATGTATCATATAAAGATTCTCTTAGCTTGTTTTAATATTTTTCTCATCTTCAGCATAGTCAGGCTTGTTTTTATTAAGTTTTTAGAACTATCTTACTTCAATTTGTTGTTGTTATAAAGTTTATGGAATTTGTAAGGTTTTTTTTCATCTCTCCAAAACAAACATTCAGTGTTTATATTCATAAACGGAACAAAAACTAAAATTCATGACACAATAAGACAAGACAAAAACACTGTGCGTCAAACATGCTTCAAAATAACATGAAGAAAACTATAATGTCTTCATCTCTGATTCAAAGTTGATTTTAAAACAAATATGAAATCATATTGGTATCATTTTTATGCCACATATAATGGTGTAACTTTCCATCAAGAAATGACACCGTTTCAAAAACATACATATACATGCTGTTTACCTGATGATCCTATAAATACCAAATAAAGACATTAAAAAACAATTAACTTTGATCTGTTTGACTCCATTCCAATAACCCTAATAATGAACACATCCATGTACAACTAATTATTGAAGTTATTTAAATTGAATAGTAAACAAATTGACCGATTTATGAGAATTTATGTCCCAGTTAATGGTTAATATTAACTTAAAAGCAATAAATTTTCAAAGATGGAGGATTCCGAATTTGTAGCAGCAATTTTCTCACCTAGCCTGGCCGAAATAATGTAGAAATGAATGAACTGTAAATATTACAAGTAAACAAAATCAAAATGTGTTTTTGTTTTCAATTCCCTTTTTTATTTGTTTTTTGTTGTTGATGTTTTGCATATATACAATACATATAACTGAGGTTTCATTGATTTTTTTTTATGTGATGGCAATTAATCACCGATTTTCATAGATTGAGAAAAAATGTACTTTCATGGATTTTTGGTTTCCTAATTTTGTCAAAGACTATAAATCAGCCTAATGAAAATGTGGGCTTCATTGAACATTTGAATTTGTCTTTCACCTATGCCTTTACCCATCAAACCCACAAATAATGAATCCTGAGTGCATGTGATCAATGGCTGCTGGCAATAATACATGCAGTTTTGTCCCTTAATGACATCAGGTACAGAACTATTGGGTCACTTATCATTTCCATCTTAGAAATCAATGATGTGTGACATAGATTAAACCTTATCAGATAAACTATGACAATTATGAGGGATTAAAGTGTGATTTAAAATTAAGATTATCTAAAGATTAAACACTGGAATTACTAGTAACCTTAAGGTCTTTTTACACCCTAATGTACTATGTAATGCAATGTAAAAATAAGAAGATGGTAAAAATCTTTCCACAAGAGACCAAATGATCATAAGTTAACAACAATATAGATCTGACACTAAATAACCTTCAACAATGAGCATTTTTTTTTCCTTCAAGACTTTGAACAGCATTCTCACCAAAATTTCCCTTAAAGCAACCTAATAAACATGGGATTTTTAAAGCTATCAGGTTTTTAAAATCATTACATCCCATACCAGCAATAATATAACCCCTTGCCATGATGCATATTTGGTAGAACAATACTGTCATGTATATACAAAACAGTACTATAAAACATTTTATTTTTTATTTCGACTTTTTTGGGGTCTTTTACAGATCCTAAAATATCCCCATGAAAAAAATCAATACATCTCTATGTATATTACACAGGACAACATTAACAATGGCAGAGGTTCAATAAAGAAACAATTGTAAATTCCAGAGATAAATTTTTATCTTAAGAATGTTTGTTTTACTTGTGGTTTAATGGAGTCATTAGCATCATTGTCCAAGGGTAAACCCTCACATAACTACTTTTACATGTATTTACAAATAAGTTAATATCTTTGTAAACTTTCAAAAATGAAATTATCTTGATAACATTCAAACCAACATTTTTATTTATTTATACATTCTTATATATATAACAATATCAAAATTGTCGTATACATGTATATATAAAACCAGTCTTTTATAAATCACTCTTAATGTTTATGTGAATTTGTGAACAAAAAATTGAAATTGAGTATAATTTAAAAGACGATGTGGAAAGCAAAACACTACACTACACTGACTGAGAGATCTCTGGAAGGGTCAAGGCATATGAGACATGGCAGGTGAAGGTTGAATGATACAAATAAACTCATCATAGATACCAGGACAAAACATTGTCTTATGGCATCAACTAATCTGTACAATCAACTTCTGACAAGACTGTATGTTTCTTCTCTTATTAATGCTCCCTTCATATATATGCTTCTAAGTAGTTTCTACATGGTATATGAGGATAAATATAACATTTACATGTTCACTGAACTCTTGAAATTATACTAGGGTCAAATCCTAATTTAGTTTATGCTTCAATAACAATGAACATGCATATATACTAAGTTTTAATTTGATGTGACTATTCTATCATAGACAGGGTATAAGACAATGGATGACCAGGGCTGTATTTACCTCTTGTTTAAGGAGAAATCGTCCCTCTCTGACATCTTTGCCCCAGTTAAGTTGTACAAATAATACTTTTTCATTGTCTAGTAATCTCCTTTCATCTGAAATATAAAATAGTCATTATTAAAGTCTGTAACTGGTTTAGTGCCTGCCAGACTTACTAATCTTGGAACCAACCCTCTCTCTCTGCTCTGGTCCTTTTTTGTGGTCACACAAATTTAATAAATCAACAACTGCTTTCTTAGTCATTTACATCATCATGACTATTTTATAACAGATGATCACAATTGCGATATTCTATATAATATTTCATATGTCAAATATATGTACAGTACATATGTATCATATGACAGCTCTTTAAGTTGCACTATTTTTCATCTTTTCTATACACTCATGCAATATATTGTTAGAAAATATCAAACTTATATGTATGAGCTTTAAGTACAAGAAAGATAGTGAGGCTTGTGAGCTTTTCTCCTTATATGTAGCTAAGTTGACATTGCTTAAATGTGGTCTGAGTCATGATGAGGTCTTCAAAATGAACAGTGACATGATATGATTACCAAGGAGACATAGTTCTATCAACAGACCTAAAGATGAGGATGTTAAAGCTGGCAAGTTACTGTACAGCCTTCATCAATGAGCAAAAGGCATAAAGGTGTTACAAGTATCATAGTCAGCTATAAAAGGCCACAAATTGACATAATGTGAATCAATTAAAGAGAAAATTAACAGCTGGTTTTATCCTAAAAACAACAAATATGTGATGAACAACAAATTATTTCATTAACAAAATAACATAACATCTCATTAATTGTAATTATGATGTACTGACTTAATTTTAAATGTGATACGTAACAATTATATATCTATGTGTAAGTTAAAACATATGAAGAACATACATGACATATGGAGAGAGACAATTACAAGATTTTTCTTTAATCTGCATAATCAAATTGTGGTAAAATAACACCCTTGAAGCTATTGGTATAATATTATATTCATACATGTACGTACATAAGTCAATTTTTAAATAACCTGAAGGTAATTAACCATGTGTAAACTAAAGCCACTACTAGTAACATTCTTGTCATAGTTGGTGTAGCAACTTTCTGTAATGTTTTGTCAGCTTGGCTTTATCTCCTTAGATAATACTAATCACCTTAGACAATTCACCAGATACTATAAGCTTTAAACAGCTTACAATAGGTCATTCATAAATCTATAGAGGTACTTCTTTAAAAGTCACCTTAAAGTTAATTATTTTTTAAACTTGTTTCAAATTTTATTTTAAAGGTAAAGATGATTTAATAACTTCTTAAATGAGCCTTACAATGAATGATATTGTAAAAATATGTTAATTATTTATGCATTTCAACATGTTCAATAATTATTTCAATTATATTTTTTTTCAAACTGTTCTTTATCATGTTTATCTGCAGATTAACAAAATTTGATACAATGTATCTTTGAGTTTTAGCTATTTTTAAAATGTTTCAATCAGCATGATCAGTGGGAAAACATAGAACACTACACAATGTACCTTGACTAAATCAAGTTTTGCACAGCCACTAAATCAACAGATCTGGGTGTACCTAAATATATAATTTTGGCACTGAATGTTAACCAATCAACAATCAATCGATTGATCCATGTATTTATTTTACATGTACCTGTACACTAACAGTCATCAACATTAATCTGATTGATTGGTTTGGTCCATCACATGTGCTTCTAAACAGTTTAGTCTAAACCCATAAATATGTTTAAAGAATAGTGAGCATAACATTGCATGTTTCTTCCATCATAAAATGTAAACAGCAGTAAAATGCTTGACCCTTTAAAATATACATAAAACTTTGGAGGGACTAAAATAACATACATTGTAAGTCTAAAAACGATGAGGAACATCATGACAAAAAAACAAAACATAACAGAATAAATATACCAGTATGTTAACAACATACACAATATAAAAGTTGGAGCAATATGAAACACTAGAATTGAACTAATGTGCTCTCAAAAGGTAACCTGTTCCTGCTATAATAATTGAACCAGTTGTTTTCTCTCAGCAAATAAAACTAGATATTTCATCACTAGCTATAGTCTAATGGTACCCCCACCCCTCTAAGTATTCAATTACAGGATGTTGATAAGCACTGGATGTGATAAGCACCACATATATGATAGAATAGCATGTTTTGATGGAGCTCTATACCAAAGCAATGGTTTTTTTTTGGCTTTACATGTACACGTGTACCTGAGAAAATACAAAGCATTATGATTTCATACATGGCCATGATGTGTAAGAAACATTAATAAGTAAGCAATCAATAGTTTATGAGTGATGCAGTATTCTAACAAGGGCTGATGCATGCACTGATGCAGTGAAAAAAATACTGCATGTGTAGTTACATTATTATTAGGGAAACAGGAAGTACATGTACATGAAGAATAGTGATGGATGAGACAATATATCACAAGGTATAGCATTCCGTCATGTACAGGTAGCTTGCGCCACTTTGAGGAAGCTCTCAGACTGGTTAGTTGATCTTGAGATTAATGGGTAGACAGTTTCCTGTGATGATATTCAGGATACAGAGCAGAAAACAAGCATACTCCCTCCTATGTGGGTATAAATAACTTAAACTTAAAACCAACAACTTGGATTAAGTTTGTTTGGTTGCAGGGGCTCCATTCTTAGTTTGAACATATTTATTTGTAGTGGATACGGAAACAAGTTATTGCCAGTTATTGCAACTTATATTAATCCCTTTCTACTTTGCGGGTGTCAGTGCTGTGAGTGTCTTGTAGTGGCATAAGCCTGCTCTTTTTAGAAATCTAAAAGGGTATCTTGAAAGATATATGGCTCTTTCTTAACACGGGTCAGCCTGCATATATTGTCCCTTTACGGTAGTCTATCATCAATTCCTCAAGACCATATACTTGCAAATCGTGTCAAGGGAGAGCCAAAGGTTAGTCCCTGAAATTTTTTCCCCAAAGCGGGGATTGAACCAGGAACCCTTGTGTTAGTTGTCCAATGCACTATAAACCACTACCCGATACCTCCCTTTAAAATGCTTCATGAATTGTATAACAGGTACTTGCTGTACCTGCCTATGAATAATGTATCCATATAAAAGTTTTAAAAATGAAAAGTACTGACAAATATATTAAATTGTACCACACTAGGTTTGAGTTAACAAAGTCATAACTGTATCTACTGAAGTACATGTACTACTGGTAAGATAAAGTACCCCCACCTTGGGATAACCCTTAAAATATATCCTGTACAGATAAAACAAGATAATGATTCTATCAAGTGTCACATTAAGTTATGTTATGCCCCACCAGAATGCTTCAGATTTACACGATAAAGTTATCCAGAGCTCTGCTGTGTGATAATATTGTTTTTCTTCCTCTGTTTCATTGCAACTATTGTCAAGTATAGAATACAAATATACGTTTTATCAATCTGTATGTGAACTTTAACATTATAAAGTTTTATGTAATCAATATAAATGCAAAAAGAAATAAACTTTCTTTCTTGTTTTTTAAATGTAGCAGGAAAACATATAAAAAACACATATTCTAGCCACTAATGGCGAAAATAAAAAAATATTGTTTATACCTCCATTTACATGGACTTCATACAAAGCATATGAATTTCTGGTCAGCATTCTCATATCTGGACGGAACTTCTCTATCAAAACATCGACAACCTCCTTCGTCGAGGCTGTACTGGCTACACGTATACATTTTGTCACTACGTTTGCACCGTCCTGGAAATAAAATCTCACTACACCATGGAATTCCAAATTCTGGAAATAAAAAAAACAAATTGTTAGATTTCTCAATGACCAAAGTAAAATGAACACCTTTAAAACATTGGTACAACAGGCTTGATATTAATAAATGGTTGTAAATGTCTTTTTTCCCACTATCTTGAAGCTATAGCTACAACTAGCCCAGACAAAGGTAAGTTTTTGGTAAGATTTACATGTACCGGTATTATTTTGGGAGTTTCTCAGAATGTTAGAACTCCCTAAATTTTAAGCTCAACATATTGCTACAAGTAGATGTAAGAAGATGTGGTATGATTGCCAGTGAGACAACTCTCCATCAGATATCCAAGTCACAATTTGTATATAAAGTAAATCATTAGCACAGTCTTCACCAAATACAGTATTAAAGCTAAAAAGTAACTTGCTGACTATGGTTCAAAATAAATAATGGATTATAAAATATAATTGTGTTTATTTGCACATTGTACATTAACCATGTTATGAGTACATTTGTATACTTACAATGTACAATGAATGTTTACTACTAAAAAAACACTTGGGGAATGTGTAAAACATTTGACAACATAACTTTTACACTGTAACAAATTTTTGTAACAAATTTTTACAATGAAAAGTGTCACTCTAGCTATATTGTGTAGGTAATATAATACGTAATAATTAGGCTATAGTAGGGTACCCTTTAATACTTTCACATTTTGAGATGACCCAATTAACAAAATAACTACTTATCACATGACAAGATAAATCTAAGGTCTGATTTACTTAAAAACATACAGGTAATATGAGATCATGTGACTACACAGGGGTAACTTCCTATTCATAATGACCTGTACTGGACATCAATCAGTCCATGTACATTTTGTAAGTGGACTAAATGTGTACAAATTGTACATGTAACTTCTCATATTACTAAACACTGGTTAAAGATTTTACTGGGCTCAATAATACTGATTTCAAATAAAATTGGTACAAATTCAGTCCAAATTTAATGGGGGTCTCATTGGGGGGTTCCAATCCCGGATCCCGCTTACTGTTTTGTCAGATTCCCGAATCCTGTTTATATTATGTACATAAGCAATTCACATTTTTTTGTCATTTCCCAGGTCCCGCAAGACCCTGTTTCCCGTTTTCACGACAATAATTTGACTTTCATGTGTCACGCTTACAAAAAAACAGCAATCCCGTGTCATGCTTAGACCCTTATAAGACCCATTTTAATGATCAGAAGATTTCTTGAAAATTCTCTACTGTTGGCTACAATGTAATTAACATGATTTGAAGAAGGAAAACAAATATTTAACCAAAGACATATATATATTCAAATAGACATATTAAAGTATATACATGAATTGATGTACAGAGGCGGATTTAGGGGGGGGCCCAGGCCCCCCCTTTTTGGGAAAAAATTTGGTTGCTTATATAGGGAATCACTCAAGCGTGACTGGAGCGGGCCCCCTCTTAGGTCAGTCAGTGGGCCCCCTCTTATGAAAAATTCTAGATCCGCCACTGATGTACATTTTTAAACAATAGTCAATATCGGGTATAAATGAATTGCCAATTGAGACAATCCTACAGCAAAAAGTTAGCAACCCATGAGCAAAACCAATACTGAACAGCAAGCTATAAAAGGAAATGACAAGAAACATTTAACAATTCAAATCAGCAAACTGCAATATACATTGTGATTACCTGATTGATTTAAGTATATTTTTTCAATAAATGAAAAACACATATGATACATTTTTACACTGTTGAAAAGCAACAATGTGCACATAATATCCCCCCCCCCCCCCCAATAAAATATCAAACAGAATTTGAAGATTCAATATTTTATTAATATTTATAATAAAATATTGAATCTGAATCTGTATGCAAATTTGACAACACAGTTTACACTGGATTAAATTAAAGTGATTATTAATTTATGGGTGCCTTATCTTTCAATAATTAACTTTCAGGGATGTACTTTTAATGGATGAATAAAATATATGACCTGACTGCCCCAAATATGCACCTGTTAGTCAATTCAACAAGTCAATTATCTTTAAGACCCTCTGGTACAATTAAAAATAATTGATGTGAAATCACAGCAAGTGTCAGTCTTAAATTAAATAAACATTGTTTTGACCATTTTCATGGGGAAAAGTTTTGTTTTCTTTTACTTGAAAAATAAAGTTAAATATTTTAAGTGATGAACATGGAAACCTTTATTTTGATACTTTTTATTCATCATTGATGATGATCTACATTGTAATACATGTATGCATGAATTGAATTCAAATTAAAGATTACCAAAACATGACATATCATTGGTGGATGCCTGTAAAGAAGGGGGTATTATGGAGAAAACATTTGGGATTTAGTTATTTTTAAGGCAACAACCAATGTAAACATGTTAAACAAAGCCACTGATATACATGTACATGTATGTAATGTTCTTAAATTGAATATTGACTATTGTGCATTACATGTATATCCTTCTTCTCAACCTTCTTTATCATATATAACTCAGAAGAAAATTCAAACGAGAATACAATGATAATCACATATGTTGAATGAAACATTGAACATGTTGAATATAAATGTACACTACTTTGTACTGGACCCATAGCATATATATTTTTTATACAAACAATTGATCAACATACATTTTGTACCCTAACTCTACTGACTCTACGTATACAGGTACACATCATTCTGGCCATTACAAACCAGTATTTGTGACTTCGCTCAATATGCCTTTCATTTATGCTGACTTTTGCTGTATGCTTACTTAGCAGGAACACACTGAATATCACTCACACAATCCAAATGTTTGGTTGAACTTGAAAGAGGATTTTAAACCAACAACCTTTCTCTGACCAGGGTGACCTAGTACCATGAGTACAATCTAGTACCTATGGACCAGTGACCGTGTGTCCCAAATAGACAGTAATCTTAGTTGTCTGTATTCTGCTTACATCAGAACTGTCTCAGTATTCTCACTAATGATTTTTTAAGGCAAGTCCAGCATTTTTTTTCCAGAGACTCATCATTTTTGGCCATATAGCAAATCCAACAGAGAGAAGATGAATATTATTATTTAAGTCTTTGTGACAAAACAGAGCAAGGAAATAGCATCAAGGTTAAATTATTCTTTTAATCTTAAGTCATAAAATGATGATATTCATCATGTTCATTAGGTTAGGACTTAACATACATGGTTTCAATGTACATGCACTTTTTTTTATATAAAACAAGAGTTTGTCCCCAGTACACGGATGCCCCATTCCCACTACATGTATAATTAGTTATGTTCAGTTATCATTGAAAATGGGGGGAAATCTCTTAATTTGGCATTAACATTAGAGAGTTCATACCATCTAGGAACATGTGTACATGTACATGTACTTAGTTTCAAATTGATTGGACTTCAACTTCATCAAAAACAACCTTGACCAAAATCTTTAACCTGAAATGGGACAGATGGATGGACGCAAAGTCCAGATAATATAATGCCCATAAATGGGGCATAAAAAAAGAAGACAAGTCGTTTACACTCTAAACATGCTAAATATTGAATTGTTTCATATTTAGAATTTCAAAAACTCTAACCTGAAGGGGGATAGATGGATGGACTCAAACAGAAAACATAATGCCCATGATTGGCAATAAAAAAAGAACACAAATCGTTAACACTCTAAACATGCTGAATATTGAATTGTTTCATATTCAGAATTTCAAGAAAATTCCAATTTTGGGTGAGTTATCTGCAGTTAATTTATGTACAAGTACAAAATGAACATGTGCTTAGCCTAAGCTTCAAGTTTTCTGATTCCGCTTTCAAATAAACCAGGAGCGTACCTCTGACCAATATCAAGTTTTTTGGAGGATAAGACGAGTTATATACATGTACCTAATAGCCATGTATGTAGATTATTATGAATAGACATTTTACAGAAACAAATTTCTAGGCTGCATGTTTGGAACTTTCCGTCGAATTAAATCCAAAATATTGGTCATGTGTTCCAAATAGTTTACTACAATCTGTTGACATGGAATCAGCAGACAGAGCAATTAAATCATCCTACTATGAATGGCATTTTTGTGTACTATGACTGTGTACATTTACATTTACAAATACAAATTTATTTTACATACATGTACATTAAAATGTGTTGATGGAAGAGAAATGACACATGCTACATATAATACATTATATGTCTTAATATATGGAATGACTACATCATGTAGGAAAAATGTATTTTGATAAAGCCTTTCCTAATTCCTTGTGTAGGATGCATTCCATAACATGTCAATATCAATATTGTGAGTAATCCAATGAGGTCATGTCAACATCCAAGGGGGACAATTCAAAACTTATTTACTTCCCCAATTTTACAGGTAACTAACATTTGATAATGCATTTTAAAACCAGATTCAGAATTTCTATGTTAAGTACATGTTATTTCAGGTGTATGAAGTAAGTTTATGTTGTTTTATACTTAGTTTGACTTTGGGATGGGGGCAGCCATATTGAAAATTGTTGACCGTTTTAGCGACACCTGAGTTTACCTGTCAAAACCCATATGCACAGCATCTAATTTATTCATAGGTAAAATAATACTTTCAAGTAATTCTTCATCATTCAAACAATAAAAAGCATTGAAACACGGGGTTAATTGCAGATTTTTTTACCTCGTTTGGCCTACTAAGTTCAAAAATATCGTAGTGGTCCTGATTCCACTGGTGTATAAGTGTTGCTAAACGTTCCTGATCTTGTATTTTCTCCATTGAAATTATCCTTTTGGTATAAACTCCATTAAGAAATTAAATTCGACATAAAACAATACTAAGATTTTCTCTAAAAAATAAACAAATGTGATATCCCATTCAAATATAGAGTATTGTTTCCGTATTTTACACAGCGGTACACAGCGACCTCCTTGGAAGATTGAATTTATACGCATGCGTAGTTTACCTGTCAATGCAAATTGTCGATGTCGCACCTTACACTTCCTGCGGGGTCGTCTCACAATGGATAACATTCAAAAAACGTCTGAAACCACATAGGCTGAGCCTGAGGTTGCGAAAAAAACCTACGAAAACAAACCTTTAAAATCTTTTAAAGGGCACTAGCTGCCATCTATACAATGACATAAAATACGATTCTTTTTTAATCAACTCAATTCAATATTTTATTGCAAAGAGCACAAAAAAAGAGGGACCATATGGCAGAATTTGTTTCATTTAAGCGAGATAACTCGTACAGATAAAAAGGGAATTAACTCTACACAAAAACATTGCATCGACTACATATAATAATAGGAATAATCGATTATTATCCGTTCATCTCGAAAAGTTATGAGTGTTAACTTGTGTTTATATAACTTCCAGCTACATTCTTGATTGAGTTTAAATGTGTGTTTTTAAATCTTTTTCGTTGTTATCCGTTTTAATATTTTGTAAGAATGAAATAGATTTCAAAGAGACAAATTAGTAACCTGATTTTATTGCTATTTATAAGATTTTTGTTAAATTGTTCTTGTTTTTTTTTCCGATTGTTTTTTGGTTGGACGCTGAATGGTTCATTATTATTTGTTTTCGTTTTCATCTGGGTTTCAATTTATTTTCTTTACTTTTTTTTGTGTTTCGTCAACGATTTACTCATCATCATGGGCTCATTATGTTGTCAGTTGTTAGTCTGTTGTGGAACGACACACATGTTTCTTGTTTTATAGCTTGCTTAATGATATTGTGCATATAATGAAATCCTTAAAAAATTATTTTGGTCTGATTTAGGTGGCATTGACTACTAGACTAGCTTTATAGCTTGCTGAGCGGTGTAAGACAAGGCTCCGTGTTGAAGACCGTACTTTATAACCTATTATGATTTACTTGTATAATGGTGACTTGGATGAAGAGAGTTGTCTCTTTAGCACTCATACCACGTCTTCTAATATCTTGTATAAAAAATATGATTAATTTCGACATTTTGTCAAGTCCAAGAATGCAATTTGCATTTTACACTCTTCAATGTAATATATTCGATCTAACTTCCATTAATAAATTACTAAAAATTCGTAAAATAGAGTATTGTTTAATAAGAGAAATATAAAATATGAACTATTTTGAATCACAAATATCATAATGAGATACATATTTATAAGTATTACTAGGGGCAAAATCCTAACGGTGTCTACTTACACCAGTCCTATAATCCTATAGATAAATGATTGCCAGACTAGTGTCAAAATTATCTGTGTTTGAATAGAAAGACGTAACGATCTGGTTTCATGGTTTTGTTTCATGTGGCATGGTTATCGATTTTGTAGCATATATAATCTAAATCCATTATCCATTGCATTCGGCAAATTACAGAGACAAAAAAAGGGGGGCAATAGAAACACAAATCATTATAAAATAATAGCATACATGTATATGTAAAAAAATTTATTCATATAATTCATTTATATTAAAAGATTGTTATTTTGCTCCTAGGGTCCACACTTAATAGTGATCCATTGATTTTAATATTGCTTTATAAACATAAAGTTCAACACTTTGCCAATAAATAGATAAACCATATATATATAACATAATAATAACTTAGAAATTAGTTCAAAATAATGACAATTGTATGTAAGATGGGTCTGCCAACTTGAATAAATGACTTAGTAATACGACGTATTATTAGTCACTTAAAAGAACTTTCTTCAACATTTCAATCAGCTTTTCACGCTTTCGAACTCTAGTATTTATTCCACCGTCCTTCAATTTCTGTTTAATTTCAATGTCGGTCATTTTGTAGAAGTCTGGAAATTTTTGTTTATTGTGAACAGTGCTTGCTTTCTCCATTTCTTGTAGAATTTGCCTCCTTTTGCGAACTTGGATTTCTTGTTTTCCATTTTCCCAAAATTGGTCGTCTGTTTTGCGATACTTTCTTTTGGGTCTTCCGGAATTAACAGTTAATTCCAGACGCTTCTGCACTTTCATGGCATCAACAGCACAATCGTGGTGATTTGTCTTTAAATGGTACACCGCTTTTATGTTGTCATTGATTTTCTCCGTCGGTTGGCCACTGAATTTTCTTAGAGAACCAAATTGTGAAATGAAGAAAGGTACATGATATAACAAGCAATGCATGTAAGGGGTTACATTCGAACTCAAATATCCTTTTCGCTCCGTTAAACCTAGTTTAAGAAATGCTTTGATAAATGATTTACATTCAGAAAAGATGTGTTCGGCTGTCCTCCTTTCGACTTCATCTGAACATACAAATGTATATATTTTCCAAAACATCTTCCATAGTTTTACAGTATCATCGTGTGTATCATTGTGTACAACGAACATTAATTTATCTGGCAATTTTTGCGTTACCCTTTTCATATCATTGCCAGTTAATGATGTCCACTCTAAATCGCCTCGGCCTTGACTCGTCCACAAACTAAAAGTTACACCACAGTCCCGTATACTTTTAACAAGGGAATCAAGGTAACCCCCATTCTCTCCTTTCAGTTTCGCTTTGTCGTCTTTTTCAATCACATCGTCGATTAAATTTCTCATTAAAACGTCAAATATTCTCATGAAAAGGTGAAGCTCGTCTGGAATTATATGAACAGGTTCTATTGTCATCAAAGGTAGATGTTTCACCCCGTAATTGGGTTTCAATGTGCCCATGTAAATTTCTTTAATTTCCGACGTAGTTCTTACATTTTCGTTTAAATGGTAAAAGTTCCAAGGCTTCGACACGTCCCCTCTGTCCTGCTTATGTACTTTACACCAAGGACATGCGTATTGGCCGGTCGACGACCCAAGACCTAAGCAAATTTGAATAAATTTCATGTCGCCGCCGAAGAAAATTTCTAGATTGTATAGTTTGCTGTCAACTTGTATGTTTTTACATAAATACATTTCATTTATCTCCGAAAAAACTGGGGAAAGGCATTCTTCAAGATTTTCATACTTTTCGGAAGATCTAACGATGGCAAGTACTACAAGTTCTTCAGCAGATAATTTTTCCGATGACAAAACTGCAAACGAAATGACAATAAAGTTTGATATGCGTGTAACTTTTGTACCATCTCCCGAAATTTTTATTTGTATTTTGTCTTGTTGATCAAACGCCCTGGTCTTGATAATATTGATCAGTTCGGACTTCAGACTAACATAAGCACCAGGAGTGTTACCAGGAGTGCGATGGATTGCAAACGTATTATTTGTTTTTTCCCTAATGCTGACAATAGAGTGAAGCTTTGGTAGATCTCCTGTTTTCATAACTATTTCATGATAAGCGTTGTCACTTATTTTAAACTTGTCAAGAATAAATAAAATTTCGTTCATTCTTTCTATATCATCAGAAGGTACAGAATTGCCAAGTGGGACGCTTACTGGATCACCATCAGAATTTAATAGTTTGACACCCGTTGGGCGCAAACCGTAAGAAGCCGCAAACCACAGTGCTTTTTCCATTTTACTTTTAAGTGTTCTGGTAATTCGGTACTTCTGAGTTCTTGACATAGCTTCAACGTTTTTACCGGTATGCTCATAAGACACTGGTTCCGCTGTTTGAACCCCTGAAAATAGTTTAAAAAAAACAAATATTTATGTAACATCAAAGTATATTTGGCTCGTGTAAAACATAAAAAATATTTTATATATGTTTGAAACATTTTCACTCTTTTGCCGCAGTGTACTATAGAAGACAATTTTTCGCGCGGCAAAATAGAACATTTAGTAAAAGGCAATATAATTTATTATACCTAAATTTAATACAAATATAATCTTTGTTATTCACTTTTAACTATAACATACACTTCTCATTGACATAGATTTTTTTTTATGGATATCTCATTGTTTAATGTATATCTTTGTTTTTGCTTATTTATGTCTGTTATTTCATTTTGTAGAATAAAATGGTAAATTAGGGACAGGATTTTGTATAGAAAATCTCGAGCGTAGCAGTTTTAAAATCCACAAGCTTTGTGCACAAGTTAAATTACCTAAACAATCAAGCAATGCTTCTTTATCTTTGGTCACACCAGCTAGTGCAGTCATGTTCTCAGACAATTCTTTTTCAACTTCTGCAAACTTTTTATTTGTTTCAATTAATTCATTCAGCATTAGGCGATATTTTTCTGTCAACTTTACATTGTCTTTTTCAAACTTGGAAACATCTGCATACAGTTTTGACGCAATTTCAATTTCGGAATCGTAAACAGCTAGCTTTTTCATTTTCTCGTCCAGTTTTACTTTTTGACGACCACCAACTTGTCTTTTGTATATTGATGACACTTCACTACAGATCCGTCGCAGTCTTTCATCAAGTCGATCGCACGGTTTCAGATAAACTGGTTTTAACTGGGAGTTTAATATACAAATGTAGCTAAGTTCTGGAAATTCACACTTTGCTTTGTAAAGTTCGCGCACAAAAGAATACTTGATGTCAATTGTAAGAGAAATTTTATCTTCGGATTTGAAATCTCTTTTTAAAACGGGAGATTGCGATCCTAGGCTTATAGTGCTTTGGAATTTCAATTTCTGGTATGGTGATAAGTGTTCGGACATGTTCACGATTTTATCAAGAAATTTTAAACTGCTGCTAAAGTATGTACAATGAATAGTTTACAAAACACAAATAAACACATGGTGGAACAATTGGCTTACAAAAAGTTACAAGTTGCAGAAGTAACACATAATGTTTCAATTGGCTTGTTTTCCAATACGACTTTGTCCTCAATTTTAACGTATATCTTTCTCATACGCAGTTTTGGCGTGAGCAAAATTGGGAATTTAATTTTCTGACCAGTTCCGTTTTGAGCAATCTTATAGTACCAACTGTTACTTAGAGGAAGTTTTGAAAAATCTTGTGTAGAGTTTAGTAATACAGCTTTGTCGCTATGAAAGCAATATCTAAAAATGTCAAGATCAAATCTGACCACGGATCTGTTATTTCTGTTGCCTCGTCTTAGTCGATCACGAATAGCGTCTTCGAGCGCGTTTGCTGCTGACAGTAAGCGTTGGTGTTCGATTATCTTTGGAAAATATTCAGACAGAGAATCTTGATCGATGTGCGATTGTGGTTCCCAGGTTGTCTCAGTATATGGATAATCTTCCCATTTTACTAGATATAAGTTGCCCTGAAAAGAACATATTAAAGTCCGTAAATATAAATGATTAAGTAGTTCTTACTATAGATAATTTAGCTGATCTGTAACAATAACATCTTCATGCCTTATATATCATGTACTGTAGTACGCCGCTAGATTAAAACTGACGTGGAAAGGTAACACATGCCCACCGAAAGCTCTTTTTTTGAGAGCCCAGGTGGTCGTGTGGTCTAGCGGGACGGCTGCAGTGCAGGCGATTTGGTGTCACGATATCACAGTAGCATGGGTTCGAATCCCGGCGAGGGAAGAACCAAAAATTTGCGAAAGCAAATTTACAGATCTAACATTGTTGGGTTGATGTTTAGACGAGTTGTATATACATTATGTACACAGCCATGTATCACCATCATTGATGGCGATCCGATGGATACATCTGTTGTAGGGTTGTCACTGACTCAGACGTACTTATGAATATAATTATTTTCTGTGACTGTATCTTACATTAATTTGTAGGATCCTTTACTATAGATAATTTAGCTGATCTGTAACAATAACATCTTCATGCCTTATATATCATGTACTGTAGTACGCCGCTAGATTAAAACTGACGTGGAAAGGTAACACATGCCCACCGAAAGCTCTTTTTTTGAGAGCCCAGGTGGTCGTGTGGTCTAGCGGGACGGCTGCAGTGCAGGCGATTTGGTGTCACGATATCACAGTAGCATGGGTTCGAATCCCGGCGAGGGAAGAACCAAAAATTTGCGAAAGCAAATTTACAGATCTAACATTGTTGGGTTGATGTTTAGACGAGTTGTATATACATTATGTACACAGCCATGTATCACCATCATTGATGGCGATCCGATGGATACATCTGTTGTAGGGTTGTCACTGACTCAGACGTACTTATGAATATAATTATTTTCTGTGACTGTATCTTACATTAATTTGTAGGATCCTTTACTATAGATAATTTAGCTGATCTGTAACAATAACATCTTCATGCCTTATATATCATGTACTGTAGTACGCCGCTAGATTAAAACTGACGTGGAAAGGTAACACATGCCCACCGAAAGCTCTTTTTTTGAGAGCCCAGGTGGTCGTGTGGTCTAGCGGGACGGCTGCAGTGCAGGCGATTTGGTGTCACGATATCACAGTAGCATGGGTTCGAATCCCGGCGAGGGAAGAACCAAAAATTTGCGAAAGCAAATTTACAGATCTAACATTGTTGGGTTGATGTTTAGACGAGTTGTATATACATTATGTACACAGCCATGTATCACCATCATTGATGGCGATCCGATGGATACATCTGTTGTAGGGTTGTCACTGACTCAGACGTACTTATATATATATATATATATATATATACATGTATGAGGGGTTTACAGAAATATAAAGAATCATGAGCAAAATGTGCAGAATACAGGGCAAAAATATAAAGAAAAGAGAATAATGTAGTGTTGAAGTATAAAAAATTGAGAATAAGGGTCAAGGTAAAAGTGTTTAAAAATAAAGAAATGAATGACCCCCAATCTTAACCCTCGCACATTAATATATAGCAGTAAAAGTAATATTCAAAGAATATTCTTCGTGTCGATAAAACGATGAGATGACCCCCCCCCCCCCCCCCTCCTTCCCCCTTTGCATTAATTTCAAACCAGCTAGAGAACTTATTTTCAAAAGTCTTGCTATTGTAGCTCAAATTCACAGTACCACATCTTAAGATCACCATCGCTTGATGAATAGATCCCCCTTTTTAATTCATTTAAAGTAAAAATGTCCAATTACATAAGTTAACTAAAGTCTTTTTATTTATTTCCCCAGTTTTTAACGTATTTTTGCAAGTATCTTTACAATTCAAAATCACAGTATCATATTGTTGTCCCTCTATTCTTATTTTCCCCAATAAACGATAAAGAAACCGGGCACAATTTTAAAAGGGGGTCCATTTCCCAAGCACCTGTCCTTCAGTTGCATACATTTAGGTTCTTACAGCATAATTGCGTATTGCCGAACATTTAGCCGAATTTTTAAAATACTTGTTTAAAAACTGCAATTTTGATAAATTTAGAAAATTCGGAGTATTTACCGAGCGACATAAATTTATATTATATCGGAAGGCAACTATATTCTTTGTAAAAGTTTATCTTAAATACAGTTCTGTTTTCTTAAATAACGGGAACGTATAATACCATACGTTTTATTGGTTTATATTGATAATTTTAGATCTATAAGGGGTAAAATATACGTCACAATAAAATTTAAACTTGCAGGCCTAAAATACAGCTTCATGTATTTAGAAAAGTATTGCTCCATTCTCATCTATCTTGATATCATGATATCTTTCCCATTAACGAGGCAGGAATTCATTTGTTTGTTCTCATATTTCTAGGGTAATATCGTACAAGACCCAATGTCAAAGTAATTTTCCTTTCATATATTCTAAATTTTCTTTTATTTGTACTTAAATGAATGATTTATAATAGCTTCTTATTTCTAAAGGTAAACCAGGTATACATTTAATTCAAGACATAGGCTTGATAGAAGTGAATAGAGATATTTTTACTGAATTTATTTCTATCCGATAAGACAGCATCCCCCTTTTTTCGTTGAGAACAGTAAAATAATGATGATTGTATTTGCTATAGAACTCTGGTGAGATCATATATTAATCCATTACATTGCTAATTGATTTCTGGTGAGATTGTGTCAGAAATAATTTACACATGTCTAGAAAAGTCACATTAGGATTAATCGTATATACAATTAGTTAGATTACTTGCTATTAGCTTTTCTTATCTTTCAAATTTATATTAATATAAACACTGTCATCTTTGGTAGTAAGTTTTTTTTATTTTTTATTTAATATTTCAAAATATTAGCTTGCAAAAAAACAACAATGCAACAGTAGTCTGCATTTGCATGTCAGGTCGGTTATTAAAGATATTACAATATTAAATGAAATAACACTTGGTAACATATTAACATCGGCTATTTAAATAAAATGAAATAAAAAAATCCAAGTTATATAATCACCTCGAGTTTTCACCCCGTATAAAAATTAATATTCAAAACCGTCAGCCTACTAAGGCTTCTGTGTCAAGTTTGAAATTTAGCCAATATATACTAACTACTTTATTTATTACCTCTTTTGGTGTAAATTTCTTCACAATAAGTCTCTCAACTTTGAAAGTTTCCTCTAAAACGACCCTGGATGCTGCTGGTTCTTTCTTCAAACGAGGTAATGAGTCTCCAAAACACAACTTTTTCCAATCTTTGTGAATACGACTTCGCAAATTATGTCCACTCGTCATTGCAACGTTAGACTGAATTCTTATTGATTTTGAATTGTATTTTAATTCGTTTTTCTATTATATAACAGGAAATAACTTATGACATAAAAATGTATACCATATGCCAATATTTGAGTAAGGACAGTTGTGTTTATTGTCGCCCGTGTCGTGTAATTCGTAAAAGTTGCTTTGTAGGACGTAGGTAGCAGTGATCACAGTTGGATACTTCCTACTTTTTAAGTTGTTTGAATTCAAGTTACTAGTATGAAATTTTATGGTACAATGTTTGGTGAAATGGCATTCTCGCACCACTTGAAAATAAACCATGCTTAATATTTGTGTATAGCTCTATATTGTATTGTGTTCATCTCACTGAAGAGTTGTTGTTTTGTTTTAATTAAAAACTTTTAAATTTTTTTAAATTCACGGCAAAAAGAGATAACATCCTTGGAAAAAATAAATAGAGATAAGTTTAAAAGAAGCTTTAATATTTCATATTCATATATGCGCCAATAACTATCGGTTAGCACCAACCTCTTGTGTCGTTTGCTTGTTGTACACGAATTTCAGTCAACTTGCCGAAAATTTGTTGTTTTCAAGTAAAAAATGACAGGACTATATCACAATTATTTTTTATGAAAAAAATATTAGTCAAATATTTGAAGTCTGAACTTGCATGCGATACCAAGGCAGAAAAAAAAATCCTGTAAGAAATTGCTTAAAAAAATAATGAAATCCAACAAAAATGATTCAAACAAATATAACTAATGGGTTCTGTATACGTGTCGTGACTAATTTTTATCTTAAAAATGACCGACTTAAACCTAGAATAATTTCAATTAAAAAAAAATCAACTCAAAGATCCTGCTTTGAATTTTCTAAATATGTCACGGCAAAAAGTTAAACGTCAATGCAAATGGATAAAATCTCAATTCTTAAAATTTTCTTCTATATATTTCTTTATAACGATAATTACTAAATAACTTGGATAACTGGCGCATGCGCAGCAATGGATGGAACAAATTCTGCCATATGGAAAGATAAGGGACAGTCAAACTCATAAATCTAAAACAAACTGACAACGCCATGGCTAAAAATGAAAAAGACAAACAGAAAAAAATAGTACACATGACACAACATAGAAAACCAAAGAATAAACAACACGAACCCCACAAAAAACTAGGGGTGATAGATGGGTTAGCAGATCCTGCTCCACATGTCATATGGGCACCCGTCGTGTTGCTTATGTGATATCAAATCCGGTAAATAGTCTAATTCGGTATGTCACAATAGAGGCGGGATCCGGAACTTTACCTAACTAAGGGGGCCCGCTGACTGACCTAAAAGGAGGGCGCTCCAGTCATACTTAAATGTTTCCCTACTATAACCAACCAATTTTTCTCCACGAAAGGGAGCCCTGCCCCCAGCCCCCCCCCCCCCCCCCTTAGATCCGCCTATGTGGTCCATATACAGTGACAATTATAATATTTTGTTTAAAAAAAAACCATGTAAATGTGAAATAAAGATGCATGAAAAAAAAATTCTTAAGTCAATTCTATGTATACATACCATTACAGTTACCATTACATTATAAACTGTTATTGATACCATAAACTTATACATCAGTATTATTCTAAATTTTCATAAATTTACTTAAAACACACAATATAAGATATATGTGTATATGCACAAACTACTGTAAAAGATAGTTATCTGATGAAACGGTATGGTGGTCTCTCTAACGAAGGGCCTCTTCAATATACATAAAAATAGATTTTAATTCTTTTTCAGACATAGGATTTAACATGTTGGTAAAAATTAAGTTTTCATCCAAAATATTTGAATTAATATCATTATTTTATATTTAGATCTAATTTTCTTATATTGCGGACACTCAATCAAAAAATGTTTCAATAATAAAAAAAATCTGATTAAACTATTTCGTTTTTATAGGCAGTCAGTTTGGTCCAAACAGACACATATTGTATATGTCTTCGGTTTAAGTTTGTCAAAATAAGCTAAAAGGATTGCTGTTAACTTGTGATGTTGACTTGCAAGTAAAAAAAATCCAACTCATGTGAACCGTATTTGTGTGACTCCTGACCTTCTATATATATACATTGTTGTATATAACTCTATAAAGCTGACGGATATGACTTATGCATGTATTATGCGTGTTCAGCTATTAAAAGGAAAATAATGTCAATATGTAAGTGAATAGGTACCAGTCTTGTATTACAACTCCAGTTTAAACAAAATAGTGCATTTTTTCTGATTTTTTTTTCTGTTTGATTATTGGTTTATGCTGAATTGAAACATATATATAGACTTCCAAAAAATCTTGAATCTTTTGGGGATATCAATCCAGGAAAGTGGAAGGATATCATATTTACTGGAAGTGGTGCGGGCTAGTAAATAAAGTAAACAAAAAGTAGAGAAAAAAACATTTTTGACTGCAGGATTACGTAACTTTTTATTCGTGACTTCGTGGCATGACCCACTTTTTTTTTTTTTTTTTTTTTTTATTAAATCACAACTTTACATTAGTGCATACATGATATGAACATGATTTTTTTTTCTATGTAGCATTTTTTATTTTTTTATTTTCAAAGATCATCTGTTTTGCATGTAAGTCTATGTAGCAGTCATTAACAAGACTGAAAGATGATGACCGACAAAAAAATCATTCTTAACAGATAAAATCGATGATTAATACGTTTTACATCAAATCACGAAATCAAACAAACCTTAAAAATCCAATCGCACATGCTCGCTATCATGCGTTTTTTATCGACTTAAAAGGCCAGAGGCGCCCGACTTGGGACAGGCGCAAACATGTGGCGGGGCTGAACATGATATTTTTTAGATCTATACCCTACCCCTATACCTCTAGCCAATGTAAAAAAAAACACACACACAACAATACGCGCACAGTAAAACTTTGTTCAAAAGGAGTCCGAGTCCGATGTCAGAATAGGTAACAAAAGAAATTCTAAACAAAATGGCAATGACCCAGTAAACACACGACGTACTCCCGACGTCGGTTAATGGTCGTCTGAACGTCATGTCGTGAGTTTACGTCGTACCAACGTTGTGGGAACGTAAAAATCCAACGTTGGATGCAGACGTACAGACGACGTTATAAAATTACGTCGGATTCACGTAAATTTAGTACCTTGTCAGGACGTAACATTTTGTTACGTTGTGACAACGTGCTTATAACTGTCATAATCCGACGTAACATTTTGTTACGTCGTATCGACATTATAGGAGATTTTACGGAATTCCCTTTCTCGCGCTTGCGCAATGAACTGGCCGTCAAAATCCGCCATATTTGTTATTGTTGTTGTCATGGGCGGGAAAGCATAAACAATGCAGAAGAAAGAAAAGTTATCCCCGTATGCCTACGGGTTACCGGCCGAGGCAAGGACACGATACCAGGAGAAATTGGCATACAACAAAGGACTCGATAGGCTCCCTGATCCTTATGCTATCACTAAATCTGAATGGGTGAACGACCCCAGTATTTGGCCTGAACTTGACTTCGGTCAAGTTTACCTTTACTTGATCGAAACACCGTCAATGTTCAACAAAAGTTCAATGAAAGCGTATAAAAGCTTAGAAGCTTATAGGTAGAGTCACCAATTTTTTCCGCGTTTCGACATAGAATGAGAGAACAACCATTTAATTTGAAAAGGACACTAGTTGAACAAATTGGGAAAGATTCTCACTCGCATTTATGGGTATTTAATCCCTGAATAGAATAAATATTCAGTGGTAGAAATATAATCTTTTCATTACATTTAAATAACTATCCAGACTAAAAAATTAAATGTAGTTAGTCTGGCATCATCTGTATATATTTAACTTAAAACTATAGCTACTTAAATAATAATTTTTATATGTACACTAAAATTAATTTTTGAGCATAAAATACATTGTATTAAAGTGTCCACTTCTACATTAGATAGTTGTTCTCAGACTGGTTTAATTTGTTAAGAATTAAAATTACCGGTATTTATTTTCAGTATGAATTTTAAAACACATTTTTTAACCTTTCACTGTTGGTATGGCCTATTTAACTTTTAAGCTTTAAAGACATGATTCTGGTCTGACATGGTAGACAGTTTTACTACATTGTAGCTTGTACAGTTTTTCACATCTTTTCCCTTATGGTAAATGGTTCTTAAGTAAGATATCATTCCACATCTCTTAACTGTTATTGACTTGATGCTATTTGGGTACAGTGATAAGCAAGTTGATGTCTCTTTTATTTCATCTAAGTGAAATAGTGTAATAGTCCCAAGGGTGACTGGGGTATAGAAATATGGTCACTTGGTCTTCTCTCGACCGGCAGTAAATCGCTTGCCGAAGTGGGGCGTCCATTTGGCTGTGCTGGATGTATCAAGTTCACAGTCACGTCCGGTCAGAAGGGGGATGTTAAATCTGATGCCTCGTGTACAGAGTGCCACGCTCTTTGCACGTTAAGAACCCTTGCAACAACTCTTTTGAGGAGTCCGTAGGTGGCCTGTTGCAAGGCAAAAATTCTGGCCCTATCCAAGATACCCTCATTTTCTAGTGGCAGTCCAAATTTCCCCAACCATCATCCCAAATGGCCTCTATCGTATCAACCTACCTATTGTATTTATTGTGAACTTCTTCTCGTCCTGAATATGCATGTAATATTTGCCACTGGACCTTAAGCAACCAACAATCAATCAATTAATGTAATAGTCCCATTAACATGATTTAAGAGGATATCTTTTGACAGCAGAAGGGTGGGCCACCCTCCTATTAAGCAGATTAGAACACTGATATTTGTTCGCCCACTTTTTTTCAAACTTCGTTATTTTTCCAGCTAAACTTAGTCCTAGTTTACCTTTTTAGTATCAAAATTGAAATGCAGTAGATTTAAGATGACAGATTGCTTCAATAAAAGATGAGTTACAATATCAAGGTTTTAATCAATTTGTCTTATAATTCAAAAAATTAAATAACATGTTTCTTGTTTTGAACTGGCAAAGAAATTCTGTCATTTGTTGTTGAGTTTATGACCTTAGGGATAACCAGAACTCTGTCCACTCAAGTTTTGATCCTGTTCACAACATGGTATGTATATTATTATCCTAATATGGCTGGGATTGTTATCAACAAACTAAAATAAATAAATTTGGTGTTTTTACTGTCTTCTGATTGGTTAAAATTATTAGTTTTATTTTCAATGTTGTCAATTTTGATGGCGACACGCCCACTCTGACGTTGTGTATTCATACGCCAACATGTGTGTACGTTGTTATTGTAAATATAAATAATATAAAAAGTTCTTTGAGCCTTATTTTTGATAGAAATTTATTTATAATGAATGGCAATAATTTATTTTGATTTTATTGAACCATAAAACTAATTTTTGACTCTTCACATTTTACATAATCCGCTTCACGGATTATTCAATGTGAAGAGCCGAAAATTAGTTTTATGGTTTAATAAATTCAAAATAGATAATAGCCATTCATTAATTAATTACCTCAAATTAGGCATTTCTCATGGCATGCACAAATACAAGCCATTTTTTTTAAAGTTGAGCTAATCAGATCCAGTCTTTAATTTCAAAAAGTTTGGATTGCTGTTCCTGGTACGTGGGTTCGATTCCCACCCAAGGCTTACATTCACTATGTTACTTGTACCCATACTATATATAAATGCATGAAATTGTTTGTTTTTTACATGTTAAATTTATTGAAAATTTCTTCAAATTTAGTGTTTGATATTGTTAAAAATTAATGTCTATTATTTTTTTTAGAAGAAAATAGTTAAATATTTTTATACATGATATTTGATGAGATAATTATTGTCATCATTTACAGGAACTTTTTCCTTAATTCATTATTCAGTCAAATTTATTTATCATAAATATGGGTACACGTAACATTTCTGCTGGTGCAAATGGAGGAAACTGCCTTGTGCCTCCACCAGGAATATCCATCCAAAGTTGTGAAAAGTTAATTATAAAATATTTTCATTTAATTAAATACATGTATATATATGATAAAGAAAGTTATTCATGCCTAGCTATCCAAAGTACATTTTGGAAAAGAAAACAGTTCAGTTTAAGCTTACAAAACTATATATTTTGTCTAGCACTTTTCTACTGTAATCTTATTATATTTTTAAACTATTACTCAGAAGTATGTTTTTTCTTATTGTACTTCATTAGGTATGTTGAAAGTGGTCATGTAGACCAGATAAAGATTTATGATGTCAACGGAAGTCCTTTCTGTTTTTTGAAAGCTGATGTGATAGGGTCGATGAAACTTCGGGACAAACCACACCAACCTTGGGTCTGCTTAGCTAAAGATACAGCAGACATATATTGTGCACATTGTACATGTCTAGCAGGGTATGGTTATTTTGTGTATACATTTCATTTCATTTTCGTCCTGAATATGCATGAAATAATTGAGTGCAAATGAGACAACTTTCCATCAAAAAGTCATAATTTGAAAAAGAAAACCATTAAGTCAAAGTAAGGATTGCAACCGACACGGAACCTTGGCCAACTCAGAACAGCAAGCTATTATGCTAAATAAGGGCCCAAAACGTTACTAGTGTTAAATCATTTAAACCGGAAAGAGAACGGTCTGATATATATATAACAAACGAGAAACACTAAAGACCGTACCTGTGCAAACAAATGCAGCAGGTTTATAAATTTAAATAAGTACCGTCCGTCTTCTCCCTTACCTTGAATAATAGTGAAACATCACAACATAGAAAGACACACTATAAAATTATCAATTGTAATGACTCAACTCAATCAAAAGACATATGAAATCAAACATTTAGGAAAATTATGCACGTTATTTGAACTATGATTGATAGCTTTCACATTGGCAATCATACCACATCTCCTAAATATATTTGATACATGTAGTACAATATCTATTGACTCATGATTGCTGTATACTAAATACTGTGGCAAATACTAGAAATGCTTTATTACTTTAATTCAGATTGGGAGAAATGTGCAGTCACATTGCTGCAGTACTGTTTAAAATAGAGTTAGGAGTTAGATATGGTGTGACACAAAAATCAGTTACTAGTGAGGAATGTAAATGGAACAAAGTTTTTAGAAAACAGGTATAATTTATAATATAGGATTGGACTTCTTCTTTGAGGAATATTGGCAATGGCTTACACTAAAGAACCAATACTGTGGTGGAAAGGCAATTAATGTATGACATAATAGATGATACATGTAATGATTGGTTAAGATGGGACCTTGTTTTTTTCTTCAGTTTTCAGTAAATAAATAAACATGCACACACTATTTTCTGATGGTCATTATTAAAAATTGTCCACAATATCCAAATATTAAATTGGTAATGTTCAAAATCACTGTTCATTTTTTTGTACAAACAATATTTCCACTTTCTTCTGTCACTCAAAGATTTCAATAAATCTTCAACCTATTCTTTTGACAATGAAAATCTTAATAATTAATAAATTGCTTCCCTGAGTGCAGCTTGATACAACCACAGAGGGGAACAGTTGGGGGGAAAATGGACACAATATTTGCACTTGATACAGGTCTAAATTTGGATTGAAATTAAATATTTGACACATACATGTAATAAGTTGCAAACAAAGAAAAACTGAAGCCAAAAAACTAAGAATTACTTATAGGAATAGAATTTATATTCCAAATTTTGCTTTTGTGTAATATACTACCGGTATGCTGTTATGCAAAAAAAATAATATTTGAAGAATTTTAATTTTTAATATTTTACTCAATTCAAATTTGAAATGAATTAGAAAATATAATAACCCATTTAAATACTGCATAAACAACTTAAAATAACATACATAATCATGACTTTATTTTAGTGTCATTCCTTAATCAGCTTTATTCAAATAGTAACGTCTAAAGATAAATTGACAGTCAATCATCTCCTCATGGCAATACTACATTTCTTTATACAGACTTTGATTCATTTAAATAGTGTATAAAAATTACATGCTATTTTTGGCTAGTAATAACTTAACATATCAAGTTTCAAATAATCAAATTTAGTGTAATCTTGATTTCTAAGAACAGATACAATTTCTTTTATATCGTATTTTGTATTTTCCATTACATAGCTTCAATCCTGTTACATGGCTGATACTTG
Source organism: Mytilus edulis (assembly GCA_019925275.1). Lineage (NCBI taxonomy): Eukaryota > Metazoa > Mollusca > Bivalvia > Mytilida > Mytilidae > Mytilus > Mytilus edulis. The sequence goes on along the minus strand of CM034357.1, from coordinate 90,038,462 downwards.
TACAAAAATCTTGATTGGATGTGTACTAGCAGTTATATAGGATTTGTCCATATAAGTCATGTCACTTCAACTTCACCATAAGCTTATTAAGCCAATGACTCATTCCAAGCATAAAATAATATATAAAAAAACATAACTTATTCACAAATACTTGCAAATTACTCAAATGCTTAATAAATAAGACAATAATACATGTGCAAAATAAGTATGCAAAGAGAGATAACTCTAATAATTCTTAATTCAGTTTGCAGCTTTATTTAAATTGAAATACAAGACTTACAAGTTTCCTTTAGTTATTTATATACAGAATCTATAAAGCATACAAAAACAGATTACTGTAATAACTACTTGACTCAATTATTTAGCTGTCTTTACTATAAAATTGAGTATAAACAGTCTAAAAAATATTGAACAAGGGAAAGATAATTCAAAAGTTTATATATAGAGATTTTGGTAAAGTCCATCTGAAATTTGCTTGGCCTTTGGCTTGATCAGCTAAAAAATGATATCCTTGTGTTGTTTAGGTTGACGTCAGCTCAATTATGGACATACAGCACCTTATGAACAGTAACAGAAAAAAGAAATTGGAATGTGTTATACCATCAAGCAAAGATCCATTACCAGACAAAGCTGTGTTAGAATCTCTATCTAAGGTGTGTCCTAATGCTGCATTTTTTTCTCTGATTCCTCCGATGAATGATGAAGTAACCGTAGAAACATCAGTCAAGGTGAAACACACAAAAGAAGAAAAATTACCAAGACCTCTTACAAGTTTTTATGACGTCACTAACAAAGAACTTACTTTACAGGAACTAATCGACAAATCAGATCAACTTTTTAGGAACTATCATTGCTCAACTTCTCAATCTTCCAATCTTTTCAAAATTACTGAAGCACAAAACATAAGTCCCCTTTGGTTTGAACATAGAAAAGGTCGAATTACAGCTTCAAAAGCTCATGAGGTTTTAACATTAAGACCAACTACAAATCCAAATAAATTGATTATGAGAATTTCAGGTTACAACTCATATGATCTAAGTAAGAAAGAGGCCATCAAATGGGGACTGGAAAAAGAAGCAATAACCAGAGATACCTACATCCAATATATGGAGAAAAACCATTCAAATTTTGAATGTAAATTATCTGGATTGAAGATATCTGAACAAAATTATTTTCTTGGTGCTTCAGCTGATGGTGTTATTTCATGCAGTTGTTGTGGACGAGGAACCCTGGAGATAAAATGTCCCCACAAGCATAAAGACAAATCTTCAATGGATGCTGCCAAAGAAGACCCTACCTTTTGTTTGGACACACAATTACACTTAAAAAATAATCACAAATATTATACTCAGATTCAGTTTCAAATGTTTGTCTATGACACTGACTATTGTGATTTTGTTGTTATGACATGTCCAAATGATGTTATCTTGCTTGCTATTGTTAGAATTTGCAAGGATCCTGAGTTTTGTAATACTTTAATAAGTAAGTGCACTTACTTTGTTAAAGAGCTATTAATCCCAGAGCTACTTACAAGGAAATTGCTACATGATTATAAAGTAGCAAACACTTCAGTCAATGATGTCACAAAAGAGAAATATTGCTTGTGTGAAGAACCAGAATATGGCAAGATGATTTTCTGTGATGGAGACTCGTGTGATATTGGATGGTACCATTATCAATGTGTTAATATTGTAAGGAAACCAAGGGGAAAGTGGCTTTGTCCAAAATGTAAAAAATAATTTGTAGAAGTAGTGAGCAGCAAACATATTTACAATATATTTATAACAAAACCTATTCTTGAAGCATGGAAAATTCTTTGTGTACCTCTTAAGGGCATACAATACACTTACAGGGGAGGTAATGACGTTGCTAACATAACATGTTATTTTCGCGACGTCAAACTATGACATATCGGGGAAAAAATGCATTTTTCAACTGATTTTTATCATTCAAACAATTTGTGTTGATCTTTTAAAACAAAAAAGTTATGTCTTTCATTCAAAAAGAAAATACGGACACAAATCTGAATTTTTAGCAAATATACAAAATTTTGCTCTCATTTTACTCAAAAAGTAGCACATGAAGGTATATTTTTTATTACATATTTGATTTAATCAGGTACAAAAAAGCCTAAATGCAAATTTTCATCAATCTGTAAATACAGGTTCAAACCTGTATCGTATGCCCTTAATAGCTGAATACATTTTTTTAAAACAATTTCAGTTGAGGATTCTTTGTTTCATTTACCCATTAAAATTGAATAAAATTTACACTTTATTTTCAAAAGAATGGACTACTGTAGGTTCACTAAGTACCAAAAATGGTTCTGTCCCAAAAAAATTATTTCTTCACGGATTAATTTTCTATCTGCATGTTTTCTATTTGAAAATAAGTTTCAAAATTCAATATTTCACTAATTCTGCATTTTTATAGTTAAAAGGCAAAAAATCCTCAAAAATCACATATTTAGGGAATTTATAGATTTATATATGTTTATGACTGATATTTATTAAAGGTTAAAAAAAGGCAAAGATATTAACAAAAATCAAAGATTTATGGAAATATTTTCTAATTTCATTATTGATGATATTTCAGGTCAAAAAGATATTGAATTTGATGATTGACTATGTAAAAAATACATTAAGAAATAAATCATTATTTATTTCTGTTCTCTGTTGAGATATTTTGGGTTAAAAAATGCATAAAATTCTCATAAAAATAAAGATTTCTTGAATTTACAAAATACTTTTAGTTATTGTTAAACTATCTAGTGACTAGTAATTGCTGAAAGAACATATGACTGCTTCAGCTCAATTAATTTCCACCCCAAAAATACCATGTAAATTCCAACCAAGTCAATAAGTCATGAATGACTTGAGGTATGGGCAAACAATATTTTAAACATGAAATAAACATAAAACATATATGATGTACCTTATCAAATGACATATGAATAATAATTTATAACAATACATATTAGACAAGCAAGATTTAATTCGCAGCAGGTCAAGTTTACGAGCTTATTCCATCTACGCCAGTGACTTACAACCTTACGACTTTTCACAGTGCGCCAGAGGGTTGCATCCTGTTCTGCAAATTATGCTTTGTAACCATAATGAATTTGTTTCACCAAAAGCTAAAAGATTCCAAAATATTGTTTTTAAAGCTGATTTTTAAATTTTCCAATATCATCTGTCATTTGAAAAGATATAATATTCAATGGCCTTACCTTTAAATAAGGATGTACTTAGGTGAAGTTTTGGAATTTGTGTCAGATGTTTGGATTGTTTTTCCATATGATAAAAGGTGAAATATGTTACCCAATAACACCAATTTATCCATTATTTATACCTAAATAGCTGAAGGGCTATTTGCCAAAGTTTAAGCAGATTTTTTAGTTTCTTCCTTTTAAATCGAGACCCAAATAATACCAATGAAAATATATGAAGTTAAAATATAAAAATAAAAGTCTGAGTTCACCTAAGTACACCCTTAAGAAAAACATGGTAATCAGTTATTGAACAATATTAGGGTGCATATTTATAATAGCAGAGCAAATTGTCATAATACTGTCAGAATGTGGCACCATATTCATTGACATCTTTCCAGACAAAATACGGAAATTTTTCAGTCGCTCCATTTCTCTTTCTACATGAATTCGTACATGAGCTATATTCCGGCTTCTTTCCACTTCAAAGGCACTAAGCTGGTCTTTCCCCTTAACAAACGATGGTATGATTAATTCCGCCCCCCTTGATGCCAATTCATCTCTAATAAGAAAACCACGGTCTGCTAGTACGACATCTCCATGGTTTATAAAGTCAAGATATCCTGATTTAAGTGAAATTATCTTATCTGAAGTCCGCCCCCCAAATGCACGTGAAACAAAAGAAATACTACCACACGGAACAATACTGACTAAAAATTTAATTGTATTGTGGTGTTTATAGTTACTGTAAGTACATGATCTAGCAGCAAAATTTGATGGAGTCTCTATATAAACTTCTGTGCAATCTATAACTGAAACACATCTTGGAAAGGCCTCCTTGAAGCAGTCTGGTCGAGAGCGCAAAATGTCATCTTTATTTGGCCAATGAATCAACCACTTTAATTTGTGTGCTAATTGAGGGATGACACTGTCAATTAAATTGGTAACTAAACTAAGGGAAACTCCAAAACGAAACGAAATATCAGTATGGGGGGAATTTAAACGTAATTTCATTAAAACCAAAAGGAGGATATCTGCAGAACTCAAAATATTAGAAGAAGGTATAATACACGTTACAAAGTTCACCAACCACATAAAACATGAATAAGACGGCAATCCAGTGTAAAATTTTGTTGTCTCCTCAGTCTTCTCCAAAGATAGACTTGTAGCCCTTATATAAGGGGGTTTATTTTTTATAACATTATTTTCAAACTGAAGCTGTTGCAGTCTATCAATAAGTATTCTGTTTTCGCTTATAGCATTTTCAAATAATTTTCTGTAATTTTCAAATTCTCCTGTACCTGAAATGTAAAGAAATATAAATGAACCAAAATTACATTACCTTTCTTTTACAGAGATATTTGAAACTTGTCTTAAATTACATAAGGGTCAAATGACTTTTACTCAAAATTGAAATGATTGATATCATACGTTGATAGTCCTAAATATAAAGCTTTACATAGTTAACCTATTGTACATAATATAAGAAAAATTGACCAAAACTCAAAAATTAACTTAAACCACCGAACAATTAAAATGAGGTCAAGGTCAGATGAAACCTGCCAGCTAAACCTGGTTACATCTTCTGACATCAGACTCGGACTTCTCTTGAATTGAATTTTAATGTGCATATTGTGATGCATTTACTTTTCTACATTGGCTAGAGGTATAGGGGGAGGGTTGAGATCTCACAAACATGTTTAACCCCGGCGCAGAGTCTCTGGCCTTTGTTAGTCTTGTATTATTCAAATTTTAGTTTCTTGTGTACATTGAAGACCTGTTGGTGACCTTCTGCTGTTTTTTTTCTATGGTCGGGTTGTTGTCTCTTTGACACATTCCCCATTTCCATTCTCAATTTTATGTACACCTTTAATACAATCATTCCATACATCAAGTATACTACTGCACTATTCGAATAGGAATTTAATGAAATGTGGTATATGTATATGCAATTTTTTTAATATGCACTTAGTATGCATCATTTAAATTAAGTGCTTATAAATAGAAAACTGATGGCAAAAAGTCTAAATTGATTATCAACCCTTTGAACACATAAGAATAGTACCATTTTTGTCTTCCAACTCAACATTGCAGTCTAAGTCTTTCAAAGGCAGATGATCATTTTCTTTGCCATCAGCTGTCATCAAAAAGTCCAATTGAATTCTGCATTCCCTCTCCTTTTGATCAGCAGTCCTTTTTACAGCTCTTTTATATCTGTTACAGAATAGTGATAATGTTTCAATAAACTAAAAAGAGAATGACTTTGGATACAAATTTTAAGTATTTCTTTCTAATTTCAAATAAGTAACTTCAACTAAAAATTTAGTACTTAGTGAACTGATTCTCCAGGACTGAATCAATTTTTCCAAGTATTTGCAATAAGTATGTCATAGATGTATTTTATATTCAATTATTGATTAATATTTTCAAATAACTGTCAATGAAATTATTCAATGATCTGTAATCAGAATAATGGTTTACTTTTATAAAGTGTGACTTTGATAGGGAGTTGTCTCATTGGCACTATATATATATAATTATTTTCAAATCTATCAATAAAATTATACAATGACCTACATGTATACTCAGAATAATGGTTTACTTTTATAAAGAGTGACTTTCATAGAAAGTTGTCTCATTGGCACCCACACCACATCTCCCCACATCTATTTGTTATATCTAAATAATTGATAACAAAAAATTCTAAACTATATAATGGTATGTAAAATGAAAACTGTGAATTGGAATTTATTGTTACAAAGATAAAGAAGATAGAATAGCAGATTATTACATGGCATCTTTCATATGGCATGTATTATCAGCCCTTATCTGATATTGACCAAGGGGGGATAATACATGCAATATGAAAGATTACATGTTATGATCTTTTTATCATATGCTTCAACAATGGAGAAAAACATTGACCTAATAGTTAGTTGCTTTATAGTCCTCATAGTTTCCATTTTTTTCATTAAACATGTAATTTTATTTGGTTGATATTGTCCTAACAATTGAATTTGAATTTTATGGACCCGATAATTTCTTGTAATCGGACAATTGAACACCCGTGTTACTTTGTCCAATTGTTTTTATCATACCTGTCAACACTTTTAGAAGATGAAACTGCATTATCACCACAACTACCATATCCCATTTTCACAGAAGGTACATAATCAGGGCTTTTTGGATCATCACATTTTCCTTAAATCATATAATGGAAATAAATCATAATTAGTGTCAATAATTCATCAAGATAAAGGGTCAACTTCATAATTTATTATGATTCCTGACACAGAGATAATTAGAGCTGAAAGAATGCTGTAATATGTAGTGTTTGAGACAAAGACTAGAGTACGAAAGTTTAAAATTAACAAATAACCAACATACCATAAAAATTTGTAGTTGACCTTTTGGTTATACATGATGTATAATTCAAATTAACCCATGGCAAAAAGTCTAAATTGATTATCAACCCTTTGAACACATAAGAATAGTACCATTTTTGTCTTCCAACTCAACATTGCAGTCTAAGTCTTGTAAAGGCAGATGATTTCAATCTTATTTACAAAGCTTGTATAAAAAAAATATACAAACAAAGCAAGCAAGCCTGGGCAACCAAAGTTTTGCTTTACATTATTAGGAAATTAGCTGTAACAGATATTAAGAGAAAGAAGTACTGGACTGTGTCTGTACAACTACAATAAAAAAAGAACACAAGAATAACCAGATGCTCCGCAGGGCGCAGCTTTATACCACAACAGAGGACGAACCCTGAACAGTTGGGGCAAGTATGGACACAACATTTAATCTTGATACAGCTCTGAATTTGGATTGCGATTAAATAGTTGACACAACATAAGTGTCTGACACAGAAGGAATGTGGTCTAAGAACTTAAACTTAAAAAATTTTAAATTTTAAATTGGACATTTACCTATTATGGTCCAACATCCAAAATCTAAATACATGGTTAGATTCAGTATATCATGACATAGAACCCCAAGAATTCAATTTTTGAAAAAAAATCAAATAATGTTCAATTTTAGAGCCTTTAGACCTCAATGTGGACCAATTTGATAACCACACCCAAATATTAAAAATCTAAATACATGGATAGATTCAGCATAATGAAGAACCCCATATATTCAATTTTTGTTTAAATCAATCAAAGTTTAATTTTGGAACCCGATTTGGACCAACTTGAAAACTGGGCCCGTAATAAAAAATCTAGTACATGTTTAGATTCAGCATATCAATAAACTCATCATAGATACCAGGACCTAAAGGCTAATTTTATATATATGCCAGACACGCGTTTCGTCTACAAAAGACTCATCAGTGACGCTCGAATCCAATAAAGTTAAAAAGGCCAAATAAAGTACGAAGTTGAAGAGCATTGAGGACCATAATTCCTAAATGTTTTGCCAAATCCATCTAAAGTAATCTATGCCCGAGGTAAAAAGCCTTATTATTCTTAATTCTAAATGAAAGAACCCCAAATATTCAATTATTGTTAAAATCAAACTAAGTTTAATTTTGGACCCTTTGTACCTTAATGTGGACAAATTTGAAAACAGGACCAAAAATTAAAAATCTAAATACATGGTTAGATTTGGCATATCAAAGAACCCCAATAATTCATTTTTTGATGAAATCAAACAAAGTTTAATTTAGTCCCCTTTTGGCCTGTAATTCCTGAACTGTTGGGACCAAAACTCCAAAAATCAATCCCCCACCTTCCTTTTATGGTCATAAACCTTGTGTATAAATTTCATAGATTTCTATATACCTATACTTAAAGTTAGAGTCGGAAAAACAAATGCTTATTTGGGCCCTTTTTGGCCCCTAATTCCTGTTTTCAATTATTGCAGTCTATAAAGACAGAAAGAGTTTATAATTAACATGGAAAAATTTAATGTATGTTGTCAATTTTGAAGATAACAGTCTTGAATTTGATGGATTAAACATTATTAGAACCTTATGCTAATCAATTTTAATGAGTTATCGTCTCAAAAAAGCAGACATAGAAAAATACTATCTGCAACTAAAATTAAAACCATACCAAATATTATTGTTACACATATTATGCACTTTCATAGTACTTTATCTGTGAATTCACATTATTTTGTCATTATACAGAGTGCATACAGACCCCCCTCCCCCATATTCTTTGAATTTATAGGTTCAGCTCTATCATCGAGTGACGGCGCTGACACTACCACAGAAGTGAGACTGTTCCAATGTTCTAGAAGCAAAATGGCATTTTATAATTTTCTTATTAACAGGAAGATATTTTAAACTACTTGATGTGTTAACAAATTCGAAGTCCAAACATGAAAAAAAATTGGGCAGCACTTCCCCTAGAAAATGTACATTTCCCCCCTTCCCATGTAGACCCCAGGCCAAACAGGAAGAATCAAGAAAGAAAATGATCAGTGTGGGGGCAGGTTCATTTATAAAACATGAAACCATACACCATAATCATGCCTATGATAGAAAATATTAAAATACAAACCATACATAGCCTAGCTTGTCCTCTAGACCTCATGCCAATAACAAAATACAATGATCCACAACTGGAGTACAATGGCAGTCCGTGTGCAGTCTACACTATTATACAGTTATACAGGTCCATGAGATTTATATGGAGTGAACCATTTTTTAAACAGGCCATGCAGAAATAAAAATATTCAATAAATAGCTACCCATACTTGCTTGTACTGGTTAAACTGGCTAAGTCATAAATTTGCAAATATTTGAGACAAGTGGCAAGTGCCCGTCAGAAAAATACAGGATTCTTTGATATGACATTGAAGTTTAGAAGTAAAAAGGGATATAGCAAGCACTGGAAGAAATTTTAAAGGTTTTAAAGGGTTTAAATAAAGCATTGCTTTTAATTTTTACCATCAATGAAATGCACACTGCAAACTCTGGCTCCCTCGTCACCAGATATCCAGACTTTCCCTGTTACAGGATCCCTCCGGTTTATAGCTCTTATCCAAAGCTCCTTTCTTCCTTCATCTTTAGGAATCCGGTGGAATTTGATTCCCGGTTGTTTGTAGCTATCGCGATTTCGGCAACCTAAAACTATGCACACTTTACCCATGGTTTGTTGGTAAACAGACGACAGCTGACTTCCGTTTCAGTCACATGGCGCCGAACGGAACTGGCCGTTTGACGGCCAGGCTTCCCCGGATTTAAAAATAGAACCGAGATGACGTCATCGATAAAACCTCCTATAAGAACGTAGTGAATACATTGTAAAAATCTGGTTTTATGGGACGAATTTTTGGGGTATGTCGTAATGAATATTCCTGGATATATCGATCATTCACCTTCACCATGTTCACTAGAATATATTTACGATATTTTCGATTTAAAAAAAAAAATCCCCCCTTTTTTCCCGCAGACATAATTTGCATCAAGATGTCAAAGAAAATATTACAAATCCAATTTTAATGTTCTAATATATGTATTTTATATGAATATTTATTGTTTAATATATCATTAAAATTTTGTCATCAATTTATCACTTGGATTTCATAATCGTTTTTCACGATTTGATTAGTGTAACGTTCAGCAGTACTCGGGTTTTACCGCTGCATCCTATGAAAAGTCTGAGCATGCGCACTTTTGCCGCTTGATTTTTGAAAACAGTGAGGAATTTGCAGTGGAAATTTAGCTTGATCCAGATTCCAGAACAAAGAAAAAGGTAAAATAATGATTGCACATTACACCAAATAGGTTCTCCATGATAAAAACAAGTTTGATTGATGAAAATAAAACAGCTGTTACCGTGTTGGGCGCCTCTTTCAAGTCTGTTATACGCGACCGTGTTGAAATATGATACTTTTTCTTATACTATCAATATATTGCACTGATACAAGATATTTTAGCCATGATGTGTGTTATTTGAATCCATTTATCAAATTGCTTGATTAACTTGTGTTGTTTCTGAAGATATATGCAATTAAAAATAAGTAATAACTGTAGAAAGTAAAAAAAAGGGGGAGGGGTGCACAGCCACAAGTACTTGTTTTCTATCTGTGACAAGAGCTACTATCCCTATATATTAAGGCTACAAGTGTCTTTTGCTCTGTTATTTTTGATAATCATTGAAGCATAAAAGTCTTATCCATGTTATCAATATCAGAAAATGTGAAGCTAAACATCTCAGCACTTTAGATATTTGGGTCCATTACAAACTCCGCACATTTCAAACTTGGCATATTACCAACCCGGCCTATTAATGATAATGCTGCATATTTCACTGGGGGTCGTCGCTAACATGCATGAAATATTTGCCACTGGATGTTAAGCAACAAACGATCAATCATTGTATCACTGGGTCTGACATGGAAATAGACAAAAGATGTTGTAAAATATAGGCGTCACAGAAAAAAATTAAGATAGCCATCAAGGTTGTCGTAATAGGATGAAGGCGTCCCAGAAAAAAATAAAAAAACAGCCTTCCAAGTCTTGAAAGTGTCATAATGATTTAGACTAGGATCTAGCCTTGAAAGTTGGGTACAATTTTCTTGTTTTCAGGGTAAAACCCAGTTTACAGGCATGGTGACAGGTGTTAAAAACAGTACATAGGGACATCTTTTTTGCTGTACAATTTATAGTATGAAATCTACATGTTTATCAAGGACGAGCTACATGTACAATCACTAAATATGTGATCAGAAACCATGTTGTAATTAATCAATCATAAAACATATGAATTTTGGAATGCATTTAAATTTGTCACTTTGTTCTCCTAAAGATTTGTTGGACTAACATTTTTTTTTTATATAAATAAGGCGGTGAATTTTCTCGTTTGAATTGTTTCACATTGTCATTTCGGGCCTTCCATAGCTGGCTATGAGGTATGGGCTTTGCTCATTGTTGAAGGCTGTACGGTTACCTATAAATGTTAATTTCTGTGTCATTTTGGTCTCTTGTAAAGAGTTGTCTCATTGGCAATCATACCACATCTTCTTTTTTATATGAAACAGACAGAAGAATATAAAAGATAATTGAACGTATTTTTAATTTTTTTTTCCAGAGTCTTGTATATAAATCCACAGATCCAATGTGTCTGAGGTTGAGGAAATCATTGCAGTAACCATGTAACAGTTAAGCATGCACCAGCTCAAAAATTTGGACCAAGATTTTAAAAAGGTAAACATCAGTTGATCAGCTCTTTTTCTGTCCTCCTTAACTGAGTGATATACATGTAGTTTAACTCTTGTACTGTACGTACATACATGTACATTGAACTCAAAATTGGATTTTGTTATCTAACGTTTGCCTAAACCACATGTTTTGCAACCAATACACAACGCTTATTATCATAAAACGCAGAGTTTGAATTTGGAGAGCATCTGCTTTACTGTTCTCTAGATATGTCCTTTAAATTAAGTTTGATAAGATCATGTGTGGCTCATGGACACATTCTTCTTATATTAATTTTATTTATCAAATTATAATTTGTTGATTTTATAGATTGCGTTCATTGGCATATGCTATGAGGTCTTGTTGTATCGATGTACATGCTAAATTTATTAAGGTAGAATTCTTTGCATATCTTAAATTAATTGAAAAATGACAATATTGTGAAACCAAACTTCCTTTATTAATTATTTGGACTCATTATTATTTGTAGAATAACCACTGGTTGCTCCAGAAAATATTATGTCCCCCTCTCCCCCAGGGAAAGCTCTTTTCTTAAATTTTATTTGGGGGTGGTTGTGTATGAAATACCAAAATGCAAAGGAAGTGTTGTTCTTATTAATTTTAAATTCTGTCGGTGCTGGGAATTTTTTTTTAAAAGGGCTTAGGGCTGTCCCTTAGGGGCGGACATAGTATTTTCTGGCACAGACATAATTTCATTAACACATGTTCAATTTAACAACAAATTTATTTTTTAAATAAGAACGAAGGTTAATCATAAGTTAGGTGAATAATTATATACTGTTGAAATTGTGTTAAATTTCTAACATACATCATCAAAATGTGTATAATTGGCAAAGATACAAACATCTCAGTAACGACATAACATAATTATGAATCTGCAGTTTATTATAGGACCAGCAATAGAAAAAATATTGATTATGTTTAAACACAGGATAATTTTTAAGAACTGCTGTAATTCATAAGTTGGGATCAATTTATTTTTTTGTATTTTATAATTTATGATTTTTTTTTCAGAGATCTGAAACCAACACAAGACCAGCTGGGTCAATATTCCTAATGCGCCTCCAAATGAGGAACTAATGCGCCATCAAATGAGGAACACAAAAGTTGTGTGTAAACAAAAATTGTCTCTGTAGTGATATTGAACATGTTTCATTTTTAACAAGTGACTGAGCTTTACCATTTGTGTTGATCTGGAAAGTAGAGGATCATACTAAGTATAAATATGTAAAAACTATGGAGTTTTTAAATGTATTCAAAGTTTTAAATTTTCAAAGAAATTGTTGTGTGAAAAAAAACGCACTTCGTATTCCGAAAATTTAACCACATATGTGAAAATGTCTTAGCTTCGAAACTATTTGATTAAACAAGCCATCAGATCATCCTACATGTACATATCCAGTGGAATATATTGACTGAGCTAGAGTAGAAAACATTACCAATACCAACTACATGTATGCAGAAACAATTGTGCAAATTGCTCAGCTGATTAGAGGGCAGAAAACCAACATTTGGAATGACATGTACAATGTATACAACCAACACAAGACTAAAATTTGGAATAAAAATTAAAAATTCAGAAACAAACTATTTTTTTTTTATTGGTTCATGTAGCTACATGTCCATTGTAAGAAAAAAGAAGTCTAAACTGTTGGATAGGTCTATCATTTTGGTCTCTTGTGGACAGTTGTCTCATTGGCAATCATGCCACATCTTCTTCTTTATACTCTCTCTAGTTGGTCAATGGAAAAAAGCAATAGTTAGTTGAATTGAATTTCAGGTATTTTCTTCATTTGGGATATTTTTAGAAGTGTGTATGAATTGTGTAGAATATATATATTTATATATTAGACAGTCAGATTTTGGGCCGATTTTCCTAGCTTGTAATCGTGTAGTGAATCCAGCTGAATGCATTTTCAGTAAATATTAAGGTAAATATGGTAGTTTGTTGTATTTCTAAATAATTCATTAAAAATGATTTTCCGTCGTCAAAGTGAAACCGTCATTCTAGAATTTCCGCCATCATAGTGAAATCTGTATTCTAGGCCACTGAAACAGTAAACATTCAGAATTTGAAGCATGTACCAAGATGTCATGTTGAAGGCTGTACATGTACCTATAATTGCTAACATCATCAATATTTGATTTTAGGATAGAGGGTTGTCTTATTGGCCATCATACAAAATTTCCTTTTTTTGAAAAGTATTATGTGTTAAAAGAAAGAAAAGTTGCATTTGTTAAATGGAAATTTGTAATTCTTGTACTTCAGTATTGCAAAAGTTAATCTTAAGACTTTATAAACCTTAAACAACTATTTTTGGGAATTTAGATATTTATACATTTCACACTGAAACCTGCCAAAAAGATAAAAAAAAAAAAAAACTTTTTGACAATTTCATATACAGCTGGCAGTTTGGATATAGAGTACATATCAACAATTGTCCATCTTTCCCACATAGAAAAATTTACAACTTAAAACGGGTCAAAAGAAAAAATAAAGACCCTGTTTACATACTTCTTCAATGGAATTGCATTGATTCTATCAATTAAATGAGGACAAGGGACATTTATAGTTGTGCTGTGACGTTGTTACAACGTTTTATGATGGTAATAAATTACGTCACAAATTACGTTGTGCCAACGTTGTGTGGATGGTTGTCAGCACGTGCCTTGGAGTTCACAAAATTACGTTGTACCAACGTAATTTTACTACGTTGTCACAACGATAGTATTACGTTGTCACAACGTAATGTCGACGTTGGATTGTTTACTGGGGAAACATAAATTAACAAAGGACTACTAGCATTAGATGTATTGTTTGATTTTTTCAAAAATTTAAATAACGCCGAGATTACAAATGACGTCACAACTGAGCCAAATGACATTCAAGGTGTAAATGAAGTTTTGAATTCAGAAATTACCGCAGATGAGATTATTAAGTGTATACGAGACTTGAAAAACGGAAAGGCTAGTGGCGATGATTTAATAATCAACGAATTTATTAAAAGCACATCACACATTTTTATACCCGTTTATGTGAAACTTTTTAATATGATTTTTGATTCTGGTACTTTGCCTGAAATATGGCTTATGGGAAATATTATACCTTTTTATAAAAACAAGGGTGACCAATCTGATCCCCAAAATTATAGACCAATTACTATACTCAGCTGCCTGGGAAAACTTTTCACATCTGTTTTAAATCTTAGATTGAGTTCTTTCTTAGAGGATTATTTATTATTAAATGAAAACCAGGCTGGCCTCAGAAAAGGTTATTCCACAGTAGACAATATATTTGATCATGTTTGTTATTCACATCTTATTTGAGTTGCTAAAGAGGAAAAAGAAGAAACTATATTGTGCTTTCGTTGACTTTGCGAAAGCTTTCGATACTGTTTGGCGGTCTGGTCTTTGGTCAAAACTTATTAAACATTCGATTAACGGAAAAATGTATAACGTTATTGTCAACATGTACAATAATATCAAATCACGTACTTAGTATTCATTTTGGATCAGATTTTTCTGAATTTTTCCCTTGTTCCATTGGTGTGAGACAGGGAGAGAATCTCTCTCCTTTGCTTTTTTCTATTTATCTAAACGATCTGGAATTGTTTTTACAGAATAATAATATAGAAGGTTTGTGTACTATCTCTGATGAGTTAGAAATAGAGTTAAATGTTTATTTAAAATTGTTTGTCATTTTATATGCTGACGATACTGTCTTAATGGCAGAATCTCAGATAGATTTACAAAGACAACTGGACTCCTTATATGAATATTGTGAGTCATGGAAACTAAAAGTAAATGTGGAAAAAAGTAAGATTGTAATTTTTTCACAAGGTAGACTACCGCAGAATATTGTTTTTAAGTATAATAATATACTACTAGATATTGTGAGTGAATTTACTTATCTTGGTGTATTACTGTCTAGATCAGGAAATTTTTCAAGAGCTAAAAAAAAAGCAATGTGAAAAAGCAACACATGCTATGTACGATATTATTCGAAAAGGTAGAGCACATAATCTGTCAATTGAATGCCAACTTGATCTATTTGATAAAATTGTTAAACCAATACTTCTGTATGGGTGCGAAGTTTGGGGTTTTGGAAATAATTCAATAATCGAGAGGTTCATATTAAATTTTGTAAAATATTACTTCGAGTAAAAAAGTCTACTCCTGATTTTATGATTTATGGTGAATTGGGAAGATATCCATTTGATATTTCAATTAAGTTACGAATGATAAATTATTGGTTCAAGTTGGTAACCGGAAAACCTGACAAATTACCTTTTATTTTGTATAACTTAGCAAATGCCAAATATGGTACAAATATTTTATGGTTAAAACAAGTCAAGTCAATTTTAGACACGTGTGGCTTGTCATATGTATGGGACAATATCTTTTTTGTAAATAAAACATGGCTACATGTAACCATCAAACAGAATTTAATAGATCAGTTCAAACAAAAATGGCTAGCAAGCCTACAGGAATCACCAAAAGCATTAAATTATCGTTTATTTAAAGATACTTTGGAGTTTGAAAAATATTTTAATATTTTGGATGATAGGCAAATATCCTTATTTTTTAAATTTCGAACTTTGAACATGAAATTTCCAATAGAAACTGGAAGATGGCAAAAAATAGAAAGAGAAAACAGAAAATGTGTATTATGTAATTCAGATGCCATTGGTGATGAATACCATTACATTTTTAATTGTTCAGCTTTTGATAACTGTAGAAAACAATGTATTGCATTTTACTATAGAAATAGTCCAAATACATTGAAGTTTTATGACTTAATGAATTCAAAAAAATGTTCAGAACTGAATGAACTATGATGGAGAGTTGTCTCATTGGCACTCACACCACATCTTCCTATAGTTATGTAAACTTATTAAGGAGATCAATAACAAATTGATTTTTTCTGGGTGAACAATTGTGAATGCCTCTATCTAATTTCGTACATTATTTATTTATGTAATTTTGAAATATGTATAATTATCTCTATACCTTTGTAATTTGGTTTGTGAGAATAAAGATATATATAGTTACCGACATGCCATCTCCAGACCTCAATTTAACTGGTTGAAAGATTATGACTTCGTCATATGCATATCATGTACAACCCCTCCCGTTAGGGGTTAAGTTTAGTAATATCCAATCATAAAATATATGATGAAAAGAACATAATCAAGGTATGAAATAAGCAGGGGCCCACGTGACAGGCCAACTATGGTTTCATATAAAAAGCATGTTCAACCGCTCCCGTTATGGGTTTAGTTTAGTATTATACCATCATAAAATATATGGGAAGAAAATAATCAGGGTATGAAATTAGCAGGGGCCCACGGGCCAATGGCCTCTAAATGGTTTAATAGCTCCTTGTGAGCTGCAACCCTCTATCAAGAAATGCACGATAAGACATAAAAGCACGGGAATATCGTACCAATTGGGAGCTATATATATATACCACGTATGTAGGTGCTGCTTGAATGTTGCCACGAAGTTCACAACTGGAAAGCTGAAACAGATTGATCCAGAAAATTTTATAATATTGGGGGCCCACTGACTACATAAGAGTGGGCCTGTTCCGGTCATGCTTCATTGATTCCCTATATATAGATATATACAAAATCAACCATTGTTTTGCCAGAAAAAAAGGGGATGGCCCCGCCTCTGATTCTTCAATACCAATGTCATCATACTCATGAGAACTGTTTTTGCTGTATAAATCCCCATATTTTTCTTTGGGTCACCTAGACGTGTAATAGCCACTATTGTTCCGTCAGTTACTTTGTTCCTGCGGAACTTTTCAAATAATTATTTCGTTCCGATGGAACTTTCCGACTACTAAATAGTTGTTTTATTCCTAGTGCAGTCGAAAATCAAAATCACATTCTCCCGAGAAATACAAGAACCTTTATGATATCACAAAAAAACTGAAGCAGTATAACACCTTAAATAAATCTTGTTATCGGGATATATCAGTTTTTTTTGGGGGGGATATTACGTTGTTCTTGTATTTCTCAGGAAATCGTTGTACCCGTCGAACAATTCCGGAAAAAGTAGCTAGTTGAAAAGTCCCGCGGAATAATGTAGCTAGTTGAGACGTTACGCACGATATTGCGTTTCAAATGGTAATGAAGAATGTTTACGTTTTACGGCGATTAATGATTATTGGGGATGTTTTTTTTATTTCGCTTGCAATTTTGGTTTAACACATCAATATGGATACTTCTTAATGTTTGGTCACACTGAATATGCTTGAAATATTTCCCACTGAAAGTAACGTAGGCAACAAAAAATTAACAAAATATATCATATTTGGGTAAATAAACTCATCATAGATACTGCATAAGTCTGTATGAAATGAGAATATAAATACGGTATGATGAGTGCCAATGAGACAACTCTCTATCAGTGACCAATTGACATAAAACGTATTAAAATGCACTGTTTCTCCATTAAGATCCGGAAAGTAAGAAGATATATATTTTGCTTTGATTAAAAAAGTTGTCGGGAATTACTTGTTAAACGGGTCTTGCTTATAAAATTCACTTTACTTTCTTAAAAAACGGAACAATTAGATTCAGAAAAGAAAAAAGGTTATTTGTACTAATCTCATATGTTTACAAGCTTTGTGTGATATGGAGAGGTATATAATAGCCACGCTTCAGGCCCAATTTTATTTTCACTTTCGAGTATTTTACATATGAATCGTGTTGCAGAGACGTGAAAAAAATTGCAGTTGAACGCTACCCAAACCTTGAAAATTTGGAAAAGATGATTTGTTTTCCTCTCGTATTCGGTAATACACAACTTTTTTCACAGCTTAAAAACCTCATCTAAACGAACAACCCCAGTCATCGGATTTTTTTTAATACTTTGTGGTCTTGTTGATAGTATCTGACTATCAAGAAAATTCTATCCGAGGAAATATGTAACAGATGATCCCCCATGAATAGCGTCCCGAATCGATGTCGCAAATGAAAGTTTATTTGTAAAAATCGGCGAAATCCGACAATGGACATGTTGCAAGACATTTGCCAGAAGCCGTTGCATTTTAATATGTGGTGTGAGTGCTGCAAACATTCTATTTTGATATGTACTATATATGTGCTTTTGAGAGCATTTAACTTATACCAACGAAATTTTATATAATCTATTATTCTAAAACCTTTAAATTTTTTAAATTATAACATTTTCCTAAATCTGACCATAATGGTCTATTTGTTTTTGTGAATAAATAGCGTTGATCGTTACAGAAACGCATATTCAGTAATATTGTAATACTATATATATATACATTGAGCATATCATTCATTCAAATTTTCGCGGATATAAATCTGTTTAAAAAAACACAAACACCCTTGCTAAACTGAGTTATTAAGCGTATAGTCTGTAACGTCTGACACGTATATTTTTGACGTTTCCCGAACACTGGAACAAACATTGGTGGATCTAGGGGGGGTGTCCGGGGTTTTGAACCCCCTTTTTTGTTTGGCCAATCATTGCATTTGAATGGGGACATATAGTAGTTGCCCCCCTTTTATACTGGGTTGGTCCTCTTTTTTTTTAAATGGCTGGATCCGCCCCTGACAGACGCACGCAATAAATTTTATGTAACAATGGTAAAAAATCGCGTAATTTAAATTTTGGCGTCCTTGATTCCCTTTTATCCTTTCAACGACATAAGTAGCTTTCCAAAACAAAATTTGAAAAATAATAGTAATTTATGACTTTTATTATGGGATGTGCCTATTTATATGTACTAAACACTCACTTTGTGTAAACACTGTTTATTGTCATATATACACAAATTAAACATGTTTGTGGTAAAATGGAAAAAAAATCTTTGCTCGTCCCAAGAAGTCTCAGTTTCAATGTATTTCCCTTTCGCTAGTTTCTTTCCCCTCTTGAACAATTCCCATAGTTGCATGCAGGGAAATAAACCAACCAGCATGGGTTTAGTCTTTGACCACACAGAGTGTTTACTTTTACCAAGTGTAGCGGCAACATTAACCAGTGGGAAATTTCTTGATATAAACTCCGAATTTTTCAAAAAATTGGTAAATGAAACGAATATTTGCATTTCTCAAAAAAATACAGAAAGGGGAGTGAACTATGTATTTTCAGGGATGTTTGCCGATTTGACTCGTGCTAATACAATAATCGTCAATTTTATTGAGGATTTAAGAACGAAAATAAACGAAGTACACACCTCCTTGTTTTTTGATAGTACAATTGGATCTGTTAGAAATAATCTTGGCGGTACACATACACAATTAGTAATAAAAGAGGAATTAGACACAGAAAATATGACCAGAGCTAAAATCCAGACTTTAACAGAAGATCATACAGCGAACACAGAGAACCTTCAAATTAGGAACACAGGGAACGTTCAGATAGAGAACATAGAGAATGATAAATGCAGAAAAAAAAGAAAACTTGTAGATGAAAACCAAACAGAAAACATCAAAAAAGAAAATTTGGAGAACGTCCAAACAGAAGGAGTCCAAATGGAAAACACGGAGAACACCCCAAAAAATAACACATTGAACATCCAAAAAGTGAAGAATTGTTTAAACCAAGGTAAACATGAATATGGTAAAGAGAAAAACAGAACACTGAAAAAATGGAGAAGGAAACAACTCAGAATTAAACAAAAAGAAGAATATAAATATAGAAAAATGTCCGAAAACATCCAAACAAAGAACATAGAGATCATGATGAACATCCAAAAATACAATTCAGTGAACATCCCAAAAGACATCTGCAAGAAAATCCGAGAAGAGACATATATGACTTGGAGAAAATGGAGAAAGACCCAACTTAGTATTATACTTCAAGAACAAATAAGAAAGGAGGATCAAGAGAAATACGGCATGTACGGAATGATGAGAAAAATGTCATCTGGCAAAATTTTAAAAGACATGAAAAGTACAGAGACAATTGTTTCGTGCAGACTCTGCCAGGATGAGACCTTTTTTTTCAACAAGAGGCAAAATTTTTATCTACATATGGATACGGTACACAAGAAGAAATTTGAATTTTGTCGTTATGTTGTATATCAAGGGTTAGAAAAATAATGTTTCTCAAATCCTATAATCAATAGGGGCCAACCTGATATTGGATAAATGTAATGAATCATTTCTGTGTGGCAGATATCATTTGACCTTGACCTCATTTTTATATTGATTGTTCAAGTTAAGATTTTTTTGAAGTTTAAATTTTTTCTGGGAAACTGTTTAAAGCATAGAGGTCAACTGGGAAGATTATAAGATTCACACTTGGCAGTGTTAAAAAATTGTCATCATGTTCATGGTTTGTTCTGTATTTCATGATTTGAGTATAAGCAATACATTTAGTTGTTGTTTAATTGTGTAGAATGAATGTGTGGACAGTGGTTACATGCCAACTGACAAGGTTCATCTTACCTTGACCTTGTTTTCAATAGTCATTGGTCAACTTAAGTACATTTTTCAGACCTGTACTGTAATCAATAGGTTTTAAGTTCATGTAAAGTCTAATTGCTACTTGAAGTAGAACCTTTATTTTAAAAAGTTTCAGCATAAATTCCATCATTTATTCAAAGTATATTATCCACTACATTTGTAAGATATTCATGTTTTAGTAATACTAATGAGATGAACTTGCCCTCACTTAAATTAACTTGCCCTTCAACATGTGCAAATGGTTAAAAAAATAAATGAGATAACTATTGACTGGACAAGTTGGCAAGTTCATCTCCAGTCAACTTGCCCTTTTATACACACTAGATTAACATATGTTATTTGATGTCGAGTTCAGACCCTCTCTATATATACATATATATGTAGAACATCGGGATTTTTCTTAAATATTTTGTACAAATGTTTGATTTTGTTTTATAGTTGTTTTTAAATATTGATATTAATAAAATTGGATAAGATATGTTAGATAGTTTTTCCTGTTTATATAGTAGGAAAAGATTTTGAAGTTGCCACCATGATATTACTTTTTTTATCAATAAATAGTCAGATACAGAAATTTAAGTGGTGTGAACATGATTAATGAGACGGTTATCCAATTACCTAAAAAATCATCATCTGAGACAGCTACCAATTGACACACATAATGTTTCTAATGATGTTAATGATACAACTACCCAAATGACACATGAAATCTTGAGTACGTGTAATTGAGACAAAAAATATTGTGTTGTTAATGAGACTGTTAACTACCCAATGTATAACCACTTTGTGTACGTGTAATTGAGACAAAAAATATTGTGTTGTTAATGAGACTGTTAACTACCCAATGTATTAACATTTTGTGTTGATAATGAAACAAATATCTAATGACACATGCTGATAATAAGACAACTACACATGGCCAATGACACACAAGATTAATAATTTTGTGGTGTTAATAAGATGGGTTACCATTGACCCATAAAGTAGTGTGTTGTTAATGAGACAACTATTCAATGACAGATAACAGTGTGTTCGTAATGAGGTAATTACCCAATGACACATACAATATTGTGTTGTGAATTAGACAACTAACCAATAACACATGCAGTAGTGTGTTGTGAATGAGACAACTAACCAATGACACATACAATATTGTGTTGTGAATTAGACAACTAACCAATAACACATGCAGTAGTGTGTTGTGAATGAGACAACTAACCAATGACACATACAATATTGTGTTGTGAATTAGACAACTAACCAATAACACATAAAATATTGTGTTCTTATATGAGACAACTAACAGATGACACATAATCTTGAGCTGTTTGTAAGACAACTACCCATTGGCAAGAAGAAAACTTGAGTTGTTAATGAGATAGCTCTCCAATGACACATAAGATCTTCTTGATGTGTAAAATGAAATGGCTTACTGTTTTGTTTATTTTATTTATTTACATCTTCTGCCATCGGACTCAGACTTCTCTTGAACTGAATTTTTTAATGTGCGTATTGTTATGCGTTTACTTTTCTACATTGGCTAGAGGTATAGGGGGAGGGTTGAGATCTCACAAACATGTTTAACCCAGCCGCATTTTTGCACCTCTTCCAAGTCGGGAGCCTCTGGCCTTTGTTAGTCTTGTATTGTTATTAATTTTAGTTTCTTGTGTATAATTTGGAGTTTAGTATGGCGTTCATTATCACTGAGCTAGTATATATATTTGTGGAATCTAAAAGTGTCTCAATGAAATGCAGAAGCCATTCAAGGTGGTTAAAAGACAGCAGACAAATGGCACAGAAAATTGAAGGGGTGCTTGTGATCCATCCACCCAATGATGTACAGAAAAGTCTTAGAGTTGTGTATGATTTATTCATCCAAAAACACAGAATATTCGAGAGATGTTAACGAAATGATACAGAGAATAATCTAGTGGTGTTAATGATACAGGTACCCATTTACACAAAAAAAACTTTTAGAGGTGTAAACGATATGGCTAAAAAATGACCGAATACACCAGAGGTGTTAATTATAGGCCCCCCTAAATGACACAAACAAATCTTAGATGTATCAATAATACAACCCCAAAAATAAACAAAATATTTGGGTCTAAAGACACAAACACTCTTAAGGTTACCATGACACATCCCTCCAATGACAGACACAAAACTCCTTCAGGTTTAAATGATACAGCTACTTTATAACTCACATAAAATTCTAAAGGTGTTCACGATACTGCTACCCAATGATCACATAAAACTCAATGGTGTTAATGACACAAGACAACAGGTGTTAATGACACAGCCGCCTCCCAATATCAAAACTAAAACTATAAAGGTGATAATGAAAAAAAAAACATATTCCTAATGACCCGCAGATAACTTTAGGGGTGATAATGACGCACAGAACACTCTAGAGGTCTTAATGACACACAGAACACTCTAGAGGTCTTAATGACACACAGAACACTCTAGAGGTCTTAATGACACACAGAACACTCTAGAGGTGCTAACGAAACAGCCACCCAATGACGTACAGAAAAACTCTAGAGGTGTTGACGAAGCGGCCACCCAATGACACACAGAAAACTCTACAGGTGTTAATGACACACAGATTACACTACAGGTGTTAAGGACACACAGAAAACTCTAGAGATGTTAACGAAACAGCCAGCCAATGACGCACAGAAAACTCTAGAGGTGTTAACGAAACAGCTACCCAATGACGCACAGAAAAACTCTACATGTGTTAATGAAACAGCTACCCAATGACGCACAGAAAAACTCTACATGTGTTAATGAAACAGCTACCCAATGACGCACAGAAAAACTCTACAGGTGTTAATGAAACAGCTACGAAATGCCACACAGAAAGTTATAAACGTGTTAATGGTTCAGCCATCCAATGGCATAGGAGATTCTAGAGGTGTCAATAAGACAGGTACGAAAGGATACACAAAAAAAAATCTGGTTGTGTGTATGATACAAATACACAATGACACAAACAGACTATAGAGGTGTTAATGATACGGCCAACCAATGTATAAAAACCTTAGAGGTGTTTATGAACAAGAAAAAATAGTGGTGTTAACTATACGGCCATCCAATAACACACAGATTAGTGGTGTTAATGATTCAGCCATTCAATGTCACACAGAAAACTCAGTGGTGTTAACGATAGACATACAGTTACTCACAGAAACCTATAAAGGTGTTAATGACACAGAGAAAAATGTATAGGTGTTAATGATACGGCCACTCGATGACACAATAAAAACTACATGTGTCTATGCAACAGCACTCATTGGCTTACAAAAATACAAGTGTTAATAAAACAGCCACCAAATGACACACAGAAAGTCTAAAATTGTTAATAGGAAGCAGCCACCGACTGATACACAGAAAACTAGTAAAAGTGAGATTTATATAAAAAAAAAAATCGGTTATTTTTTTGGTTTGTTAGTTCAATTATCAGCCAGTCTGGTTCAATTTCGTAAAAAAAAAACCTAGCAATTTTTGCTGATGAATTATTCACTTACAAAGTTATTGAATCCGTATATATGTGACCTTCAATTTAATCCCTTGGATGGAGATGGGTTACAACTTACTCAAACTAGGCGTGTACAGTTATTGTTAAAGGAAAACGATAACATTAATGTGTACATTGTCTTTCTATGGTGTGATGTTATTCAACTGTTTCAGAAAAGGGAGAAGGTTTGGTACCAATAAAACGTTTAATCCTGCTGCACTTGTTTGCATCTGTCCTCAGTCAGGAATCTGTTTTCAGTTGCTGTCGTTTGTTTATGTGGTTCATATGTGTTTCTCGTTTTTAGCCCGAAGGGCCCCATGTGAGCGTATGTCATGACTTGGCGTCCGTCGTCGGTCGTCGTCGTCTGTTGTCGAAAACTATTCAAAAAATCTTCTCCTCTGAAACTACTGGGTTAAATACCTTCCAACTTTAACTAAATGTTCCTTCGGGTATCTTGTTTACAAATTGTATCCGAAGTTGATCCACCAATAAACATGGCCGCCATGGCTAAGAATAGAACATAAGGGTAAAATGCATTTTTTGGCTTATATTTAAAAAAAATAAAGCTTTTAGAGCAAATCTGATATGGGGTTTAATTGTTCAATTGGTCCATAGCTATCGGTCCTGAAATTATCAAAAGAATCGAACAACCCATTGTTGGGTTGCCCCGGAAGGGTAAGCAGATCCTGCTCCACATATTGCACCTATTGTGTTGCTTATGTTATAACAAATCCGGTAAATAGTATATTGGATAGGTCACAATCATGAAAGGGAAGGGGATTGTAGTTACGACGTAAGGAATATATCCGATATCATTTGTGAAACGGTTGTTATTCAATATAAACGGTCAACCAACTCGTGATGGCGTCCTTAAAATTTACGAAGGGATGATTTCATCTTTACCATTTGGAACTTATGATTTAATAGCTTCATTGTGAGCAGCAACCCTCTATCAAGAAAATCATGATAGGAAATGCAAGCACGGGAATGTCGTATCAATTGGGAGATGTATACCCCGTATGCAGGTGCTTCTGGAATGTTTCTACTTAGAAATGGAAAGTTCATAATTGGGAAGCTGAAATCAACCTACCTTCATTGTCAATTTCTAGATGTAAGTCAGGGTATGAGGCCGACTTAACTGTATCTGTTGTATCCTTTATCTCTAATTCGATGGGATAGATGAGTTAAACATAGTAACCAAATGTTGAAAAGAACATAATCTATATAGTGGAAGGTAGAGTTAAATGATATTGCTAACTTCTTATCTTTCTTCCTAGGAAGTTCATGTATGAAGTCAGCCTCATAATATTAAAGAAACAAGTCGAAAAGATGAGGGGCACAACTGTTTCCCTTTGGAATGCCGACAGTCTGTTGAAAAACACGTCCTCCGAACGTAACAAATATGTTGTCAATCAAGAAATCAAGCATCTTGATAATGTCAGTTTCAGAGAATTTTTTATCTGAATCAGAGTGATCCTTTACAAAGTACGATTTATCCCCTCCTAAGACAAGATACTTGTATCTACGTTGGCCATTGCCCGACCATAGAGCAGACAATAGACGAACGCCACCAAAAGATCTTCAATGCAGCGAGAAACTCCCGTACCAGGAGGCGTCCTTCAGCTGGCTTCTTCACAAATATGTACACTACTTCAGTGATAATGGACGTCTTTCTAAACTCAGTATTATACACAAGAAACTAAGATTAAAAATCATACAAGACTAAAAAAGGCCAGAGGCTCTTGACTCTGGACAGGCGCAAAATTGCAGCGGGGTTAAACATGTTTTTGAGATCGCAACCCTACCCTATACGTCTATAGCTATAGCCAGTGTAGAAAAAACCAAACGCACAACGATACGAACAGTAGAACTCAGTTTAAGAGAAGTCCGAGTCTGATGTCAGAATATGAAACGAAAGAAAATAAACAAATGACAA
This sequence comes from Mytilus edulis, assembly GCA_019925275.1. Lineage (NCBI taxonomy): Eukaryota > Metazoa > Mollusca > Bivalvia > Mytilida > Mytilidae > Mytilus > Mytilus edulis. Next base: position 90,012,158 of record CM034357.1, on the reverse strand, counting down.
TAATACATAAATAACAACAGACTACTAGCAGTTACTGACATGGTAGCATCAGACTTGAATTAAACTGATTGAAAGACTATGTCTTCAACATATGAATATCGGGTACAATCCCCTGTCAGGGGTTTATATTATACCATCGTGAAATATATGAGAAGAACATAACCCGTGTCATGCCAACAACTGGATTTGGAATAAATGTGATTTATTTTGATGCAAAGACCCTATATTCATAAGTGAATCAATATTAAAGCCAAAATATGCAATCTTTAATGACCTAACAACAGTGTGGTAACTGTATCCCTTCTTAATAAGTACATGTATGTTTAAATGTTTTGTTATTTTTGGAGGTGAATACTGACATTTCTGTGTAAAAGAATATTACCATAAAAGATTGGATGTGAAATACCTGAACGTATAAGATGTCTTCATGTTGAGTTATATGAACGAATGATTTCCTTATTTTTTCTAATACCGATGATAAAATTTAGTAAATGTTTTGACTAGTTTGTGATATCGAAAACCCTGTTGTAATAATTTTTCAGTAATACATAAATTTCTCTCTCTTAAAATCTAATACATTGTTACATACACGAGCGAATAGTACAAGTTGAGATATATAAACACCACACGATGGTGACAAGGGAACGTCTCCATCTACAAATAGCTAATTAACGATAGGAAATGAAAAATCATCTCCTTTATCAAAATGTTTTGTATTAAGCTTCCATTTATTTAATGATAAAGATATCAAGATCGAGGAAAGGGCAGTGGTCATTGTTATAATTAGCTTTATTTAAAGTAAGTTCAAAAGGATAAATTTCTTTGGTATACATACTGAAGTCGTCATTATTGAGGGCCAAATATCTAAAAGTATTGTTAAATTTTTGTATCAAATATTGTTTCGATGGGTCTTTGCTGATGTAAGTAATATATAAATTGTAACTCATAACGATACAAAGACAGGTCCGCGATAAGTGGTGCACAGTTAGTCCCCATTGGAATTCCAATAACTTGATAATATACGGAATCTCCAAATGGACAAAAAATTCAAGCGTAGATATAGTATCAAAGCGGCATGTTCAATTGACACAGTTCTTTTGTTTGTTGCTATTAAAAAGTGACCTAAAAGGTAAATTAATTTTTCTACTGAATAAATCATATACAGAACTATCAATCTAAATCGCACATCAATGACCAGTTGAAAGAATTAGAAAACCACTATCCACAAAAACACATTGACAACTCTAACAAACACTGAATAGCCAGTTTAAAATTACAGCAAAGTCCGCCTTGATATATATAAGTCATAAAATATATACAAGAATGATATTTCAAGTGCAAGACATCCATTTTATATCAATCAATATCTAAAAATACCACATTTTCAATACTAAATCAACAACACATGCACATATACTTCTTTTAATAAGAATACAACAAAGCAGTCCACAGCTATTTAGAAAGCTCAAACTTATATGATGTGCATGCGATATTTCAATAACATAGAATACAGAATGGAAATGAGGAAAGTTCACAACACTTTTTTCTTAGTTTATATTAACTGTTCCTCTTTTTTTATCGAGAACAAATATGATAAACATTCTTTAATTTTAATTCATTTTTAATTTTTAATTGATTAAAGCTGTTTTCCATGTACCTACAAAACATTTGCTCCCCTTTAGAGACATATCACGTACATAATTAACGTACGTCTGTTAACAAGAACAATAACACATTAAAAAGTGAAATAAACATGTTTAACAATTATTACTAAAAAAAATAGTAAAATCTAAAAGGAAAAGAAAGCAGAGGTACCATGCCATCGAATCGCCTGTGATTCATATATACATTTCACAATCTACCTTATTTTGGTATAACTCGTCTTCGGGGTATGTTGTGAAATGCGACAACCTATATATAATCGTGTTCATATCATTCAATATAAGATTCGTAATCACTCTTCATTACAGAATCCTTTCTGAAATGGATTTACATTTTTTTCCATTGCTTCTTTTTATTTTACCAATTTGTAAAATATTTATTTGGTATGAATGTTATCAATTGGAAGTTACTAGAGAGAATTTGAAATTGGACGCTTATGCTGAGCGATTTATAATCAATTAAAGTTGCATACAAAGGTATTATAGCTTGTATTACACATTTGTACACTGTAGGATTGGGAATATTAAACGTAAACCGCATCTTAAACATCAATCGCTATATTTTTAAATGTTTATGATATAATTAGTAGTCTATGCAAGTAAATTCTTCCTACTACACTTGTAAAATAAAATGCAAAAATGTATGTTGATTGATCTGATATAAAATATATCGTAACTTTTATTTCTTCAAATTAATACATATGCCGGCTTGGTTTTGGATTATTTTATTCTCTATTCTAAATGTCAATTTTAAATTATTTATTGTATATTGGTTGGGAGAATTAGGACCTTCCTACCAAAATACAACAAATTTTTAAATTAGTACATTACTTGAATATACAAAATAACGTATTCAAGCTAAAATTAGCATTTTAAAGAAACAATTATACAATAGTTCATGATAACATTCAGTCTAATAGCTTGCTTCTACAAACTGCATACCATTTTCTCCTTGCGATTAAAAAGTTTGAAATCAATGCTCGGTAATATGACGAATCAAATGTCTTTTATTTAACCAAATATTTTATTTTTATTTAACATTACACATTTATGAATACATATGATTGAAACGAAAGTTATCGGACAAGTAATCTTTTTTCTTAGCATATGTATATACGTTATCTTTATTCTCCATACTATGAATCCTCGGATTTTATCATACCAACTGTAGGTTGGAGTTCTTTGCATATCATATTCTCACAACAATATCATTCGTAGTCTCGTGATTATTGATTCAAACAAGAAATAACTTGTACTATATTTATCGTTGATTTATGACGTAGTATGAAAGGTATATAAACTAAGATGTAAGAAACAATGTATCACAATTCAACAATAAATCCTACTACAAGTCAAATTGAAACTGTGAAAAAGGTAAAATTAATTTTTAGTAGCAAATATTTAGAGAAAAGATTAAGTGGGGTATGATTTATTGTAGTTTTACCCCTCTTTTCAAAGATCAAATTTGTATTGATCGATTAGTCCCAAATATTTCTCGTGTCAGATCCTTTCCTACTCTATCATAGCAGCATGAGAAATAGGTGAAATTGAACATTTCTGTGAGTTAACATCCATTTATTTCAAGTTTATTGTCTTTCAGGTACAAATATGGCAATTCCTGGAGGACCAATGGAAATTTGTTTTTCATTTGACACAACTGGTTCAATGGGTGCCTGTATCAACGAGGTAAAAGGCAAAGTTCAGGATCTAATCCAAAGACTCCAAGCTGACATCCCTGGCATCCGAATGGCTGTCTTTGCACATGGTGATTATTGCGACAAACACAATTATATCACCAAGCACATTGACTTTTCAACGGATGTAACCGAGTTGTGCAATTGGGTGAAAACTGTGGGTACCACTGGAGGCGGAGACGGAGATGAATGCTATGAACTTGTATTGCATGAAGTTCAGTCTCTGTCATGGACTCCAGGATCAAAGAGAGCATTGGTTATGATTGGAGATGCTGATCCACATGAACCGGGATATAATTATGGCGGGAAAACATACAAAATTGATTGGAGGGATGAAACCTACAAACTTCTGATGATGGTAAATATATATTTATTCATAGATTCAGCATCTAGTATCCCGTTTTTCTTAATACTCAATTCTATTTATTACTAGTAAAACTTTTAAATACATTATAACATACGGCCGCTGTTTTATTATTAGTGAACATCATTTGAATTTGATATTTAATTCATTAAATGAATTTATTTATATAAAACACATAATTTTTTTCTTTATAGAATATCAGAATATATGGAGTACAATGTGGTTACTATGGGTCATCAAAGGATTTCTACAACAAAATAACCCAAGCTACAGATGGAAAATGTCTTAAACTTGCTGACTTTGCAAACATGTTCGACTTTATGATGGCCATATGTTACAGAGAACACGATGAAACTCTTCTACAGGTAGATATAATTTTCTCTTATTACCTGACAATCTAGGTTGTCTTCTTTCATTCTGTTTTACCTCACCAAATATAAAATAACGAAAAAATTGAGTAATTTTGAAAGGAAACCGATAAGAATACTACTTCTACTTACATGATGGATATTTAACTTTATCGGTCATGTAATTTTTACTTATCTGTAAAAAGTTCTAACGTTATGGATTTTCCCTTTTTACTTATAGAATTATGAAACAGAAGTTCGAGCTAGAGGGACTACCATTAACAAAGACTTGGAAGCTTTATTTGGTAAACTACGACGGGCAGATACAGAAATCATGGATACAAGTACATCCGTCTCGCCCGCTTTAACTAAAATACCATCACTGACAAAGCCACCATCAGTTAAAATCCTAAAACCAAGTGTAAAGACAACTGTTAAACCCATCAGAAAACCACGTACAACACGGTTTACATCTAAACATCAACGATTGATGGATAGACGAAATCAGGAACGTTTGGACAAATACAAGGTAACCATCCGCTTTGATTGTGTTCCCCTGTTAAGAAAATAGTAAAGTTGTATTGTATTTCTAATTTTAATATAAGTAAGCTACATGTATTTCGTTTTGGTTTGGCGCTTTGTTTGTTAAATTCTTTTCGTTTAGGAAGTCTCTTTTCAATCATTCTTGTATATAGATTATGAAAGTCTTTCCATAGCACGGAGAGCATATGCGTTGGACTCAAACAGCTTTTAACTTACACGATAAGATGTATGATATCTGTCTTAAAATTTTATGACTTATAATATTCGCCTTGCTTCAAATACATTACTTTTAAGTCGAAATATTTTCTTGTTTATAGTTAAAAAATCTACCAAAACTGAGAAGAGAAAATGTTCCAGAGTCAAACTTCATGCTTAATGATGCTCCTTGGTCTAAATGGCAGCTAGCAGTAACACCAACCTTACCGGAAGGAACCGAATCTAACTTATGGGAAAAAAGGCGTGGTGATTTGACAGGCTTCCGAAGGAAAGAAATATGTGATGGACAATATCAGAAACCAGCACTGTATGAATTCGCTGTACAAACAGCTGAACATTGCAAGCGATATGTTGTGTACTGTAAATGTAACAAAGGTTTCATGTTGGACAAAGGATCATGGGAGTCGCGGCTGTTGAATACATCAGACGTTAGAACAGAAGTAGAAGATGTGCTCAAGAAAGGATTTCGTTTGTTTGTAAGACGTTTCCCCTTAAAGAAAACATGTACAACCTCAAACAAGATGACCGATCTTGGTCACTATGACTACGCTTGGAGAGGTCAGCGAAAAGAAAGAACATCTCCTCGTGTTGTCGAATACAAACTTTGACCCGTTAAAGAGAGAACGAGGGCCATTTGTAAATAATACTCATTTCATTATAGTCATAAATAAACTTTTGATGATACGAGAACCGTTTAGACGTATGTGAAATTTATATATTGTTATTTATTTTGTTTGTTACAATTCTTGTTGAATAAAAATGTTAAAATATATTAGTGTTTTTATGGCTTGAAATAAAATACATGGTCTAAGTGACTATGAAAGATATATTTCAAATCGTTTACTTTGCTTAACATTACCAGATAGTATAGGAAAGAAACTTTATTCATCCTGCATGGAACACCCTCAATGTTAATATTTTTATTTTTTTTTAAATAGAATTCTATCAAAGTTGTGAATGCTTTATTTCTCTTCCCAATTGTATTATCTGATACATGTGTCATGTTTCTTATAGTGAAATAAAAAAAAACTGAGGTTTGATAAGTATGAGTCCAAAACCCTTTCGGGCATTGAGTCACTCCAACTAAACTTTCAATGGTTGTAAAAGGTAAAGTAAACATGGGTCAAGAATTAATATTTTTGCTTTAAAAACACATAATATATTTTGCAACTTTATCATTCATCTATTTTGCAAAGAATTATTATTATGTCAATGTATCGAATTTTTCGGTTTTGTTTCGTTTTACTTTTGATTGGGCACCTGTAAAAAAGAGGAGACCAACCACAATCAGTCTTTAACTATATAGATCCGAGTTATGCCACTTAGTCCGACATATGTCAATTTAAACCAATAAAACTAACGAAAAATGGAATACCACACATTTTTAAACTTTGGTTCCAATTGGAATGCCGATAGTTTGATGAAAAACACGTCATCCAAACGTAACATTTATGTTGTCAATCTAGAAATCAAGCAGTTTCAGAGAATTTTTTGTTTGAATTAGAGTGAAATTTAAAAAAGTAGGATTTCTCCCTCCCTAAGACAAGATATTTGTATCTACGTTGAACATTCTTTTTTTATGACAACTCTTTCAGTTTGTCTTTTAGTTTGAAATGGAGTGTACTTTTGTAAAGTGGAGAAAAGTCAAATATTTCAATACTATTGAAAGATGAAAGAGTCTTAGATTGTATGTACTCTAAAAGATCTTTGAATTTTTTTAGTATCCACATCTGATTCACACCGCCTCTAGAATAGGCAGTTTCACAACAACTTTGAAGCTCGGCTTTAGTAGCAATTTACCAACTGCACCTGCATATTGGATATACATTTCCCAACTTATGCGATATTCTAGAACATGCAGCAATTACCCAGACTGTAAAACGTCACAAGTGTCTGAGCAGACAGTTGATGAACTAGGGGTATACCAAAGAACGTCTCGTCCTTTTTCATCGGATAGTACCAAGACCTTGTTGATAAATTTACAGTATATCAACTTCAAACATAATACATGATGGTTTTGAGGTATAAATTCTGGGTACTGACGTTGTTTATTACTTGTTATAGTATTTTTATTTGTCTTTTTGAATATCATTTTTAAAACTGTTTACTTTGATTTTGGTGGTATCATTTGACGTTGCTCTGTACTTATACATTGTGTTATTGTTTTTTCTAATATGCTTTGTCTATATGCCGTTTTGAGTTTTCTGGTTATATACATGACGTGGCTCTGTACTTTAACATCCCGTCATGGTGTTATTGTTCTATGATAATGTCTGTATTCTCGTCTTTGATTTTTGCTAATAAGTAATATATATGCTTTGTCTATATGCCTTTTGATATTTCTGTCATACATATCACGTGACTGTTGTACTTATACATCCCGTCATTGTGTTATTTTGTCATGGTAAATGTGTGTTTATACATTTGTTTGTTTTTATAGTGATTGAGATAGTAACACAAAGTTGACTGCTGGGTACCCCTATTTTTGACATTTTTACCTAATGGGTCTGTTTGTCGTTGTCATGATGGAATTGATGCGACTGTCATACAAGTGAGAGGTTTTAGCTAGCTATAAAACTAGGTTTAATCCACCATTTTCAACATAAGAAAATGTCTGTACCAAGTCAGGAATATGACAGTTGTTATTCATTCGTTTGATGAGTTTGCGCTTTTGATTTTGCCATATTATTAGGGACTTTCCGTTTCGAATTTTCCTTGTATGCAGTATTTTTGTGATTTTACTTTTACTAGTTCAGCGAAAAAGTAAGTCACACTAAACTCCAAAACATACAAATGAACTAAAATTAAAAATACATTCATACCAGACTAACAATTACCACAGTATATAAAATAGAATGAAAAAACTCCATGTCCGATATATCACGATAGGTAACAGAAGAAAAACTAAGCAATATGACAATAATACACAAAAGGACTACTAGCAGTTACTGACATGCCATCTCCAGACCTCAATTAAACTGATTCAAACGGCAATGCACAAGTTCGTGTTTTTCTATGTCTGTTAATGACTAAATCAACTGGATGTTGGATATGAATTGATTGAGTTTTTTTGTTCTAATTAAACTAATTAAAATTGTATGCCATTTTCTATTTTAACGGGTTCAAGGTGGTATTGGTGTCTTTCGCCATCTTGGATTGTAAAAAAACAGAGAATCTAAGGTCCAGATTTTCTATCAAGTTAGCAAAATTTGATGCAGGAATGCAGATATTTACTGTGAATTTTCATTTCAAAGGACCAATTTATAAGAATATAACAAATATAGATTATAATAGTTTTACAAGTGTAGATTATTTTTCATTGATCATGTTATCAAATCGGCATTTTAAGGGGAGGTAACTCTAAAACAGTGCATTTTCTGAAGGAATATACATGGAATTTTCCTATTTTGTATTCTAGCTAGAAAAAACGTACGGTGACCCTATCTTTTCTTTTGATATTCTAAAAGCATTTTCTGAAAGCTATCTTTTCCTAATTTGTTTTATAATTCTATCATTTTGTTTAGTTTCTAATCATAAAATGGTGGTTTTTCCTGTATAATCCATACAAAATGTGTCATTTTGTCACAACCTGTAGCTTGAGAAAATGCACAGTGACCTATCATTTTTATAATATTTTTGAATATATATCAATTATTAATTACTAATTTTTTTAAAGTTAAACGTAAAAGGAAGAGAAAACAGAGGTACCATGTCATCGAATCGCGTGAAATTCCAATATACATACCACAATCTACCTTATTTTTGTCACGACCTTACTTGTATATACGGGGCATGTTGTGAAATGCGACCGCATCTACATATAATCGTCAAAATCATAATCATAACCAATATAAGACTCTCGATACGGAACCTTTTTTCTGAAATGGATTCACATTTGTTTCCATTGTTCCGTTTTCTTTTACAAATTTGTTGATATTTTTTAGTTTTAAATGTTATCGATGGGAAGTTAGTATGGAGAATTTGAATTTGGAGGCTTATGCTGAGAGATTTATAATTGATTACAGTTGCATATACAGGTGGCTTGTATTACGCATGGTTACACTGTAGTTTTCGAAATATTACATGTGAGCGCATCTTAATCAGTAGCAATATCATTTATGATCTAATTTGTAGTCAGTGCGAGTGAATTCTCCCTACTACATATGTAAAATCAGATGCAAATATGTGTGTGGATTGATCTGATATAAAATTTATCGTAACTTTTATTTCTTCAAATGAATACGTATGCCGGCTTAGTTCTGTATTATTTTATTCTCTATTCTAAATGTCATTTCTAACTTATAAACTGTATATTGGTTGGAAGAATTAGGATTTGTCTACCAAAATACAACCATTTTTTCAATTAGTACACGTAACAGTACTATAAAAAGGCAAAATAGCGTATTCTATCAAAAATGAATATTTTACAGAAACAAGTACGCAATAGCTCATGATAATGTTCTGTAAAATAACAACGAAAGTTTTAGGTCAAGTAATCATTTGATTAATAGATAACGTTATCTTTATTCTCCTTACTATGAATCCTCGGGCTCTATCGTATCAACTGTAGGTTAGAGTTCTTTACAAATCATATTCTCCCAACAATATCATTCGTAGTCTCGTGATTATTGATTTAAACAAGAAATTACTTGTACTATATTTATCGTTGAATTATGACGTAGTATGAAAGGTATATAAACTAAGATGTAAGAAACAATGTATCACAATTCAACAATAAATCCTACCACACTGAAGTCAAATTGAAACTGTTAAAAAGGTAAATTAGTTTTTAGTAGCAAATATTTAGAGATAACTTAAGTGGGGTATGATTTACTGTAGTTTTACCCCTCTTTCCAAAGACCAAATTTGTATTGATCGATTCGTCCCAAATATTTTTCTCTTGTCAGATAAGAGGCGGATTTAGGGGGGGGGGGGGGCAGGCCCCCCTTTTAGGAAAAAAATGGTTGCTTACATAAGGAATCACTGAAGCGTGACTGGAGAGGGCCCCCTCTTAGGCAGTAAGTGGGCGGCCCCCCCTCTTATGAAAATTTCTGGATCCGCCACTGAGATCCTTTCCTACTCTCTCATAGCAGCATGAGAGCTCGGTGAATTCGAACATGTCTGTGAGTTTACATCCTTTTATTGCAAGTTTATTATCTTTTAGGTACAAATATGGCAATTCCTGGAGGACCAATGGAAATTTGTTTTTCTTTTGACACAACTGGCTCGATGGGTGCCTGTATCAACGAGGTAAAAGGCAAAGTTCAGGATCTAATCCAAAGACTCCAAGCTGACATACCTGGCATCCGAATGGCTGTCTTTGCACATGGTGACTACTGTGACAAACATAATTATATCACGAAGCACATTGACTTTTCAACAGATGTAACGGAGTTGTGTGATTGGGTGAAAACTGTGGGTACCACCGGAGGCGGAGACGGAGATGAATGCTATGAACTTGTATTACAGGAGGTTCAATCTCTGTCATGGACTCCAGGATCAAAGCGAGCATTGGTTATGATTGGTGATGCAGATCCTCATGAACCGGGATATAATTATGGCGGGAAAACATACAAAATTGATTGGAGGGATGAAACCTACAAACTTCTGATGATGGTAAATAGATATTTATTCATAGATTCAGCAAATAATATTTTTTTCATAATGCTCAATTCATAATTATTACTAGTAATGTTTACATTATAACATACGGCGGCTGATTTATATATTAATGAACATCATTTGAATTTAATATTTAATTCATTAATTGAATTTATTTATATATATATATAACTACAAAAATCTCTTTTTTTCTTCATAGAATATCAGAATATATGGAGTACAATGTGGTTACTATGGGTCATCAAAGGATTTCTACAACAAAATAACCCAAGCTACAGATGGAAAATGTCTTAAACTTGCTGACTTTGCAAACATGTTCGACTTTATGATGGCCATATGTTACAGAGAACACGATGAAACTCTTCTACAGGTAGATATAATTTTCTCTTATTACCTGACAATCTAGGTTGTCTTCTTTCATTCTGTTTTACCTCACCAATTATAAAATAACGAAAAAATTGAGTAATTTTGAAAGGAAACCGATAAGAATACTACTTCTACTTACATGATGGATATTTAACTTTATCGGTCATGTAATTTTTACTTATCTGTAAAAAGTTCTAACGTTATGGATTTTCCCTTTTTACTTATAGAATTATGAAACAGAAGTTCGAGCTAGAGGGACTACCATTAACAAAGATTTGGAAGCTTTATTTGGTAAACTACGACGTGCAGATACAGAAATCATGGATACAAGTACATCCGTCTCGCCCGCTTTAACTAAAATACCATCACTGACAAAGCCACCATCAGTTAAAATCCTAAAACCAAGTGTAAAGACAACTGTTAAACCCATCAGAAAACCACGTACAACACGGTTTACATCTAAACATCAACGATTGATGGATAGACGAAATCAGGAACGTTTGGACAAATACAAGGTAACCATCCGCTTTGATTGTGTTCCCCTGTTAAGAAAATAGTAAAGTTGTATTGTATTTCTAATTTTAATATAAGTAAGCTACATGTATTTCGTTTTGGTTTGGCGCTTTGTTTGTTAAATTCTTTTCGTTTAGGAAGTCTCTTTTCAATCATTCTTGTATATAGATTATGAAAGTCTTTCCATAGCAGGGAGAGCATATGCGTTGGACTCAAACAGCTTTTAACTTACACGATAAGATGTATGATATCTGTCTTAAAATTTTATGACTTATAATATTCGCCTTGCTTCAAATACATTACTTTTAAGTCGAAATATTTTCTTGTTTATAGTTAAAAAATCTACCAAAACTGAGAAGAGAAAATGTTCCAGAGTCAAACTTCATGCTTAATGATGCTCCTTGGTCTAAATGGCAGCTAGCAGTAACACCAACCTTACCGGAAGGAACCGAATCTAACTTATGGGAAAAAAGGCGTGGTGATTTGACAGGCTTCCGAAGGAAAGAAATATGTGATGGACAATATCAGAAACCAGCACTGTATGAATTCGCTGTACAAACAGCTGAACATTGCAAGCGATATGTTGTGTACTGTAAATGTAACAAAGGTTTCATGTTGGACAAAGGATCATGGGAGTCGCGGCTGTTGAATACATCAGACGTTAGAACAGAAGTAGAAGATGTGCTCAAGAAAGGATTTCGTTTGTTTGTAAGACGTTTCCCCTTAAAGAAAACATGTACAACCTCAAACAAGATGACCGATCTTGGTCACTATGACTACGCTTGGAGAGGTCAGCGAAAAGAAAGAACATCTCCTCGTGTTGTCGAATACAAACTTTGACCCGTTAAAGAGAGAACGAGGGCCATTTGTAAATAATACTCATTTCATTATAGTCATAAATAAACTTTTGATGATACGAGAACCGTTTAGACGTATGTGAAATTTATATATTGTTATTTATTTTGTTTGTTACAATTCTTGTTGAATAAAAATGTTAAAATATATTAGTGTTTTTATGGCTTGAAATAAAATACATGGTCTAAGTGACTATGAAGATATATTTCAAATCGTTTACTTTGCTTAACATTACCAGATAGTATAGGAAAGAAACTTTATTCATCCTGCATGGAACACCCTCAATGTTAATATTTTTAATTTTTTTAAATAGAATTCTATCAAAGTTGTGAATGCTTTATTTCTCTTCCCAATTGTATTATCTGATACATGTGTCATGTTTCTTATAGTGAAATAAAAAAACTGAGGTTTGATAAGTATGAGTCCAAAACCCTTTCGGGCATTGAGTCACTCCAACTAAACTTTCAATGGTTGTAAAAGGTAAAGTAAACATGGGTCAAGAATTAATATTTTTGCTTTAAAAACACATAATATATTTTGCAACTTTATCATTCATCTATTTTGCAAAGAATTATTATTATGTCAATGTATCGAATTTTTCGGTTTTGTTTCGTTTTACTTTTGATTGGGCACCTGTAAAAAAGAGGAGACCAACCACAATCAGTCTTTAACTACTATATAGATCCGAGTTATGCCACTTAGTCCGACATATGTCAATTTAAACCAATAAAACTAACGAAAAATGGAATACCACACATTTTTAAACTTTGGTTGCAATTGGAATGCTGATAGTTTGATGAAAAACACGTCATCCAAACGTAACATTTATGTTGTCAATCTAGAAATCAAGCAGTTTCAGAGAATTTTTTGTTTGAATTAGAGTGAAATTTAAAAAAGTAGGATTTCTCCCTCCCTAAGACAAGATATTTGTATCTACGTTGGACATTCTTTTTTTATGACAACTCTTTCAGTTTGTCTTTTAGTTTGAAATGGAGTGTACTTTTGTAAAGTGGAGAAAAGTCAAATATTTCAATACTATTGAAATATGAAAGAGTCTTAGATTGTATGTACTCTAAAAGATCTTTGAATTTTTTTAGTATCCACATCTGATTCACACCGCCTCTAGAATAGGCAGTTTCACAACAACTTTGAAGCTCGGCTTTAGTAGCAATTTACCAACTGCACCTGCATATTGGATATACATTTCCCAACTTATGCGATATTCTAGAACATGCAGCAATTACTCAGACTGTAAAACGTCGCAAGTGTCTGAGCAGACAGTTGATGAACCAGGGGTATACCAAAGAACGTCTCGTCCTTTTTCATCGGATAGTACCAAGACCTTGTTGATAAATTTACAGTATATCAACTTCAAACATAATACATGATGGTTTTGAGGTATAAATTCTGGGTACTGACGTTGTTTATTACTTGTTATAGTATTTTTATTTGTCTTTTTGAATATCATTTTTAAAACTGTTTACTTTGATTTTGGTGGTATCCATTTGACGTTGCTCTGTACTTATACATTGTGTTATTGTTTTTTCTAATATGCTTTGTCTATATGCCGTTTTGAGTTTTCTGGTTATATACATGACGTGGCTCTCTTTGATTTTTGCTAATAAGTAATATATATGCTTTGTCTATATGCCTTTTGATATTTCTGTCTTACATATCACGTGACTGTTGTACTTATACATCCCGTCATTGTGTTATTTTGTCATGGTAAATGTGTGTTTATACATTTGTTTGTTTTTATAGTGATTGAGATAGTAACACAAAGTTGACTGCTGGGTACCCCTTTTTTGACATTTTTACCTAATGGGTCTGTTTGTCGTTGTCATGATGGAATTGATGCGACTGTCATACAAGTGAGAGGTTTTAGCTAGCTATAAAACTAGGTTTAATCCACCATTTTCAACATAAGAAAATGTCTGTACCAAGTCAGGAATATGACAGTTGTTATTCATTCGTTTGATGAGTTTGCGCTTTTGATTTTGCCATATTATTAGGGACTTTCCGTTTCGAATTTTCCTTGGAGTGCAGTATTTTTGTGATTTTACTTTTACTAGTTCAGCGAAAAAGTAAGTCACACTAAACTCCAAAACATACAAATGAACTAAAATTAAAAATACATTCATACCAGACTAACAATTACCACAGTATATAAAATAGAATGAAAAAACTCCATGTCCGATATATCACGATAGGTAACAGAAGAAAAACTAAGCAATATGACAATAATACACAAAAGGACTACTAGCAGTTACTGACATGCCATCTCCAGACCTCAATTAAACTGATTCAAACGGCAATGCACAAGTTCGTGTTTTTCTATGTCTGTTAATGACTAAATCAACTGGATGTTGGATATGAATTGATTGAGTTTTTTTGTTCTAATTAAACTAATTAAAATTGTATGCCATTTTCTATTTTAACGGGTTCAAGGTGGTATTGGTGTCTTTCGCCATCTTGGATTGTAAAAAAACAGAGAATCTAAGGTCCAGATTTTCTATCAAGTTAGCAAAATTTGATGCAGGAATGCAGATATTTACTGTGAATTTTCATTTCAAAGGACCAATTTATAAGAATATAACAAATATAGATTATAATAGTTTTACAAGTGTAGATTATTTTTCATTGATCATGTTATCAAATCGGCATTTTAAGGGGAGGTAACTCTAAAACAGTGCATTTTCTGAAGGAATATACATGGAATTTTCCTATTTTGTATTCTAGCTAGAAAAAACGTACGGTGACCCTATCTTTTCTTTTGATATTCTAAAAGCATTGTCTGAAAGCTATCTTTTCCTAATTTGTTTTATAATTCTATCATTTTGTTTAGTTTCTAATCACAAAATGGTGGTTTTTCCTGTATAATCCATACAAAATGTGTCATTTTGTCACAACCTGTAGCTTGAGAAAATGCACAGTGACCTATCATTTTTATAATATTTTTGAATATATATCAATTATTAATTACTAATTTTTTTAAAGTTAAACGTAAAAGGAAGAGAAAACAGAGGTACCATGTCATCGAATCGCGTGAAATTCCAATATACATACCACAATCTACCTTATTTTTGTCACGACCTTACTTGTATATACGGGGCATGTTGTGAAATGCGACCGCATCTACATATAATCGTCAAAATCATAATCATATCATTCAATATAAGACTCTCGATACGGAACCTTTTTTCTGAAATGGATTCACATTTGTTTCCATTGTTCCGTTTTCTTTTACAAATTTGTTGATATTTTTTAGTTTTTAAATGTTATCGATGGGAAGTTAGTATGGAGAATTTGAATTTGGAGGCTTATGCTGAGAGATTTATAATTGATTACAGTTGCATATACAGGTGGCTTGTATTACGCATGGTTACACTGTAGTTTTCGAAATATTATATGTGAGCGCATCTTAATCAGTAGCAATATCATTTATGATCTAATTTGTAGTCAGTGCGAGTGAATTCTCCCTACTACATATGTAAAATCAGATGCAAATATGTTGTTGATTGATCTGATATAAAATTTATCGTAACTTTTATTTCTTCAAATGAATACGTATGCCGGCTTAGTTCTGTATTATTTTATTCTCTATTCTAAATGTCATTTTCTAACTTATAAACTGTATATTGGTTGGAAGAATTAGGATTTTTCTACCAAAATACAACCATTTTTTCAATTAGTACACGTAACAGTACATAAAAAGGCAAAATAGCGTATTCTATCAAAAATGAATATTTTACAGAAACAAGTACGCAATAGCTCATGTTCTGTACAATAACAACGAAAGTTTTAGGTCAAGTAATCATTTGATTAATAGATAACGTTATCTTTATTCTCCTTACTATGAATCCTCGGGCTCATCGTATCAACTGTAGGTTAGAGTTCTTTTCAAATCATATTCTCCCAACAATATCATTCGTAGTCTCGTGATTATTGATTTAAACAAGAAATTACTTGTACTATATTTATCGTTGAATTATGACGTAGTATGAAAGGTATATAAACTAAGATGTAAGAAACAATGTATCACAATTCAACAATAAATCCTACCACACTGAAGTCAAATTGAAACATTTAAAAAGGTAAATTAGTTTTTAGTAGCAAAATATTTAGAGATAACTTAAGTGGGGTATGATTTACTGTAGTTTTACCCCTCTTTCCAAAGACCAAATTTGTATTGATCGATTCGTCCCAAATATTTTTCTCTTGTCAGATCAGAGGCGGATTTAGGGGGGGGGGGGGGCAGGCCCCCCTTTTAGGAAAAAAATGGTTGCTTATATAAGGAATCACTGAAGAGTGACTGGAGCGGGCCCCCTCTTAGGCAGTAAGTGGGCGGCCCCCCTCTTATGAAAATTTCTGGATCCGCCACTGAGATCCTTTCCTACTCTCTCATAGCAGCATGAGAGCTCGGTGAATTCGAACATGTCTGTGAGTTTACATCCTTTTATTGCAAGTTTATTATCTTTTAGGTACAAATATGGCAATTCCTGGAGGACCAATGGAAATTTGTTTTTCTTTTGACACAACTGGCTCGATGGGTGCCTGTATCAACGAGGTAAAAGGCAAAGTTCAGGATCTAATCCAAAGACTCCAAGCTGACATACCTGGCATCCGAATGGCT
Source organism: Mytilus edulis (assembly GCA_019925275.1). NCBI lineage: Eukaryota > Metazoa > Mollusca > Bivalvia > Mytilida > Mytilidae > Mytilus > Mytilus edulis. Next base: position 89,995,344 of record CM034357.1, on the reverse strand, counting down.
GTCTTTGCACATGGTGACTACTGTGACAAACATAATTATATCACGAAGCACATTGACTTTTCAACAGATGTAACGGAGTTGTGTGATTGGGTGAAAACTGTGGGTACCACCGGAGGCGGAGACGGAGATGAATGCTATGAACTTGTATTACAGGAGGTTCAATCTCTGTCATGGACTCCAGGATCAAAGCGAGCATTGGTTATGATTGGTGATGCAGATCCTCATGAACCGGGATATAATTATGGCGGGAAAACATACAAAATTGATTGGAGGGATGAAACCTACAAACTTCTGATGATGGTAAATAGATATTTATTCATAGATTCAGCAAATAATATTTTTTTCATAATGCTCAATTCATAATTATTACTAGTAATGTTTACATTATAACATACGGCGGCTGATTTATATATTAATGAACATCATTTGAATTTAATATTTAATTCATTAATTGAATTTATTTATATATATATGACTACAAAAATCTCTTTTTTTCTTCATAGAATATCAGAATATATGGAGTACAATGTGGTTACTATGGGTCATCAAAGGATTTCTACAACAAAATAACCCAAGCTACAGATGGAAAATGTCTTAAACTTGCTGACTTCGCAAACATGTTCGACTTTATGATGGCCATATGTTACAGAGAACACGATGAAACTCTTTTACAGGTAGATATAAATTTATCTTATTACTTGTAAATCCTGGTTGTCTTCTTTGACTTTGTTTGACAATTATAACATAACATGAGTAATTTTGAAAGAAAATCGATTAGAATACTAAAACTATACATAAATATAAATGATGGAAATTTGACTCTATCGGTCATATAATTTTTACATCTTTGTAAAAAGTACTAATGTCTTGGATTTCCCCTTTTTTACTTATAGAATTATGAAACAGAAGTTCGAGCTAGAGGGACGACCATTAACAAAGACTTGGAAGCTTTATTTGGTAAACTAAGACGTGCAGATACAGAAGTCATGGATACAAGTACATCCGTCCCGACCGCTCTTACAAAAAAACCATCACTAACAAAGCCAGCATCAGTTAAAATCCTAAAAACAAGTTTAAAGACAACAGTAAAAACCACAAGAAAACCACGTGCAACACGGTTTAGATCTAAACATGAACGATTGATGGACACACGAAACCAGGAACGATTGGAAAAATACAAGGTATAACTATCCGCTTTAGTTGTGTTCCCCTGTAAAAATCATTAAGTAAAGTTTTGGTTTTCTTATTTTGATAAGTAAGCGTTTACTTTTCTACATTGGTTAGAGGTATAGGGGGAGGGTTGAGATCTCACAAACATGTTTAACCCCGCCGCATTGTTGCGCCTGTCCCAAGTCAGGAGCCTCTGGCCTTTGTTAGTCTTGTATTATTTTAATTTTAGTTTCTTGTGTACAATTTGGAAATTAGTATGGCGTTCATTATCACTGGACTAGTATATATTTGTTTAGGGGCCAGCTGAAGGACGCCTCTGGGTGCAGGAATTTCTCGCTACATTGAAGACCTGTTGGTGACCCTCTGCTGTTGTTTTTTATTTGGTCGGGTTGTTGTCTCTTTGACACATTCCCCATTTCCATTATCAATTTTATAGTTTCGTATGTAAATTTGTCTTTGTTTTGCTCGACTTTTGTCCAATTCTTGTCGTTCATAAGGTCAATCATCCTTCAGGCTTGTCGATAAGTTAAGTATTTTCATAACTTGTTAAACAAATGTGGTAGACTCAAAGTACTTTCATCATACATGCTAAGTGCTATCAGTCTTAAAACATTTATTAGTTTCCTTATCTGCTTTGTGAAATATGTTTTAAGTCAACCTTTTTTCTTGTTTATAGTTAAAAAATCTACCAAAACTGAGAAGAGAAAATGTTCCAGAGACAAACTTCATGCTAAATGATGCTCCTTGGTCTAAATGGCAGCTAGCAGTAACACCAACCTTACCGGAAGGAACCGAATCTAACTTATGGGAAAAAAGGCGTGGTGATTTGACAGGCTTCCGAAGGAAAGAAATATGTGATGGACAATATCAGAAACCAGCACTGTATGAATTCGCTGTACAAACAGCTGAACATTGCAAGCGATATGTTGTGTACTGTAAATGTAACAAAGGTTTCATGTTGGACAAAGGATCATGGGAGTCGCGGCTGTTGAATACATCAGACGTTAGAACAGAAGTAGAAGATGTGCTCAAGAAAGGATTTCGTTTGTTTGTAAGACGTTTCCCATTAAAGAAAACATGTACAACCTCAAACAAGATGACCGATCTTGGTCACTATGACTACGCTTGGAGAGGTCAGCGAAAAGAAAGGACATCCCCTCGTGTTGTTGAATACAAACTTTGATCTGTTAACAAGAGACAAGGGATCATTTGTAAATAAAACTCATTTCATTATAAGGATCAATAAATATTTGATGATACGAGAACCGTTTAGACGTATTTGAAATTAATGTATTGTTATTTATTTAGTTTGTTACAATTGTTGTTGAATAAAAATTGTTTAAGTATATTAGTGTTTACATTGCTTAAATAAAATAAAAAAAACATGGTTCTTAGCGACTAAGATAGACATGTTTTTAAAAATCGTTAACTGCGTTTGAAATACCAGTCAATTCATCCTGCATGAAATGATAAAAATTCTCTTTAAATAAACCCAATATTTTTATAATATTTAAAGAGAATTTTATCAAGTTGTGATTGCTTTAATTCATATCCCAATTGTATTATCTGATTCATTTACATGTTTGTTATGGTGAAATTCACCCTAAGAAACATCAGAAAAGAAACTGAGGTTTGGTAAGTACGAGTACAAAACCCTATCGCACATTGAGTCACTCCAATTAAACTTTCAAAGGTTTCAAAAGGAAAAAGCAAACTTGGGTCAAGATTTTTAATTTTGCTTCAAAAACACGTGATGTCTGTACTATACCACTCATCTATTTTGCATAGAATTATATAATGTTCAAGGTATCGAATTTTTCGTTTTTGTGTTATTTTATTTGGGAACACCGATATCAGTCACATTCAGTGTTAACATTATAGAGCCGAGTTATGCCGCTTTGTCCTACAAATATCGCTTTAAACCAATAAACTAACGAAAAATGGAATATCACACATTATATTAACAAAACTTAGAAAATAGTTGAAACGTGATACAACATTTAATCTAAATGATGTTTCCTTCTGCAAGGAACAAAATAAACCTCTCAGAACTTACCCAATTACAATGGGTGAATAGTAGGTTACAATTTTGTTTTGGAATGCTCCACAGTCTTACCAGCAATTTATCAAACGAAACTTAGATATAACGAGGACAATTGTTGTCCATTTGCGTGAAGGTAAACATAGTTGCTTTATTTCTTTTCAGGACAACATTGTTTTACGGTTTTGCATAGCTCTAGTTCCTTGTTCTGATTAAGCTGTACATACTTTTGGTTCAAACAGTTCGTTAACGTTTGTAGTAGAATTTGTCTTTTCAAGTTTTGACCTTGTTCATCATTGAAGAATTTGAAATTATCGAAATGCGTTTCTGGTGCATTTAAATGTGCTTCAGTTTCCAGTAATTTGGTTCTTTGGTAATTTTGTTTCGGGGTTTGTTTTTGGTGCCGAAATTTTCCGAATGTAAACTTTTAATAAACAATGCAAACAGAACGATTGAGCGAAAGAAAAATAACTGAGTTGATCTGAGTTTTCCATGCGTTCCCATTTGATAATTAAGCTTTGTCATAAAGTTTTTTTAAATGATTAAGTGTGGATATATTTTTTCAGAATCAATTTCCAATGAGACAACAGTGAGCTATCCACCACAGATTAAATGACGCAGGTATTGAATTGTTTTTGTGATTTGTTGTTTTTACGCTGATTATTTTTTTTACTTTGGTTACCTCTACATTATCTTTTTGTTTATTAGTACTGTTTATTAGTATATGGTGTAACTTAAACAATCTAGCGTCCCATCTACTTAGTTTGAAAGTTTAGAGAAAATTACACCAGGATTTGTCTATGTTTAGTTACATGGTTACAAAGCTTCCCTGTATGTATTAAGTAAGCATGGAAGTTTGCAATGTAGATTGTATACATACGGTATATAGAAACATTTTCCAAAAATTAGTTTATGTTATGGCAAAAGATTGACATGCAAAAAGAATTCAAGGGGTTATTTGGGTTAAAACGATACAGCACTGGACCGACTACTTACAAATAAGAACAAAACAGAAACAGTTATTAAGTAAAGTATTCTTAAAGACAACGGCGACAGTTTATATAAGTAGCTCTTATATGTGTAGACGGATTTCAAAAGTAAGTAAACAATTGTTATCATGCCTATAGTAGTTGCCTACAATTATTTTTAGAATGTGTTTGCATACGCCAATACTTGTTTCCTTGTAAACAAGTGGTGTTGCATTTGACTTTAGTAAAAGCATCTCAATTTGCTCATAACAAAATGATTTGTTTTGATTATAAGCTTAAACTGTTCGATGCGTTATGTGTGTGCTTTGCAGTTACCTTCAATGTAATCGGGTCCATGGTTCTAACAAACTATGAATGTATCAGGATGGCATATACTAAAAAAATACAGTTTGTGAGCTTTCCAGTCTGTTAAATTAAACAAAATCACGTAATTTATAGAAATAACACAACTACAAGGTATTTAGTAAAAGTTAAATACATGTACAAATGTATTTATAAATCACTGTGCGCCACTCGAAGTAATACTTTTCAGGCATACTTGATCAGGCAATGTCATCAATCAAAAAAAAAACTTGGTCTATATGAACTAATAAGTCCGAAAGTCCAAAAGAAAATTTCCTTCCTTCATCCCCCAAAACTTAGTAGAAAATGGCGAAACACCAATAAAGTTATCAAGTTCATTAAACACGACGAAAATGGAAATATGACATCGTCAAACATACTTAGAAATTAAACTGAATAGTGAAAAAATTTCAATATGGCATCGAAAAAAATAATGAAAATAACTTAAAATATTACTGTAGTGAGAAAATGTCAACAGGACATCGCAAGACATACTTACAAGTTACAAAACAGAGGCAATAATGCCAATGTGATATTCAAACTCATAACTTATATTATGACGGGAACAAAATGACATTATGACATCACAAGAAAAAAATAAATGTCAATAGGACATTGTAAGAAAGGCACCACGGAACCTGTTGACTTATTTAAAAAAAGAAAAGAAGGCACACAGAACCCGTTGACTAATTAAAAAAAAAAGGTTTTACTGATTGAAGGCCCCACGGTGACATATCGTTGCTTATATCTACGTCATTTGATCACTGGAGGATAGGTCTCTTATTGTCCCTTAATGAAGATAACAATCGTCTTTATCTCAATATTTTTTAGAAAAAAAAACAACACTAGAGGCATTTCATTTCCTTTTCGAAAACTTAGCAAAGGAATGTCTTTAGTGCATTGTTCATTAGTTAATTAGTGAATAACAATTTCATATTTAAAATTAATAGTTCTTTGAAAATATTGAAAATATCTGCTTTCAGTCGATGTTTGTTTAACTCGAATTGTTTATAATACCGGAGTTGCTGATAGCAATGCAGTTGAAACTACTGAAAGCGCGTAATTAATATCCTTAAAAATATTTTCCCGTAATTAATATCCTTAATAATATTTTCCTTCCTGTTTTTCAATCACTTCATATAATGTGATATGTAAACATGTTGATTAAGCATATGCCAATACGGAATTGCTTTACAGTGACAAAGAGGCATTGGTTAACAAAATTAAAGTGCATATGATTGCTTTTTCTTTTCTTTTTCTTTTTCGGTTGTTAAATTCTACATTTGAAAATGCCTGTACAAAATCAGGAATATGGCAGTTGTTGTCCATTCGTTTGATGTGTTTTATCACTTTATTTTGGACTTTCCGTTTTGAATTTTCATCGGAGTTCAGTATTTTTGTGATTTTACTTTTTTTTGGTGTAGATATTGTTGATGTTTTGTTTTTTGTTATTTTTTTTTTGTTTTTTCGCAGTTAAACATTGTTTTTATTTTTCTGACATTTTGATGTCATGATTAGTTATAATTCGTTAACTATTTTAGCGTCACTGATGAGTCTTATGAAGACGAAACGCGCGTCTGGCGTACTAAATTATAATCCTGGTACCTTAGATAACTATTAATATCCTTAATAATATTTGCCTTCCTGTTTTTCAATCACTTCATATAATGTGATATGTAAACATGTTGATTAAGCATATGCCAATACGGAATTGCTTTACAGTGACAAAGAGGCATTGGTTAACAAAATTAAAGTGCATATGATTGCTTTTTCTTTCTTTTTCTCTTTCGGTTGTTAAATTCTACATTTGAAAATGCTGTACAAAATCAGGAATATGGCAGTTGTTGTCCATTCGTTTGATGTGTTTTATCACTTTATTTTGGACTTTCCGTTTTGAATTTTCATCGGAGTTCAGTATTTGTGTGATTTTACTTTTTTTTGGTGCTGATATTGTTGATGTTTTGTTTTTTGTTAATTTTTTTTTGTTTTTTCGCAGTTAAACATTATTTTTATTTTTCTGACATTTTGATGTCATGATTAGTTATAATTCGTTGACTATTTTATCATCACTGATGAGTCTTATGAAGACGAAACGCGCGTCTGGCGTACTAAATTATAATCCTGGTACCTTAGATAACTATTTAAACCACTGGGTCAATGCCACTGCTGGTGGACATTTCGTCCCCGAGGGTATCACCAGCCCAGTAGTCAACATTTCGATGTTTACATGAATATCAATAATGTGGTCATTTTTATAAATTTCCTGTTTACCAAACCTTGAATTTTTCGAAAAACTAAGGATTTTCCTATTCCAGGTATAGATTATCTTAGCAGTATTTGGCACAACTTTTTGGAATTTTAAATTCTCAATGCTCTTCAACTTTATACTTGTTTGGCTGTATAATTATTTCAATATGAGTGTCACTAATGAGTCTTATGAAGACGAAACGCGCGTCTGGCGTACTTAATTATAATTCTGGTACCTGTGATAACTATTTAACCACTTGGTCGATGCCACTGCTGGTGGACGTTCGTCCCGAGGGTATCACCAGCCCAGTAGTCAACATTTCGGTGTTGACATGAATATCAATAATGTGGTCATTTTTATAAATTTCCTGTTTAATAAACTTTGAATTTTTCGAAAAACTAAGGATTTTCTCATACCAGGCATATATTACCATAGCCGTATTTGGCACAACTGTTTGGAATTTTGGATTATCAATGCTCTTCAACTTTGTAGTTGTTTGGCTGTATAAATATTTCGATATGAGCGTCACTGATGAGTCTTATGAAGACGAAATGCGCATCTGGCGTACTAAATTATAATCCTGGTACCTTTGATAACTATTTAAACCACTTGGTCGACGCCACTCTGGTCTACGTTTCGTAACATGAGGGTAACATGTGAACTATGCTAAGATTCAAGTGAATAGACCTTGACTGAGGGGGAGGTGCCAACTATTATTCATGGAAATGTGATGTGCCAATGCCAATGCTAATGCAACTAAACACCAAATCATCATCGACTTACCATAAATGGTTCATCTTAAACTGACATAATCACAAGCTTTGAAACTTGTTTATTTTTCAAGTAAACAGACCATGACTGAGGGGAAGGGCCAAATAATCTCCATTGCAATGATAAAACAACTACCAAATATCATTGACCTAACATCTAGTGATTTCCCCTTACACTGATATAATCACAAACTTATACACTGTTGACCCCACTGCTTGAAAACAACACACTAAGTTTTGCCATTGAAACTTTGTTGTGGTGAGACAAAAATGTCTTTCAATGTGATGAAACAAATTGGAGAGGTAAATGTCTCTATGACAGTGATAGTATTACAGGGTCCACATTATGATCTTTGTTAAACTCTAAGAGACTGTTAGAATAGATGAGCCTGACTCAAAATCATTTAACAGGTAAAAAATAAAACTTCATACAATTAAGGACAATTTATTTTGCATCTGATAGTGAAAAGATTTAACAAATGAATAAAACAAAACGGTTATCCTTTAGATCAAGGCGGATCACAGTCAAAATATTAAACTAAAGTAATTATATATATATAGCATTGATTTTGTACATCTATTAATAGTCAGTTTAACTTATTATAAATACAAACATAATGGTATTAAATACAGTTGATAATTTAAGAGGAGAAAACTGTCAATTAGTCAAAACCACAAAGTTATATATATATTATTTTTGAGTTGTAAGGAATATTTTCTTTTAAACCGTAACATTTTTTTATACTGAAGATATCTATTTTCATACAAGGGTAACACATGTCAGTCCAGTCTTACTATCTATTGATACAAACATTTCCCTCATCTTGTCCATAAAAGACGACATTTCTCATACCATTGTAAGATGGATCAATAAGTTATATTATTAAACCATTTTATTCTATTTGAGGAAAGAGAATACAAATTTTGTCTTGCATACTTCTATTTTTTTACTTAAATTTTTAACAAACTCTTTTTAAAATAAAAATGTCCACTGTATTTTTCACTTGAGAAGCATAATAAAATAACAGTCCTGTCTTTGGATTAATTAGAGATTTGTGATTGTCTACCCCTAAATTGACGGTAACTTTTCTTATGTAATACATGCACTAAAACACTTTCCAAATAAAACATTTGAATTATCCATGAAATGTTGACTTCAATTATGGGACATAGTTTTACTTTAACAGACAACAAGAGAAATGTTTTAACAACAAGAGACATGATCCAATCAAAAATGATGTTTCACATTAAATCAGAATTCTATTTCAATTGCATACACATTAATTTGCATTTCAAACAAACTGCATCATGGACATACTAAATTGTAGAATGATTTTGATTGCAAAGATATTTTCCCCTATTGGTCACTCCGTTACATCCCCCTATTGGTCACTCTGTTACATAAAATTCGGTACAATCTTTATAGTTCACTTTCTTCATTTGAAAAAAATGTCAAGTCTCATCTAGTAGAATATTTAGAAGAAAATATGCTGAAATCAATGCCTGTAATTAACATAGTATATATATTTATATATATTTTCATTTATAGTGATTCAACAAAAATTTACATTAATACTCAAATTCAACATTTTTTATTTTCACAAGAGCTATAATCCATAAAATTAATAAAAATTAAACATGTATAGAAGAAAAACACTGAATACAAACACGAAATCTGGAAGTTCAACTCCCTTCAAATATGAATAGAAAACTATTTATAGATTTTGAAACATAATTATTCATAACAAACATTTATAAAAATGTCCAACTTAAAAATATCCTTTCATAAAATATCCTCTTACTATACAAACAGATCAAGCTTTTATACATATCATTGAATTCTTACTTTACAAATAAATCATCCTTTTATACATAATAGACATCTTACTATATAAACAGCTCATCCTCACATAAATATTATACAAATCTTACTTTGCAAACAGTAAATCCTTTCATAATTAAAGTAGAAATCTTACTATATAAACAGGTAAATTGAGGATAACTTTGTCCTTAATTTGACACATGTTTCCAAAGTCTTGGGGTGAGTCATACAACCAAATGTGGGTATTATAGAATTCTTATTAACAGTGCATTTGTTTGTGACTTCTATGTATGTGCCTGTCCCAAGTCAGAAACTTGTCATTTAGTGGTTGTCGTTTGTTACTGTGTTGTTTTTCCTTCAATTTTTTGTACATTAAGGACGCCAATTTTGTGATTTTGGGCCCCTTTATAGCAGACTATGCAGTATGACCTATAGCTTTTAATTTCTGTGTCATTTAGTCTATTGGAGAGATGTCTCATCGGTAATCATATACCACATCTTCATTTTTTATAGTTTGTGCACATCCTTAGAGTGTTACTACAATTATTGCCTTTATTGCCTCTACATCAAAATGTTATAGTTTACTATTAGCCATGGCTTTATACCTTAATTAATAGACAGATTTCTGGTGAGTGGTTGATAAGACATTGACACAAGATTGATATTGAGAACTAATGTTCATTTAGCTATGGAGGCATAATACTAATCATCAAGAAGACAAGTAAAATTAACCTATACTGAAAGCAAAACAATTTAATAACTTAATTAAATGAGACTCTATAGGTTTCAAATATCAACCAAAATCATTTCCAGAAGTCTCCATTGATCCTTCCATTATTAACTGGAATCCTTATGAAGCTTTAACCTCTTATCAAAAATAAAATTTTCCTAAAAATCCCTAGTAAGACATATGGTTTTTACTCTATGAGATAATGAACTCTATACAATGCTTCAATTACAATGCTTGGAAAAATTGTTTTTAATTATTTTTATGGTAATTGAATAAAAATGTATATACGGAGACAAACATACAAATTCAGTGGTATTGGAGAAATCTGAAGTTTAAGTTATGTTTATGGTATCATGGTACAAAATATGAAAAAAAGATCAGCATTAAAAAAGTCATTTGCAGAATTATTAGAAAGAAGATGCAAAATGGGGAAGATAGATTTGTGCATATGAATGTGCTTTTTTTCCCAATTGTTGTTAACATAACTGACCATAACTAAATAAAAGACAAAATTGTGAATGCAAATGGAAATTATCAGCGAGATTTTCCAACTCAATTTTACAGATTGGTCGTAAGATGATAAAAATACATAAATATCCATCTTTTTTTTTACATTTTCTTGATTGAACTTGGAAAAAGAAATGAAAAATTTTAATGTGGAATATATCAATAAAATTATTACTTTCTGCATTCACCAGAAATCCTAAAATTAGGCATTTTTTATGACAGAAATTGTTCTCAAGCTGCTGTAGATAATTATATAGCTTGGCAGATATGTTTCTGCATAGAGTACATATAGATGAATGACAAACTGATTTTAGATCTTTGACATATGCCACAGTGAAGCATGAAGATGAGGCACTGAAATAATCAGTCTTTTAACAGATGCCACTGAGCAACTTGCTGTCGTGGTTTTGTGATCATATCGTTCCAATGTCGAGATTCTAAAGGTCCACTTTTGCTACCTAACATAACTTTGCCGATCATTTCATTACGTCCCACTTTGTCAAAGTCCATGACTGTCACTTCAATTGTGGCCTCTCTAATCCTCTCCCACGGAATCTCAAAGATGAACGATTCATTGTACACTGGATTCAATGTCCTCATTTTGATTGACGTTTTCTTCTTCTCTGTCTTAGCATTCCCATACATCAGCCATAACTTGACATAGGGATCTACAAAAAGTCAGAAAATACTCTCAGATTACAACACCTAATAACCATAGCATTCCCATACATCAGCCATAACTTGACATAGGGATCTACAAAAAGGTCAGAAAATAATTTCAGATTGCAACACCTAATAACCATATCATAAGACACAGTCACACTTATAAATATTAAATTCACAGCCATTATATATGTTTGAAACCCAATCTTTACAGACCTGAAATATTTTTATTTTATGGTTCTTTCTTGAGAAACAGTTTATAAATACAAATGTAGTTGAATTACATAATGCTTTAGAAAGTAAATATGTTTAACACTCCACCAACCACCAATGAACAAGGATGTGTGGTTGATGATTGCCATTTACCACCAATGAACAGGGATCAGTGGTATGATTGCCAATGGTATTACTATCCAACAGAGTTGTAAACAGCTGTCCTTAAACATTATGTTATCTAATTGTAAGATGTTTTGCTGTCCTCAAATGTTTTTGCCTCATTTTCCTGTTATTATTCACATGCTAAGGAACAATGCAACAGATTTACGTCTTGAAATATCATAAAATATCAATATTGTAAGGGCATCTAAAGGAAATTATTCTCTTTAAAGACATTATTTTGATGTCATTTATCAATTTTTTATTATGCAACAAAGAATGACTTTTTACAAATGACGCAATTAAGGCTCACATCTCAGAAAACATGTTAACTGTTTGAAATAATGGTTTGGCGTTAAACACGATCAACTTTAAAATAGAATAAATATGTTAGTATTTAATAAATATTATATACTATTTTATCTTTAAGTGAAAAGAAACAAACAAAAGAAGCCATGGAACATTTCTAAATAAATGCTGATTTTGGTCAGGGATATTAATGCTGATGAAACATCGCATCATCTTGTGACAATAGTGATACCATGCTGATGAGGGATACATGAGTAATGGTAGACACTTTTACAAATATCTGTCTTAGAAAACAGTTAATAACCAAATATGTTACATAACTGACTGAAACCAATTAACATGACCTTCTGGATTCCCTCCAAACTTAGTGGGCAGAATAATGATACTATGATTGACATTAAGATGACCCTCTGGATGCTGACCAAACCTTATGGACAGAATAATGATACACTATGATTGACATATTTTCAATTAGGCTCCAAATACAAAGTTATAAAATATTCCTGCACCTACATTGTTAGACAGTAATTGACCTTTCTCAAACCGAACAATGACAAAACCTATATTTAACAATCAATTTATTGATAAGAGCGTTTTGTAGAAGATTGGCCTTTCAAGTCAATCATACAACATAGAGAATATCTGATGATTTATGATGTAACAATTGCCTGCCGTCTACAAAACATCTTCATATCTATCTTCATAAAGTTAAGTGAAAAATAAATGCTGTTATTTATGTCAAAATACAGAATATTTATTTTCCAATGCTACTCTAAATCTAATACTGTAAACCAAATAGTTTCTAGGAAGGATCTATTTCACGAATAGAAAAATAACATGAATATAAATCGTCTCAAATATATAAAACTTGGATCTTCCCTTATAAATATGCATAAATTAGGTAAAAAAAATTACCTCAAGATCTAGAAAAGGCAAAATAAAGTGAATAACAATTTGATTTACAGTATTTTTTTCAATGGATTTTGTTATTTACTGATGTGATGCACCAAGAGCACTCGCACCCGCAAAGTGGAAAGGGATTAATATAAGTTGAAAAACTTGTTTCCCAATCCACTATAAATAAATATGTTTAAACTAAGAGCACTGAAATCAAATCTTTATACCCAATAAACTTAAATGTCATTTTTTAACCACTTTAGGGATGTAACAATCAATAAAGACAATAGGATGTCTCCAATGCTATTATCCCTTAACTAAATTATACTCTGCAAAACATATTACTATGACCTTGACAATGTCTGGACGTCAAATCAATACCTTAAGGGGCATTGGAAACAATAAGTAAGACATAAAGAAAGTTTAAAAAGACTTACAAAGAACATTAAAACAAGAGAACTCTAAAATCTAAATCTTTGATTATTTTTTTTTAAATTGTTCTTTGTTCTTTTTGCATCCGAAATTCCAAGACATAGAAGATTGGAAAATAGATTTAAAAGTAGCCTGTGCTAACTTTTGAACTAACAATTCAAATGCCAAAATGATGTTGCTTGATATTTGGAAATAGTAAAGGATACAAAATGACTAGTGTAAAAGAATTCAAATAGGAAGACCACCGGTCTCATCTGTACAAAAAGCATGAAAGGCGAAACACTTATGAACCACATTAACAAACGACATCCACTGAACAGGCTCCTCCTACCTATTGGTTAACTTAGATCACCACATAGTGTTTATAAGATGATAAATAAATTAGGTGCAAGTGTTTTTATTCTAAATTTTGATGTGAGCATAATCAATTAAGGTTGTAATTGTGATTTCATTTATCAGAGAAATGTGGAAATAGTTAAGAAGATCAGTATTATTGCTTGAGGAAAGGCATTTTTTGAACATTGCTTCAATTTCCTTCATTTTGAATACATGTTAAGGGGAGATAATTCACTAAGTATACTTTGAATAAAATTCAAATATGTCAATAATTCTTTTCCTAAGTTGATTTAAAAAAAAAAAAAGATGACATTCTTTTTAAAAAAAACCTAAATTACTGTAAAATCAGAAATAATGGCATGCATTTATAATTGCAATTTTGTCATTTCCGGTTTAACATGAAATTTTCGAAATGAAAGTTTATAAATTTTTGCAATTATAAACCTGTAGCATTTTTTCGCAATGATAAAAACATTGCATTAATTTCTGAATTTACAGTACATAAATCTGTTTCTTTATCTGAAAAAAAGTATTTTGGAAGATGCATTGGGTAGGTTTTAAAAGGATTACTGAGTTGCTGAATTACATCTATATGGTGGATATTTGTCTCATTATCAATCATAATGTATGAACCTTAACTACTCCTTTTTTAGTCAATACATGCAATCTGTAAAAATGTTGGTTTTTTTTAGTTAGTATTGGTGCTGTCATTTTGGCATATTCTTCTGTGCATGATCACTTGGCATTCAGGCCTCCTGTAAATTAATCAAATCTTCCTTCTGTCTTTTTTTTTTAATTAGTTTTAACTTCCTGGTTTAATGCTATCAAACAAACAATTATACTGCTATCACCGCTATTGTTAATGGTAAATAATAAATCACACTTTAATTATACCAGCATTGTATGAAAAAGGGGAGGTAATTCATCTCTGGTAAGCTTACCACATCCTTCTGTGTATGGGTTTATTGGATAATAATAATTTGAAAGGATTACCAGGGTAGAGGCAAATAAAAAATTTAATTACAGTCATATGACAAAAGTTGATTCTGCATTTGTTTCAATAAAGCAATTAACTCTCATAGTTTGACAATCAGTTCCCTGCTATTGTAAATTGGACAAAAAAGAATACCAATTGCAATCTACTGTAATATTAATCAGTTTGGTTTATTCTATATTTAATGACATGAAACTCGTATACTGTGGATTCATTAATATTCGTTGGATACCAATTTTCATGGATTTCATTGGTACAGGTTAACCACAAATTAAAATGTTCAGTGAATTGTAAATTTTCTACCGTATATGCTTTATATGCAGAGATTGGTATAAACACGAAATCAAATATTCACGAAAATAAATTTTTTCGCCAATCCACGAAAATTGATACCCACTTTTGTTTTTAGAATATTAGTCAGAACTGATTTTCAAATCAATTTTGACAACAATTTTGGTAAATATCTTCTAAATTTCAAAGAATCACAGAATATCCTAATTTGCTTTAATTTTCAACTAAATCCTTCACAAGTTTCATGAAGAAAAATAAGGTTTGAAAAGAGTTCGCTCCCCTACCCAAGGTCTTCATCCTTACTTAAATAAATCAAAAACAGAATCATCTTTGGTAATAGTAAAATGGTCTTTTAAGTAACAAAAATCTTCCAAATACCACAGTAACAGGTACCAATGTCATAAAACTAATACCAAAAACATATGTATAAAATTCATACAATGACCAAATACTCATAAATTTATTGAAATAAGAGGCAAAGAAAACAGAGAGTTTCCACCTGCAGGCAGTGGAGAATAAATAGTAGTATGAAGCAGTGGTTCAAAGTTGAGGGGTTCAAGGACATCCTTTAAATGGAATGAAAACTTTATATGCAGATAAATCTTTCCAGTACCTACTAATTGATTATATAATACAGTGTAACCTTGTACCACACATATCTTTTACATGTTACTATTTGCAAAGTATTATGATGCCTACTTATATTTTGATATTTGAATAAGGATACATTACACCATAAGAAATAGTAAAATAAATAATAATTGAATAAAGTTTTAGAAACAGTAAAATGCAAATTGAGTTGAAATTTTCAAAGATAAAGGTAACATATATTTCAAAGATGTTTCATAGTCAAAAAATTTTAATTAAAGCAATTAACTATCTTGGATTTGAATAACAAGTTTCAAAGTAAACATGTGATTAATACTTGAAATGTTTGGGGAGTTGGGAGATATGACCATCAGCTACTCACAACATAGGCTTCTAAATGCTGTTCTCCTAATATGGTCATTTTCTGTTTCTGACAGAAAAGATATGTCTTGTATATAATTGAAAGGAATATGGGATGTAAAAAACACTTGATCATATTGAAATTTAATAACTAGAGTTGATATCAAGTCATATACAATTCCTGAAACCTATAAGTATCAAATGAAAGTTTATCTGCATATAAAGTTTGTATTCCATCATATTATCATGCAAACCCATAATTCCATGTGACCCCTAACTTTCTCCTCACCTGATGTGCCATACTTGATCTTTTTAAACAATACTAAATAATACAAGAATCAGGTTTATCATTTCATAGCACCATTTCTGTGTAAAAAAATTATCTGATGATTTAATGGGAAAAAATATGCCTTCATGACATCACATTACACAAGTCAGCTTTGTCCTTTTACTGAAACTGGA
This sequence comes from Mytilus edulis, assembly GCA_019925275.1. Taxonomy (NCBI): domain Eukaryota; kingdom Metazoa; phylum Mollusca; class Bivalvia; order Mytilida; family Mytilidae; genus Mytilus; species Mytilus edulis. Next base: position 89,979,018 of record CM034357.1, on the reverse strand, counting down.
ATAAGTGAAAGGTGTTTTATCTGGAAATATATAGTTTCTGTCAAACATTTGTGATGTCGGTGCAAAATAGTTTCACCATAGTGGCCATTCTGGTCTAAATTTCACCTATATATCAATAATCATTCCAGCTATTTTCAAACACATGTTATATCTATATAATCATTTCAAAAATAAAAATTAGTTACAATTTGTTTGGATAATGGAATAAAAGCTAAAATTGTATTGGTTTGAATTTTGAGATTTTGACTTTTTTTTATTTCAGTGCTGATGAGTTCTGAGGTGTCTTATGATAACTTAAAGATTATATCACAATTCAGTACAGTTATCTCATAGATGAGAGCTTAACACACATCCAAAATATACTAATTTGTGGACCACTATTTATATACCTATTCAATACAGATACACAAATTCAGCTATAGAACAAATCATTAATACTGAAAATTCAGAAATTTTTGTTTTCTTTTATCATTGCTATTGTTATTCAATGGTCACCAAACTTTAACAAAACTGTTGAAATTCTAGGAAATGCTACATGTAAATATTTGAAACTATCAAAATGTAAAGTGCAAGCTTTCATTTTTGTGAAACCTATTCATTTCATTCAAAGTCTTTGTAATAACAATAACAAAGTATTGCAAAAACATGTGAATTTACTGTATATAAAGTAATGACTGATGATGTCTATACCTGAAGCACCAGTTATATCTTTTGCCTTGAGATCTTTGGCTTTCATCACTATCACAGTGAGACGTCCTACGGCAGGCTGGTAGGACAAGGACAGCAAGAGTTCTCCTAATTTACCCTGAAATTACAAATCTTCAAATTACGACAACAACAGGTCGTGCATCAGATTTTCACTTATTAAATCTGCTAGAAGGACCAACAGTAGCTGAGATTAAAATCTTCGTTAAAAAAAAAATCATTACAATAATAAACATTTCAAACTTAAAAGGAGCAAATTCAATTGTAAACTCCAGTCAATCTGAGCTATTCTTTGTTAACATCATCCGCTTAAAAAGTCTGATTCAATAAAATGATTAATCTCACCACAATATACATTGGTCAAATAGAATTTGTCTGAAGCAGCATGTGTAAATTGGTGACATTTCCGTATATTCTTTCAATTTAATCCGTTTATTGTCGGTATGGATATATTTTTTGCTGAGTGATTTTAAAAGTCAGTGCAATTTTTGAACACTAGTTCAATCATTAAGTGAAAGACGTAGATTGTCAAGAATATTTAGCAACAAACTCAGATGGATATGTTTTCAGATTTGTTATATAGGATCAAGATTTTTTTTAAATATGATACAAAATAAGGAGATGTGCCAATGAGAAAACTATCCATCAGATCTTAAGGAAGAAGGACCTATGTACAGACAATTGTAAACCTTTAAGCCCCCTCCCCTACAGCTGGGGCATAAAAAAGGTAAAATTCCCATAACTCCTCCAAAAATGAAAATAAAATGACTTAAGAGTGATCAAGGGTAAAGTTGCTGAAGTGGTTTAAGAACAGACAAAAAATTACAATATTCACCTCATATATGGTGTAGCATAAACTATGTGTTATATCTTACCCGACTGTCTTTACATGGCTGTAGAAACCTCCACATCACAGGAGATTGTGACAGATCTATTTCATTAAGAGGAATGTAGGTTTCTCCTATAGGATCATCTCGACTAAATCTGTCATAATCTATTACTTGTAAATATAATGTCTTCTCTAATAACTTGTTGTGTGGCCAGCCTGAAAATGATAAAGATAAACAATTTGTTGTATAATTCAAAGCCTAATATAAAAAGATTTCAAGAATGGTGAATTGTATAACTATTATAACACATCATATTCTTCAATAATATTTATAGCTGGCTAATAAATTGAGCTTCATATACATAACTTCTGAAAATTTACTTTGGAAAATTAGTATAAACAAACACTTGAGGGACTATTTACCAACTCATTAGCAAAAGCTATACATTTGAATGACTACTGTACCAACTCATTAGCATATTAGCTTAATATTTTTGTCATTTTTGTTATATTAATTAAACTTATATTGGATTGGTAACAAGAAATTTCAACTTCTGGATTTTAGTTTGAAAGTCTAAAGTTACAACTATTGAATCTTTTTAAGCTAGGCTATCATGTTGAGTAATTCTAACACCTGACTGAGCTGCGTCTTTTCAAACCATTGTTATATGGTCTTTCAAAATTTCTTAAGATTCACATTATTCATATCTAAAGAATACTTAAGTTTCAGGCATAAGATCGATATGCTTCTTGCAATACAGATATTTGATCGAATTTACACATTAAACACTTGTTTTTATATTCAATTACATTACTGCAACATCCAGAGGGTTATTGAACGGAAAAATCAACAACTTATTCATTTCAGCATGTACCTTTTAACTCGGTTTTAACACTTATGTCACATATTGAACAGCAGAAAATTGCACAGCTTGAAGTGACATTACAATGTTAGTATGTTATAAGACTGAGAAGTATAGAACTTGAGTTATGTAATTCTACAATGACTTTAATGTCACATCATGTCCTGTCAGTAATTTGAGGATCACCAATCTTGTTATATTAAGATCTTGCTCAACAGTAACATATCTTTTTACTTGGAAGTGTTTTATCTTTGAATGTCTGAGGCAGAGTTTTATTTGCTATAGCTTTAGTCCAAGCAAACCTAATAAATCAACTCGAGCATTTCCAGTAGTTTTAAACAAGGTTATTGGACTTGATTGTTTTTTTTTAAAATGTCCTTGACAGTGTTATTTTTACCTTATCCTTTTTTGAGACACTTCCTTCCATTCATATGATATTCAATACCCTGAATTGTTTTATCTTTTTTGTTTTTTACTAATTATGATTAAACTGTTTATAGAAAGTCTTTGATATAAAACTCTTGATATTGGTATTATATAAACTCAACATTAGCAATGATCCATATATACATGAGGTCAAGGTCATATGAACAGATGTTCACTTTACAATTATTCTTTACACAATATTGCTGTCACATTATATTCTTCTGAATTTGAGCTTTCTTGATGAAAGCAAAAGCAGAAGAAACACTTTGTATGCAGCAAATCTATATCTAGTGTTGTTTTCCTATTCTAACACTGGTTCAATTAATACAGTGGACTGATTCCCAAGGGTACCATCAGATTAATAGTCTGTACTTCAGTCCTGACATGATTTATAACATACTTTCTTTAAAATTCCTTCAGGCAAAGTTGACCTCAGAAGAATTCTGCTAAATTCAGAGTTTCTATGTCTTATTTGGTTAAACAGGTCACATATTCAATAGATAGATAGAAGAAGGTGTAGCATGAGTGTCAATGAGACAAATCTCAATTCAAGTCACAAATTGTAAAAGTAAGCCATTTAAGGTCAAAGTACATCTACAACACAACAAGGAGTTTTGCCTCACACAAAACAGCAAGCTATAAAAGGCCCCATAAAATGACTAGTGTAAAACCATTCAAACAGGAAAAGTTAATAATGTATGCATTTTTGGCTGTGAAGATTTCGAGAAAGGGATAAATTCAGGCTCTGAACACACCAAATCTAAAAAGCATTATTTCCATCTGATTAAATCTCAATATCTAACTCAAATTTTTATAAGTCACACAAACTTAACATTGACAAATATGGAATCATAAAAATGAGGTCAAGACAGATGGCTATGGCCCCCTTAGCAATCATGAATCATTCTACATACTAAATATCACTTACTTACCACTAGTGGTTCCCCATAAACTGGCCTACTCACAAACTTATACGTGTACAGTAAGCAAAAGTCAATAGACCATGACTGAGGGGTGGGGCCAAATAATCTCCACGATAATGAGATGTGACAATATACAATGTTGCCGCCACCACCACTAGAACTAATAAATCAAGCAAAATACATTGTTGCTGCCAATGCCTCTACTGCTAGAAACAGCATACTTGTCTTGTTTTTTTACTTCCTCAAGGCGATACAAAAACGAAAAATGTTAATTAGTAATAATTAGATTTTTTTTTCCTCCAGAGTAAAAGTGGGAGCCAATTATAATTAATGAAACCACAAGGAAGTCCAATACTATATAAATGAGCCAGCCTGGATATTGTGACATAAATCTATACATCTGGTGACATCAAGACTGTATCATTACAAGTTATACTCCATGTGCACTGCTGTAATGGATGTCCTCAATAGTATGAGCTATACATTTATAGATAATATCAAAACCAATTGTCTTTATGGCTATTTGTAATTTATAAATTATATTTTCTATTTCCTATATTTATGGTTATTTCTAAGAAAAACATGATCCTTGAAATGAGGTCATTATGAAATTGATATTTAACTGTTCCTCTATTCCTTATATTGAGTTAGATTGATGTACGGAACTTAAAGACAATTTTGATCCCTGAAGGCATCTGTATCTTATTTCCATTTTATTTCTCTTGTTTTCTGATATTTTTACATGATGTACCTATAATGGATTTTATAAATGTCATATCTTCCTTAAATCACAAAATATATGTACGAAAGCAACAACAAAATGTTTCAGACCTCTAAAAGTTTAACATTTATTTCAGCTGTTTTATTGAGTTGTTTTATTTCTTTTTTATCCCTTTTCTAAGCAAACACTTTGAAAGGAATTCAATCAAGGTAACCATTGCATTCAGTTGCTTATTAATTCAATTAAATCAAGACCATAATTACACAAGTAATATGAACAACAAAATTATTTGTTTTGTAAAAAATATTTCTGTCCTCCATTACTGTTTACCTTACAACAAAATTATTTTCATTTACCTGTGTACATTATTCTATTTGGCACATTTTGTTTAAAGTTATGGTTGTCTTTCTCAAATTGTTTAACATCTCATTCCTTATTCTATTGATTTTGTATCTACATTGTGCCATTGATCAAATTTATTCGTTCAATGAATATTCACTGGTTTGTGATAATTATATATGTCTTTTGATTGAGTTAAACTATTTCAATTGATATTTTATAGTGTGTCCTATGTTGTTACATTATTGTTTCAGGTAAGGGTAAAGGATGGTACCTGTTAAAACGTTTAAACCCTGATGCATTTGTTTGCACCTGTCCTAAGTCAGGAATCTGTTGTTCAGTGGTTGACGTTTGTTTGGTTCATAAGTGTTTCTCGTTTTTTATATAAATAAGACCATTGGTTTTCCCTTTTGAAAGGGTTTACACTAGTCATTTATGGGCCCTTCATAGCTTGCTGTTCACTGTGAGCCTAGGCTCCATGTTAAAGACTGTAATTTGACCTATAATGGTTTACTATTACAAATTGGGACTTGGATGGAGAGTGGTCTTATTGGCACTCATACCACATCTTCTTATATCTACATACTTTTTATGGGCAATTACTTATACTGAATTCAAACATGTGTTGACAAATTTTTCTGGCAGTCTGTTTGGTCTTATTCAATTTTATGAAAAGGCTGTTAAAAATAATGTTAATGTCTAACCCATATGGACCTCAAGTAATCTTACATAAGATAAATGAAGGAAAGGTGTTAAAGTCCTTAGCAAAATTGATTCCATTGTACCAACCAATTGTACAAATACATCAAAATAGGGTTGATATCGAACCCAAGAAAATGGTAATTTTTGAAATCTCAAGAAGAGATTTTATATGAATTTATAGGGTTAAATATACTTACCATGAAATTACATTTATATAATATAGAATATGTTTGCTTTCACAACATGTTCTCATCGCAAATAACTAGGTGATTCAAAATTAAATCCATGAGATGTACTCACCTACGTCATAGTTCACCTGTGTAACATACTCTAGCTTTAGTTTTAATTTGTCGTTTAATTGAATAATTTCAATTAAGTGAACAAAAAACTGAATTTATTCCAGGGGTGGTGGTGGATTGTGGTAAGTATATTTAACCCTATAAATTCATATAAAATCTCTTCTTGAGATTTCAAAAATTACCATTTTATATGAATTTGGTTAAATATACTTACCATGAAATTACATTTATATAATATAGAATATTTACTGATTAACAAGCAGTATTTCATTTGGTGGAGGATAAATTCTCTCACACACATACAATTTCAACATATAAAAAATTATGTGAAATTTTTTAAAAAGTAACTCCATTAAATTTTGTAAATACGGATATTAGTAAAAACCGAAATTACTGAATTTATTATACAATGAAGCTATGCTGCATAACTATATGTATCAATGGCAAACTTTGCAGATTGTATAAATACAAGTATGCAAAATTAATAGACTTGATGTAGAGTTGTCTCAATGGCACTCACATGTATATATACCCCATCTTTCTATATCTGATGAATAAATAATCTGCAGGTCAGTATAGAAATAATTATATTAAAGCTCCTTCATTATGAGCTAAATGTGTTGTAATATTTATGCAACAGTAAATAAGCATTTATTTCTGAATAGGTTGTTCTTGTTGCTTGTACAAATCGACAAGAACTAATCCAACCTTAATTTCATTATTTTCCACTTTGAAACTTAAGTTTATTTGGAAACATTATTACCTTTCTTTAACTTTCCATTGTTTTCTCTATGTTAATATAATAACAGATAATATATGATTGCTGTCATCTTTTGATAACCTGATCAATATCACATCTTTGGAAATAAATTCTTTTCTACTTAATTAAAGAATTATAATCAATTAAAATATACTTTGTAAATAGGTGTCCTTAATACAATCAAAGTTTATTAAAGACTCAAACCAAAGTTGTTTCATGATTATGCTAAATCTGGATTAATCTTTAAACTTTTTTAAAGTTATAGTCCCTGAGAATTTGCTTCTCTGCTAGATATACTACTTTTAATATTTTATAGATTTAGAATAAAATATTTTCATCAAGAGAAGTCTTGTACTATTGTATAATGACAATTCTCTAAACTGACTAAATTTAAAAAATCTGATAAAATTTCTATGAGTGGTAGAACCTTTGAATACAATGTCTACCATTTCAACCATGACCAATATTTTTGTTTTGTATTGGACTACTCAAGTGTAAAAATACAGAAATGGACAAATCAGTGGAAAAGTTTCAGTATACATGTTTCCATTGATATACTGCTTCCACAGAACAATTGGATGTTGAGCTGAATTAAAGCCATGATTGTTGTCCTTATAAGTCCAAAAAGAATACTAACAGATGATTTTCTCCAGCTATGAAAAATCTGTCTAAAATAAAATGTTTTGATATTTCTAATTAACATTTGACAACGGTTAACTTTCTAGAATATCTTGCCATGTACAGTTCCAAATTTAAAGAAAACAAAAATTTGACATAATGAACAACTCTTGTATGTTGCTCTTGATAATTGTTTATATTAATTTCAGAAATTATTTCGCTATCAGAAATACTAAAATGCAACTTGTCAAATATAGTTCTATAGTTGTATTTAAAGAAAAACACTTGTTTGGCAATATGGAAAACACTTGTACTAACTTGCAGTATCCTTAAGTGTTCTTAGTTATTTCAGAAATGGTTTCACTATCAAAAATGCTCATTTTATTTCTGTCTTGGTTCACCTCATCTGAATCCTATACATTCTGATATGATTCAATATATATCAACCAAACAGCTTTTGGTAGTATTTTGTGACTTCAACCCAGTCATTTGGTTAACTTAGTCACTCAGAAGAATTTTGCATTTGTCCCCAGATTTGGCAAAAACAAAATTAATGTGATTTAAATAATCACATCTTTCAAAACATAATTGAATCAAAATTCAAAGTAATTGTTTAAAATAAACACATTTCAATTTTGTGTAGCATATTCTTGATTATTCTGGCTGGTAATATGGAAATTGAAAAGTGAATAATTACCATCTGAATTCCGAGGTTAAAATCACATGCATTCGGAAAACCTTCCTGCATATAGATAATACACAACTTGACTTTGACCAGACTAGATTTTTGTAACTTTATGCTTATAATGAGCAAAAATAAAAAATAAACAGTGACATTTTAATATTTAGGTATAATATTAAGAAAATGTCTCGCATTTGATTTGATATAATCATGGAATTATCATACTATATTTTACTTCCATGTACTATTCTTAGACTATTGAAAGCTATTTGCTAACTATTAATCAGTCTTTTAAATAAATTGCTTTTCCTACATTTTGCTGTTAGGTTAACTGCTTCTACACTGGTGCTAAAATTTGAGAACCAATTGAAATGTATATATATTATATGTTTATATTGGTACATCATGTGTTACTCCAAAAAAAACCTCTTCTTTTTTTCTGCATCTCGTAAAGACTGACTAAATAAAAGGTTTATATAAAGAGCTGTATAATAGATAGTTTCAAATCTTGAGAACTACTTCAATTTCCTAGACCATGTCTAGCATTTTAAATAAATCCTGCATCCACAATGCTTTAAATCTTATTTATTTATTTACCAATATTTTACTAATTTTTTTTACAAGATCTAAATTAATGATAATCTTGTTTCTATAAATCAGCATATTTGAGTCCTCTATACTTCAGAATTCTGAATCAATATTTAACTCTAGGAAAAACAATGTGTAGCCATTGCATAAACTGTTGGGTTCTACCAATCTCACATTAAGAATAAAACAGACCCGATGAATGAATCCTTATAGCAGAAACTTGCCCATCTGTTGGCATTGCTTAGAAAACTTAAGATGTAAATTAAGGCATAATTTTCTATCTTAAAAAGAACATCCAAACTCCTTTTGCTTTCATGATTGGAAGATATATGTATAATTTGACAGTGATTCCCATATAGTGAGGGTAAGATAGTCTCTTAAGTTTTACGTTATCACCTCTTTTTTGTGTACTCAAAACAAAACAGAATTAGTACATATTATATTTAATAAATGCATTGGCAATGTACACTCTGAATTATGTAATCAATATATAAGCCATTACCTTGAATGAGTCTTTGTGAAATGCATCATGGCATCCCCTAAACTCTTTATTCAATAGACAATCTAATGTTTACATAAAAACATATAAAAGCCTTTGTTTCCTTACTGCCGACAAAAACAAACAATTGGTTATAGCAGTTCATACTTATAATATTCATGTTCTTCTTGTCATAAGTCAGTGTTTTCCATTTGGCATTTAAGCCGGGTGTGCCGACCACCTTCTTTTGAAAGCCGACCACCTTTCGATTTTAGGAGGTGGTCGGCTTTTTTTCAAATTTCGGATTTTTTTCGGTTCCGTACCGTTAAAATTTGAATACTAATCGCGCCTCGCTGATTAGTTTTCATTGACAAAGATGGCGTCCAATCGTCAAATTTCAATGTTTTCATTTATCAATCGGGGTACAAGAAAGGCAGATGACGATGATGATAAAGAAAATACTAGACCAAATAAGTTAAATAAAATTGATAGTAATGTTGAAGTTGTGGAAATTGAACAAAAATTAACCAAACAACGGAAAAGACACGCAAGTGAAGACAAATATGAGCAAGACTTCAACAGCTTATAGTCACAGAGGACGGATACTACTGTTCTATGGGCCAAAAATACGGCACAAAAGCAAGAAACAGGACATAAAATTGTAAATGAAAGAAGAGAGAAAAGAGATAAATTGTTGAAAAAAATAAAATCAAAGAATATTTGACAATTAATTATATAATATGACTACGTCTATTTATGTTTGTTCAACTCCATTAAATGTGAATATTATACTAATCTTTATTTTTGTGACCCCCATGTGCACCCACAGTAAATTAAAAAAAAACGGGTGGACATTTAAAAAAAAAAAACACCCGGTTGTAAGTGATTTTTTTAAAACACCCACCTTCCCTTAGTGAAAAAAGGAAAACACTGTAAGTAAACTGACCATGAAATTTAATATTAGTAAAAAGAGTTGTCACAAGCTATCAACTGTATTTAGAACAGTGCTCCATTCTTACTGTCTCCATGTCTGTTAGAGCATTGGAGAATTATTTATCAGTAAAAAAATAATTAAATATTTACAGCAATTTGCTGTTCTGGAAAAATATTTCAGGCTTCTAGAATTACTGTCCTGATTTAAACTGGACATATTTAAAAGAAGTATGTATTGGTAATCTTAAACTACAATCACATTTGTATTGTACTAGATAACAATGTATCATTTTAGTGTCTTTAATATCTGTCTTGACTATTTCCAGACACTTGTTCAATATATTTTCAATATGAGCAAATATGTTAATTGACTAAACTGTTGGTTCATCACAAAAAACAATGTGCAACCAAATATTAGCTATGCTTGTGTTGTTTTAAAATATAATAAAAGTAGACATAATGTTCCCTGGGTGGAAGGATGTCTAGAAAAGTCAGATAGACCTGGACTTAAATTCACTAGTCTGATTCTAATTTATTTTTTTTGCAACAATCATCCACGTGCAATTCTATGCTCCATAAATATCAATGTGCAATCAATAAATAGTTATGATTTAATTTTATGTAAGATATCAAATCTGTATTTTATTAGAATGAATGCAACTTATAGATTCTAAATCATGCATGTTGTTCTAGTTCCTATGTTTCCTGTATGAAACATGTCAACATTAATCAAATAGACTTGGGCAAAATCCCTATTCTATTTTAAGTCTATAGTGATCCATTGAGCACGTTTTATATTCAATAAATATGGTTTATGTTCCCTGAATGGAAGGTTAACCAAAAAACATCATCAGTTGTGGGCAAAATCCCTATTCTGATTGTGATGTATTTATCAACTGTTAAAACAGTATCACTGTTGGTCTACGCTCCCTGTATGGAACGTTTTCCAAATAAAACAATCAGAAATGGGCAGATTCCCTTTTCTGATTGAAATTTATTGAACCAATTGAGGTTCTAGTCACAATAGTGGTATACGCTCCCATACGGACGTTATCCACATTAAAATAATCAGATCTGGTCAAAATACCTATTCTGATTTAATAGTTATGTGTTTACACAGTCTCGTGTACCAGGTGTACACGTAACAGACTGCAAATTGTAAACAATCGAACCAATTGAGGTTCTAGTGACAATAGTGGTATACGCTCCCATACGGACGTTTTCCACATGAAAAACAATCAGATCTGGTCAAAATACCAATTCTGATTTTAATATAGTGATGTGTTTACACAGTCTCGTGTACAGACTGCAAATTGTAAACAATCGACTTTATCCAAACTTTACACTCGACCCGTTTCGTAGCATTGCTCTAATGCAGTGAAAATCCGGTCAGCTGAGCGTGAAAAAAGAAATAAACATCCGTTTAAAAATATATCTTTTTAAAAACGTAGCACTCACGTAACATGTCCGATTTTGACAGCTAAATTCTGCCTTTCCTCGGACCCGATTTAATGTTTGAAAATGGCGGCTAAACAAAGGTCATTTTCTATGTCGTCGTATTTCCAGACTCGTAAGCTGTAAAAATGACGAAAACGTGCATATCAGAAACTTGGCAGAAGCGCTGTCTTCTGATTCACATTAAATTAATCGTATACCGATATTCCGAAAACAAATAATGTCTTTTATAAAACATAAGGATTTTCAACAGTAAACTGTTAAAAATCCTTGCCGACGAGAAACATGCGTTCTCTTGAACGCAAAAATTAAAACTAAAGCTAGAGTATGTTACACAGGTGAACTATGACGTAGGTGAGTACATCTCATGAATGTAATTTTGAATCACCTAGTTATTTGCGATGAGAACATGTTGTGAAAGCAAACATATTCTATATTATATAAATGTAATTTCATGGTAAGTATATTTAACCAAATTCATATAAAATTAATGATCAGATACGATTTATATATTTAAGTCCTTTTTACTTACCTTCAAAGAGAAAACATTCATTCCATCGTGGGTTGAGATTGCGTTTCTTAACTTTAGTTAAAAGTTTATGTTTTTTGTCTGGTAGTAATAATATTTTAACATAAGGGTCACTAGTTCCCGAAAAGTCTTTGGCAATTAAATTTGTTGCTTGTAACACTTTTAACGTTAATGTTAAAGTTTGAAAATCATAACTAAGTGAAATTTGTAATTTTCCTAATCCACAATCAACGCCTTCTGTAGGATCAGGTGGAGGTAACTCTTCTTCAACAACGGGATCTTCCATTAACATATTAGCGAAGTTTTTCATTCCCTTCCAAACACTGCCATTTTCTTCATCTGTACTTGTTGTGGACTTTTGTGAGTTTGATTGTGATAATGTCTGCAAAATAAATATGTTTCTATAAATAACTTTTTCAATGGTAAATTGTCAATGTGCTTATTTGTATCTTTAAATATCTATAAGTGATACTTTCAACCTGTAAACCAACTTATTTTTGTGGAAACTTTATTTTGTGTTTATCGTTTTATAGTTCACTTCTATAGTCATTAATCCTTGGTGATTTTCACAAATTCACAATGTTTTTATACATGTATAAGGAAAGCCCCTAGTTTCACATACTTGTGAATTTATACTATTACTACATGTAACTATTACTATTCAACTCACCAAGACAAAGATTGAGGTGAGGAGTTGGTGTTAAGAAGAGGGTGAGGGGATCCTGAGATTTGGTGTTAGGAAAAAGGGGAGGGGATGTCTGAATCTGCACCTTTTACTATGCAGAACTAAGGTTTGATTTCATTTTTGATGTTTTAAGTACAACTTTTGGACTATTTCGTTGCGGCCATTTTTTAATTGGTGGAGGAAGCTGGTCCAAATACCAGAAAAAACTATGACCTTTGATAGGAAAACTGATAATCCTAGTCAATTAAGATTGGAGTCAAGTGCACTTGCACGAGCCTGGTTTGAACACAACCTCAGTGTTGCAGAACTAAGGAATGTGTTAATTATTAAATTGTATTCTCCTTCAATATGCATAAAATGAGCAAGCAAAGACTAATTCAAATCCCAATTAAAGGAATATTACAATAATAAATGGAAATATCAAACTAGGATCTAATAGGGAGAAATGTATGTGATATTTATCTACTATATTGACTGTGTGTGATTAATGTATATGTGATTGACTAGGCAATGAATAAACAAAACAAAAATTATAAAGTAGATGACAGATATTAATGGCTTGTTTCTTTTAAAAGTCCAAATCCAAAAATAGTTTTAATATTTCAATCCTACAAAATATCTCTCTGAGCAAATCATACACACAAAATCTTTTGAATTATTCTCTATCTCTGTGATTCATCTGAAGCTGTGGACAAATAGTAAATCTATCGTAGTAATTTAACAATTGACCGAGAAATCAATGTGGAAAACAAAGGCAGATTCATATTTTTAATTGTTTGATCTAGCTCAGACGGCTGACTCCATTACTTTTGAATTTACTCATGGTAAACAGACCACCAAGTTGTCAAAAGCTTTGTAAACAAAAAACGATTCAAAATAATTATTATATGGAGAGATTTGCACTATGGAAATTATATATAACTGACAAAATTTTAATTTTATAGAATTGGCATCTGTTTTATTGGAACCTTTTCCTAGTAAATTTTATGACATCTATTGGATTCTGTATATTTTATTGCAATTAAATATTTATGACAAATAATAATTAACAATTGATATTTAATTATCAACCATATATATCAATACATGTTTGATCAAATTACATTTGTACTTCATATAATACTCCCTCAATAAGCAACATCTGTAATCTTCCCCGGCGAGAAGAAATTCATGACTTCATGAACTATCATGAATGGTTCGTGAATGTTCATGAATGGTACATGAGAATTCATAAATAATTCATAAATGAAGGTTCATGAATTTAATTCATGAACTGTTCATTAAAAGTATTTTATGAATGTTCATGAAGTTTTGATGAATCACTAGCTGCTCATAAAAATTCATGAAATGTTCATTAAAAGTATTTATGAATGTTCATGAAGTTTTGATGAATCACTAGGTGTAACATTTATAACTTACATCACACGTATAAATGAGTATCATAGGTACCGTTTCGACTGTTAAGAGTAGAACATTTTACCTAATTATTCGTGAAATATCATAAATGTATGGTGTTTTTATTTTTTTATTCCTGCAAAATAAAAAAATAAAATAAGATGAAATAGAAGTTGTAGCTGTATTTTAAGATAGATATTATATACAAAACTAAAATTTTTAAAGGAAAACGTATATTTTAATGAAAGTGAAATACATTTTCAAAACATTCTCAAACACCCATATTAAGGGGAAGTAACTCTTGTGATTTTAAATTTCTACAAACCGGTAAACCCCGCAAATCGGCTGTTTCCGTAGTCCAACGGTCGACCGATTTTGAGAAGTTCACTGAAATACCATAACAGGGACGAATCAACTTCGGGCCGATATTATATGGGACGAGATTGACACCTTGACATAAACGCACTTGCAAATATGACGTAATATGATTACGCTGGATAACAAAAATGGAGAATCCAAACGCAGATGTTTTCAGATAAGTATTTGATTTAACATATAATGATTATGAAATACAATTTGTTGAGGCAATATAAAACATTTAGGATTTTAATCTGAGCAAAACATCAGAAAGTTTAGGCAGACAATAAATTAATGAAGAATGATAAATTGATATATTGTTGTCACATTCATAACAGACATATCGTAATCTGACATGTAAATGGTACATGGGTATATATGATAATCTGATATGTAGAAATTAAATTGTGTGAATAATATTCATCGTAAATTAACTTGGTGAAACGTTAATAATAATTTAAGTCGCCAGTTTCATCTTCAAGGGTTAAAGAGGGGGGGGGGGGGGGGGGTACTAAATTTGAGTTTAACTTAAACTTCCAATGCAATTTAAGATGCATAATGCTGTTTCTATTGAATGTATTGCTTCATACAATCATTACCTCTTGAACAATTGATTCTTTGTGGATATTTTTGTACTTTTAGGGGATTAAATATGAGCTGCCAGCAATGATATGAAACAGATTTTATGCAGACTCCATTTTAATACCTTTATTCAGCAATTATTGTTGGAAATACAGAGACAGCAAGTTTTGAATTACAGAAAGGAAGAGAAGTTTATATATCACACATAATTTTTATATTAGTTAATTAGTTTGTGGATTTACCAGTGATAATTCCAGTGGAATCTACTGGAACAATTCATGAACAAGAAAGGTTCATGAACATTTAAGTGTTCATGAACTTCAATGTTCATGAACAATTTATGAACAAAGTTCATGAACAATTCATGAACAAGAAAGGGTTCATGATCATTGTTGTTCATGAACATTTAAATGCTCATGAACCTTTCTTGTTCATGAATTGTTCATGAACATTAAAGTTCATGAACATTACTGTCGATTTTCAGTTCATGAATTGCTCATCAAATGTTCATGAAGATATGATGAACTGTTCATGAAATCTGTTCATGAACAGTTCATGAAATGTTCATGCATATTCATGAATTATTCATTATCATCTCACAGGGGAATGATTTCTAAAATGTAACTTTATTTTTCCAGACATTTATTTGCAGCTTGATATTGTAAATTGGTATACATAATTAGATCAATGATAAGTGCTGTCCAGTTTGTCAATATGGTCAGCAACCACAGAATATGAAACAAGTTGCTTTCTTTCAAAAAAGAAAAGCAATACATGAACCTAAGACCGCTGACTGGTCACCAAAAGATTGTTGATGAATTTGTGTTTGCTTTGACGTGAAATAATTGACTTTTTAAATAGAAGAAGCCAGTTGAAAGTGTGTATTTACATCTACTATTTGAATATACATTTTTTTATGAGCTGTAATTGGATTTTCAAAAATCATGATTTGTGAATTGAAAACACAGAAGTATTTCTATTCACAACTGTTTAAAATTTAAATATTCAATCAATTTATCCTACCTTCCGCGCCGACTTAATGGATATATTATGATACAAAAAAAAGATAACAATTACTTATAAAACCTTACTTAAACCTGGGACTAGTATACTAGCATATTATAATAGTCCCAGCTTAAACGGTATGAAATAATTAACGTAGAAATATAATGATAATTGTTTATAAACTTTTTTTTTGTAGGTTGCAAGGATGTATTCAGATTTAATTACTGTGTTTCATTTACAAATGAATATTTAACCAGGTGCTCCGCAGGGCGCAGCTTTATACGACCGCAGAGGTCGAACACTGAACAGTTGGGGCAAGTATGGACAAAACATTCTAGCGTGATACAGCTCTGAATTTGGATTGTGATCAAATTTTTGACATTACATGGTTTTTTTTTACACAAAACAAATGTCAAGATTTTACAAATTTTACAATTAAAGATTTCTTCTTCAAACTTTTTAAATCTAAAATTAAATAGTTGACACAGCATAGGTTTCTGACACAGAATGAATGTGGTCTAATGAACTTAAAAGTTTGTTTTTGCCTTTTAGCAATTCACTATGCTGTTGAATATTAATCCTCTCAAAAAAATGTTTGAAGAAATTTTCTTTTTATTTATGAAATCTGAAATGAGAAAAATTTAACCCCCCCCCCCCCCCCCCTTTTTTCACATCCCCGTTTCCCTTTTTCCAAAACTGATATCAATTCAAATTTCTAATGGAGTTTGCAACAATAACTACTCTTTTAAATACATCATAAAATATTAAAATGTAAAATAAAGTGCTTGTTATCACTGAATGGTAAAGATTGGTTGGTAGTAAAAGTAAATATACATTGTTTATTGTATAAAACAATAAAAAAAACTTCATCAGCAACATTTTATATTGGCAAATTTCCAATGAAGTTATTTACATAAAGTTATTGGCAAATAAAAATAGAAAATGACATCATAGTCATGTCTGGCAAATGTCCAACATACATTATCTAAAAACATTTTAGATAAGATAAGGAAATAAGATGTAAAAAAACTGCTTGTTATATCACTGAATGGTAAAGATTATTTTAATTTATCAGTTGGTAGTAAAAAGTGAATATACATTGTATATTGTATATAACAAAGATTTAAGTTGATTCTGGACAAAGAAAGATAACTCCAATTAAAAAAAAATCTTGCTATTGCACAATATTTTGCAATTAGATATTTCTTGCTTACTATTCTAAACAAAGAAAGATAACTCTAATTAAAAAAAAATTTGCTATTTCACAATATTGTGCAATTAGATATTTCTTGCCATTGCGCAATACTGTGCAATTGAAAAGACTTGCTATTGCACAATACTTAATATAATAATTTTAGATCCTGATTTGGACCAACTTGAAAACTGGGCCCATAATCAAAAATCTAAGTACATTTTTGGATTCAGCATATCAAAGAACCCCAAGATTTCAATTTTTGTTAAAATCAGAATTAGTTTAATTTTGGACCCTTTGGACTTTAGTGTAGACCAATTTGAAAACAGGACCAAAAATGAAGAATCTACATACACAGTTAGATTTGGTATATCAAAGAACCCCATTTATTCAATTTTTGATGAAACCAAACAAAGTTTAATTTTGGACCCCGATTTGGACCAACTTGAAAACTGGGCCAATAATCAAGAATCTAAGTACATTTTTAGATTCAGCATATCAAAGAACCTAATTGATTCATTTTTTGTCAAAATCAAACTAAGTTTAATTTTGGACCCTTTGGACCTTAATGTAGACCAATTTGAAAACGGGACCAAAAGTTAAGAATCTACATACACAGTCATGACAGTTAGATTCGGCATATCAAAGAACCCCAATTATTCAATTTTGATGAAATCAAACAAAGTTTAATTTTGGACCCTTTGGGACCAAAACTCCCAAAATCAATACCAACCTTCCTTTTATGGTCATAAACCTTGTGTTTAAATTTCATAGATTTGTATTAACTTATACTAACGTTATGGTGCGAAAACCAAGAAAAATGCTTATTTGGGTCCCTTTTTGGCCCTTAATTCCTAAACTGTTGGGACCTCAACTCCCAAAATCAATACCAACCTTCCTTTTGTAGTCATTAAGGCCAACATTAAAAATATCTTTGTTTCCCCTCACCCGACTGAGGTTGTTAGGGTATGGGTAGGTAGGTAGGCAAATTATTTTATTTTATTCCTTGATATGGTTTCTATATTGAATTTGTATAAAATTCAACAGGTACATGTAAGGCTCAAGTCAAGAAAACTGTGATATTCCCTGTATTTTTTGTCAGTGTACACCCCAGTTTTCTGGTGTTAAAAAAAAAGTATACAGGGACCTCCTTATTTTCCTATTCATTTAATGTAATGAAATCTACAAAAGCACACATTCTACTTGTGATAACAATGCTTAATGATAGCAAGTGTTTTTTTAGTTAAAAAATCAAGCTTATTTCAAGTCTAATTTGATGCCGATGATAAATCTAAACAAAACAATTCTATTGTTCATCAATTCATACCTTGATCATCAATTATGAGATGACAAAAAGATACATGTATGTTAATCACTTGGGAATTAAAATTCAATGAATAAAAATTTTCAATAGAAGTGAACATAATTTAGTTATGTTCAGTTACACCTGGATATTGCAGCTTGGTCAATTGATTCCTAAACAAAGATTTGTATATTATATATTCATGTTTTGTATTTCCTAAAATACTTTTAATAAGTATTTACGAATTCTACTGATGCAGTTATAACATTAAAACGTGCCCTTTTGTAATTTTCATGCCATAAATTTAAAAAGGAAATCCCATTTAAACTGTTTTGTTTTTTTTACACCAGAAAACAGGGACGTTCCCTGAAAGCAGGGAATACATGTTTCCCACATTTCCTGACTTGTGCCCAACCTGTTCAAAGACAAAGCAGATAGATTTTAAAGCACGATTCAGACCATTTTTCCTCAAAGTCTTTAAGATTTTATCCTTCAAACAGGAACAGAGGTTAGACACGAAGCAAATCAAGATGCACTCAGCGGGTTGAAAGATGCTTCAGTTTTTTTTTTTTTATTTCAAAAAAGATCACCCTTGCACACAGACAAATCGTGAGGCAAAGCATTTTGTTTGTTTCCTTGATTCCGAATCATGTAGGCGCTTCCTTGCAAAAATGCCTTGATTTAAAACGCTTGTTGACTACAGCATCGGAAAGGTATCACCAAAAATCAACGCTCGTTGACTACAGCATCGGAAAGATAACACCAATAACCAACATAGCAAAAAAAAAATAGTGGACAAGAATGGCCAATAAAAATTTTCGGGTCGCGGTGATTTTACTGGGTCGGTCGTGTGAGGGGAAACAAACAATATTTTATTTTTGGCCTAACATTATATTTAAATTTCATTGATTTCTATTTACTTAAACTAAAGTTATTGTGCGAAAACCAAGAATAATGCTTATTTGGGCCCTTTTTTGGCCCTAATTCCTAAACTGTTGAAACCAAAACTCCCAAAATCAATCCCAATCGTTCTTTTGTGGTCATAAACCTTGTGTCAAAATTTCATAGATTTCTATTAACTTAAACTAAAGTTATAGTGCGAAAACCAAGAAAATGCTTATTTGGGCCCTTTTTGGCCCCTAATTCCTAAAATGTTGTGACCAAAACTCCCAAAATCAATACCAACCTTCCTTTTGTGGTCATAAACCTTGTGTTAAAATTTCATAGATTTCCATTCACTTTAACTAAAGTTAGAGTGCGAAAACTAAAAGTATTCGGACGACGACGACAAAGACGACGCCGACGACGCCAACGTGATAGCAATATACGACGAAAAATTTTTCAAATTTTGCGGTCGTATAAAAATACCAAAGCAGAGTATCTTTTCATATAACGTGCTCATTTCTTACTAAACAGACCAAAACACAAAAACTTACCTATAACCACTGAACCATGAAAATGAGGTCAAGGTCAGATGACACCTGCCAGTTTGACATGTACACCTTATAGTCCTTCCATGCACTGAATATACGAGACCTATTGCTTATAGTATCTGAGATATGGACTTGACCACCAAAATTTAACCTTGTTCACTGATCCATGAAATGAGGTCGAGGTCAAGTGAAAACTGTCTGACTGATATACGAACCTTGCAACGTACGCACATACCAAATATAGTTATCCTATTACTAATAACATTACAAAAAATCTGAACTTTTTTTTCAAGTGGTCACTGAACCATGAAAATGAGGTCAAGGACAATGGACATGTGACTGACGGAAACTTTGTAACATGAGGCATCTATATACAAAGTATGAAGTTTCCAGGTCTTCAACCTTCTAAAATATAAAGCTTTTAAGATAGTTAGCTGAGATCGCCACCACCTCTGCCATAGGCGCCGTCCAATCACTATCCCTATGTCGAGCTTTCTGCAACAAAAGTTGCAGGCTCGACAAAAATTCACATATGTTTTGTGAAAAAGCAAATGGGTTCTTATATCTTATATTTTACGATTTATTGACTGCAACTTAGTCTTTATTGTTTAACTTTTCAATTTCCTTTGATTGTCACAATATATATTTGTGTAAATGATAGAAAATTTCGAGAAGTTCCAAGAATTTCATTCTGACTTCCGGCCGAGAGATATTGAGTGGCCAATAGACACATCCAAAACTTGCCAATATATAAGCATGAACCCCTAGGGTGTTCATGCAAAAAGAGAGTTAAATTCACAATGGTTTACCTGAGATTGTTTCATAAATTCACCATGGTTCACGGTCAACTTAATCGTAACAGGTCACCACCTTAAAATTTGAGCTTGGTCAACCATGGTTGTCAAATTGGCAATGGTCAGCCACTTAAAAATTTGAGCTTGGTCAACCATGGTAACAAAAGCCATTCATAAACCATAGTTGACCATAGTGTAAAAGCAAAACCATGGTTATCAATGGTGAGCCATGGTAATAATGGTCAACCATGGTTGCATTTTTACTTTGATTTTTCTCTTTTCCCTCACTTTTAAGTTTTTAACCTGACTTTCCCTGTAACCATTAACTGTTTTTAGTTTCAACCAATTAATCTTGGATATAATAGTTGAACTTTTTATTGCAATGTTTATGTCTTATATTTATATTCTGCAACTTTGTATTGCAATGTTTATGTCTTATATTTATATTCTGCATCTTCCATAATTTGATATGTCTTTTTATCTTCTAATTCTCTATTACTTTCTGAGTTTAAATAAAAGGCAAAAGATATATATTTAAACGAAAAATGTTGCTGTCAGCATCATTAGCGAGACAAAAACATATATATCAATTGATTCTTTTAAATTTCCTGAAACTGTTTCTTCACATCTCTGAGTATAATGAATTAGTTGGTGTTAAGTTCATCATTAGTCATATAATACATCACAATAGATCCATGCAGATATATAATAATCAAATTAATTCTAAGATATATCAACGACAAGCCTAAAGTATTTCAGATTATAGAAAAGCCAGTTTACTTCTTTTACGCTTGAACTCAAGCTATTTTATATCATTTATTTCAATTTCAACATAATCTCTTGACAAATTCTATATCAAATTAGAATGAAAAATCAAAGATCATTTGTTTATTGTTCAGTTGTATGCAACTGATATCTAATGAACCCACATGCAATTTGCATGTTATTTGAACGGTAATATTTTTCACACTTGTTTTTCAATTCAAGGAAAAGCTTCAGTTCTTAAGATAGTTAAGAAATGGAAAAAAAAACAAGGCCCCAGTATAATAGGACATGATTATATCCATTATGTATATAAAAAAAAATTAGGTAAATTATATAACAATCATCATAAAGGACTCAGACAACAGAGGAAATTAAAAAAGCTTTGTAGCTCTGTAGGGACTAAAGGCTGTTGTAATGCTTCTTGGTTTGTACTCATTTTGATAGTCTGAATCTGTAACACTGATCAATTATACTGGAAACCTGAGTGAATTAGGTTACACTACAATATATATAATTTTTTTTTTTAATTCAACTTACTAAAGTTGACCATTGAAATCGTGACAAAAATATTCCCACTGACATACAATTTTCATATTTCCATTTGTCAAAATGAACTTTCCCACATGTAATATCTCCTTACATTTTCATGTGTTTTCACTTGCCTGGAATGTCAGGAAGATCTTTTCTCACTTGTTTATTTTAACTATAACTGTCCCTGGTGTATAAAGACTATTTCCTGCTTCATTAAATATTAAACTAAAAATGTCATCCATCTATTACTGATTTTGAAATTACAATAAATCTAGTACTATTATGATTAAACTATTAGATTTAATTATAACAATGAATGAATTTTAAGTGTATCAAACAGACAAAAAGATATCAAAGGGTCAATAAAAAACTAGAGACTCTAAAGAGCCTGTGTCGCTGTAACCTTGGTCTATGTGCATATTAAACAAAGGCCACAGATGGATTCATGAAACAATTGTGTTTTGGTGTTGGTGATGCATTTGTAGATCTTACTTTACTGAAAATTCTTGCTACTTACAATTTACTCTATCTATATAGACTTGGCCCTTTAGATACAGAGGAAAATATTTACAAAAATTTACCAAATTAATGAAAATGGTTAAAAATTGACTATAAAGGGCAATAACTCCTTAAGGGTCAACTGACCATTTTGGTCATGTTGACTTATTATTAGATCTTACTTTGCTGAACATTATTGCTGTTAACAGTTTATCTCTATCTATAATAGTATTCAAGATAAAAACCAAAAAACGCAAAATTTCTGTAAAAATTACCAACTCACACGCGCAGTGAGCAACCCAACTACCAGTAAAATGTTGTCCAATTCATTTGAAAATTTCAGGCAGATAGATCTTGACTTGAATTTAACCCTGTCAGATTTGCTCTAAATGCTTTGGTTTCAGAGTTATAAGCCAAAATCTATATTTTACCCCTATGTTCTATTTTTAGCCATGGTTGATTACAAAAGATTACAAAAATTTACGAAAAATTGTTGAAAATTGACTATAAAGGGCAAAACCTCCTTAAGGGGTCAATTGACCATTTTGATCCTGTTGACTTATTTGTAGATCGTACTTTACTGAACATTATTGCTGTTTACAGTTTATCTCTATCTTTAATAATATTCAAAATAACCAAAAAACTGCAAAATTTTCTTAAAATTACCAATTTAGTGGCAGCAACCCAACAACAGGTTCTCTGATTCATCTGAAAATTTCAGGGCAGATAGATCTTGACCTGATAAACAATTTTATACCTGGTCAGATTTGCTCTAAATGCTTTGATTTCAGAGATATAAGCCAAAATCTACATTTTACCCCTATGTTCTATTTTTAGCCATGGCGGCCATCTTGGATGGTTTGCCAGGTCCCCGGACACATTTTTTAAACTAGATACCCCAATGATGATTGCGGTCAAGTTTTGTTTAATTTGGACCAGTAGTTTCAGAGGAGAAGATTGTTGTAAAAGTTAACGACGGACGACGGACGCAGGACAACGACGGATGCCAAGTGATGAGAAAGCTCACTTGGCACTTCGGGCCAGATGAGCTAAAAAGGAATACTAAAAGTTTGGTCCTGATAAATTTGTTCATGTTTTGGAGTGAAAATCACAAGTTTTCAACTATGTTTCAAGCTTCAGAAAAAGCATATCTTCATAATATTGCTATAGTCATTATAAATCTAAGAATTAATATCTACCGAAGAGATTTCAGAACACTGTCACACTGGGCCTATTCTATGTCAAGTTAAAAATGATTATGATTGATCTGTTGTGTTGGCTGTCCCAAATATGCGTTTAATAAGTTGTTATCTTTAGCTGTGCCTAACTAAATAAGTCCCTCAACAATGGTCCTCTTTAATTGTGACTGACTAAATCAGCACATCATTGTGGGTCTCATTGGGGTCTAAGTGGGGACACGGGATTGCTGATTTTTTGTAAGCGTGACACGAGAAAGTCAAATTATTATGTCGTGAAAACGAGAAATGAGGTCTAGTGGGACGAGGGGAAATGACAAAAAAAATTAGAATTGCTTAAGACATAGTGTAAGCAGGATACGGAAATCTGACAAAACAGTAAGCTGGATCCGGGAAAGGAACCCTCTATGAGACCTCCATCATTAAGTTTTGTGTCATTTCGTTGTACCTGTCCGAGTTTAGCACTTATTATATTTGATCTTGAGTTGTGGCTGTCCAAAAATCAACACCTCATAAATTATTGTCTTCAGTTGTACTTTATATGTCCCATTTAGTCAGCAATTCATAATACTTATGTCCCATTTATGTCAGCAATTCATAATACTTATGTCCATTTAGTCAGCAATTCATAATACTTATGTCCATTTAGTCAGCAATTCATAATACTTATGTCCCATTTAGTCAGCAATTCATAATACTTATGTCCCATTTAGTCAGCAATTCATAATACTTATGTCCCATTTAGTCAGCAATTCATAATACTTATGTCCCATTTAGTCAGCAATTCATAATACTTATGTCCCATTTAGTCAGCAAGTCATAAATTGTTGTCTTTAGTTGTAATCCCTAATCAGTGCCTCATAAATTGTTGTCTTTAGTTGTATCTGTCCCAAATCACAGCACCTGAGATGAATTGTTGTCTTTTAGTTGAGGCTGTCCATAGATAGCAACCAATTTATTGTTGTTTTTAGATGTGCCTGCCCAAAATCAGATTATATCATATTGTTGTCTTTAGTTGTGCCTGCACAGTCCAGAATCAGCACCTGTCCATGGTTTAAGTATCCTCAGGCATCATTATCATCACTCATAACTTTACAACAAAACACCCACATGATGATAATAGTGCTCAATAGTTTTCATCTGCCAACTTAAGTTTTAGATAATAATATTTCAAAACAAATTATGGGGATGAACACCAAGTGATGAGAAGTTACCAGTGATAATATTGATGTAAGACTCATAATGTACTGGAAACTTTCCTTAATTCTAATTCCAGAATGTAGGAGACAAATTTTGTTATTTAGAGAGGGAAGAATATTTCGCCAAGGTTTATTAAATTGATGAAGATACAAATTGTACATGCCTTTTCAAAATAATATCTAAGATTATCACTTCCAAAGAACCAATCAAGGAAGAGAGTTATATGGAGATAAATTAAGCATAGCTAACCCCTGTCTAACCAGTTTACTATAATGGTAACGTTTGACAAGATACAGATATTGTATGATTGACTCACACAGCAATGGTCAATCATTACACACAAATATTTTGTACAAACATAGAAACCAAGCAGTTATAACTGACAAATGATTAAATATTGTTGATTTGACTGAGAATAATGACTTTAGATCCATCAAATTTGGTGAACAATTACCAGCAATAATCCAATTATCCCTCCCTGGAATAAATTGTATAATATTACCATGTTCTATCAGAATCTGATATGACAGATATCAATAAGGAAGACTAATTCAGAGTTTCAAGTGTCAAAGTTAATCTTAAAACGTAACCAACGTCATGTTACAAATGAAAAGACAATTTACGTAACACTTCGCAACTAATTTGAAAGCTGAAATGCTTTTTAGGATGTTTAAATGATGAAAATGGAATTCTGGATGATGAATTTAAATGTTAATTAAAGTGTTAAAACCTGAGTGAATGCTTAATGTTGAGCTTTTATAGACATATTAAATTTACACTTGTATGCAAATTTGTCCGCCATTAGGTAAAATCAAACAAGTTCCATAAATTTGACATCACAATTTAAAAATTTGACGTCACAATCAAAAAGTGATTGTTGCTTGACATCAGAAGGTTTAATTAGGAGCAGATCTAAATGTCAAACAAGACAAAATTCAGCTTAATATCCAAAGTGTAGAACTAGAAAAGTTTAATGAAGAAGTTGTGTTCTTATAAAACCAAGACCATATTTTAATGTTTTAACTCATGACAAGAGAATTTCTTAAAGGTTCGATCTAAGTTATCATGTAGACCTAGTGTGACGTGACTGAAAAATCAGGATGTGAAGCTAAGAATCAAATCACTGATGTTATTCTAATTAATGAAAACTACCATTAACAGATGTATTTGTATGGGTTTGTTCATTGTTGAAGGGTCAGTACAGTGCCCTATTGTCATTACCATTTACTTTAGTCTTTGGTAGATATTTGTCTCATCAGCAATAATATTGTCCTTCCATTCAACTGTGTAATACTCTGCTCAGTCTCATTCAAGTATCATCTTTACAACGTAAGCAGATTACTTATCTGCAACGTCATAATTTCTGAAAAGAATTGATCAGCGACGTCACAAAGTGTCAAGCTTAACTTTCTTGAAATCTTCAAGCATTGAAATTATTTAAGATTTTTGGCTAAAAAGTTGGATTTCTCATCATTACTTTCTTGTAAAAGAGAAAATCCTTATCAGTGCCAACAAAAATAATACTTGACATCATTATGGTCATATACAATTCATTATTAAGACTTCATTTTTTTTATACTAACTTTGTTTCCAACATATGAACCATTGAAATTGATTTTCCTTAGGAATCTTTTCATATAAACTGTAATTAATTTTTCCATATTTTCAGAATCCTTTTTGATCAATTTGGAAGCAAGTAAGTATATCATTATAAAACTTCATCATAAAAATGCCTAGATTTTATCTTGATTAATGAGTAACAAATCACAGTTTGTTAGAGTTTACAAATAAAGGCAACAGTAGTATACCGCTGTTCAAACTCATAAATCCATGGACAAAAAACAAAATCGGGGTAACAAACTAAAACTGAGGGAAATGCATTAAATATAAGAGGAGAACAACAACACAACACTACAATGTAACACACAGAAACGGACCAAGTATCAGATAAAATCCTACGAGAATAACAAATATAACATCAAAACCAAATACATGAATTTGGGATAGACAAGTATCGTGACACGTCTTATCGCAATGTGAATTTACACTAAAAAATAAGAGAAAACAAACGACGCAACATTAAAATGTAACACACACAGAAACGAACTATAATATAACAATGGCCATATTCCTGACTTGGTACAGAACATTTTTAAAGAAAACAAAAATGGTGGGTGGAACCTGGTTTTATGGCATGCCAAACCTCCCTCTTTTATAGCCATGTGAAATATAACATTAAAATGACAACTCAACACCACAGGACTACAATATAAATAAATTGGAGAACACTTTTTAGGATTTATTAAATGGATCAAATATTGTAGACATTATTTTCATTTGTCATATATCATTCAACAACTTAATCAAGTTTTCATGAGGATAATTATATTATATTCAAACTTTCTAACACCAGAAAATAACAATGACAATAAAGTACATCTGTAATCAAATTAAAATTTCTAAAACAAATGTCAATGACTTAAATCAAAACTTAATTCAACTTTTCTTTTATTTTGATGCTTTTCAAAGTTGGAACCTTTCACATAAAATAAATCTTGTGTTAACATACTTATCAAATTATATAATACAAATGAAACTTAAAATCTGAAATGAATTCAACCACGTGAAACAATTAGAAAATAACGGAAATTTGATTTGATCCTAGATTTTGAATTTATTGGCAAACAATTAAAGGAGAGTGAATTTGTGAGTCTAATGGAACACTTGGGAATTCTTTAATCAATTATGTGGAATATTCCTATCCAGCGGTGTTGATGCGTAGGCTGAAAGAAGTTATAAGCGTCAGTGAGTTAACCTGCCAAGGAAAAAAAAAGTCTTGCCACAAAAGAGTTGAAATAAATCAAAACTAAAGAATAGCAGAAAATCGAAACCAGTTGTTGTTACCATATAATGAGATTAAAATATATGTATAAGTATTAATGCTTTTTTTTTTTTTTTTTATCAAATTATGTGAATAGATATAAGGAGATGTTGTATGAGTGCCAATGAGACAACTCCATCCAAGTCACAATTTGTAAAAGAAATTATTTGCATTTATATCAATTTTCCAAGCATTGTGATCTTGAGTTACCTCATCAAGATGTTCGAAGATGACTTGATCTATTATTTTCTTATGTGTGTGCTGTTTGTGTGTGCTGCTGTAATTCAAATAATTTTTTATCATACAGCAAATTAAGTAAAGATAAATTAAGACCTAATTACAGATAAATCAAGAACTAATTAAAAGTCTGGAACAATACCTGCAGCAGGGATTGACAGTAATTATCGTTATCAATAATGTTGATGCAGGTATCCTTCCATTATATAAATTGCATATTGGCATGTACTTTGAATGGATTGAAAATGTATGCAATGTGATTTGATTTTCCCTGCAATTAATGGCCATTTTACCATGGAAATGTGAACAAATAAAACATGCAATAATTGACTCTACAGATTTGTTTTAAGGATGCTGTGTAAATGTTTTAAAAAATGTCACCATATTTGCATGATGAAGAACATTTGCAAAAACTATTTTAGCAGTGTCTAGGTTATGTATCCTTCCTGCTTCTAAATTCATTATTTAAGATTTTACAGCAAGTTTTAAGTTTTCAACTCTGTCATCTGAGAAACATAATTTTCATAAAATGTCATCCTGAATATGCATACACAATAAAAGTGTCTGTAAAATGTCATAAAATGTTCTGATAATTTGTATTGAGTGTCCTGGTATTTTATTTATTTGACAATATATGTTTGATAATCTGATAAAACTTCAAGCTCTATAGAAATTTTTGTCTTGGGAACTCTGAGGCACACACAAAAACGTGCTTCTGAATAAAGCTACCACAAAGAAAATGTGTAGAATGTACTTTTCCTCATTTAAGAACTTTGTTTGTTTTTGGTCCCTACAGATACAGACCTAGACATAATAATGTTACATAATTGATGTCTAATGTTTACTTAATTATCTCCTCAAGTTAATTGATGTTGCCATTGAAGTTAACTACTCCATATAATACAATGGAGCAAAAATCAAATTATATAATGCAGGGAACATTAAAAGAACGAAATAATCAGTGAGGAATCCTAGTCCTCCTTATCTGCTTGTTCCATCATTATAACTCAAGTACTCAGTAGGTTTCTATGTAGTGACAATCAATCATGGGTAATTTGTGGAGATCATACAGGTGAAATTGTGATAAAAATCAACAGAAATGTTGAGTCAATGAAAAACCTACTTCTAAAACACATTAATATCATCTTCAAAGCAACTTTGTAGATATTTTAGATGAGTTTGTTGCATTAACTGTAATAGATCTCAGGTAAATATGAGGGCTTCATGCAACAAAGTATCATATCTTTTCAAGGTTTTGATTGGTGAAAAACTGAAATGACTGAAATAAAAGTGTTGAAGTGACTATCAACTTACAATTTAGCATTTGAGATCTGTTTAAAATGTTATGGCTTCAATTTGTATATTTTGAAAAGAAAATAAGTGCCTTTGATGGACGCAATAATCCAACAGCAGGGTAATAACTTATTAGATCAAAACAAATGGATAGTAACCAAGCAGCAACACTTTGTCATGATATCTTGATAATAACTCAGCAGCAACTCATTACCATGACATATTGATTTGATAATACCCAAGCAGCAACTCATTACCATGACATTTTGATTTGATAATACCCAAGCAGCAACTCATTACCATGACATTTTGATTTGATAATACCCAAGCAGCAACACATTACCATGACATATTGATTTGATAATACCCAAGCAGCTACTCATTACCATGACATTTTGATATTACCCAAGAAGGAACATATTGCCATGACACATTGGTAACTATATAGCCCAAGCAGCAACACATTGCAATGACATATTTATTACAACCAAGCAGGCAACAAATATCACCACATATAGTATAACTTAAAGCAGTGTTTTAGAACATGCCATTTTATGAATTACAGAGTTTCAATAAGGAGAAAAACCTGTATTAACTATTGGTTTATCAATCTCCACCAGGAAACAAGATTTATTTGTAGAATGTCAAGTAATTTAAGATTACTCAACTTAAGTCTTTTAAAGACAATCACTCTGCTATTGATTGAAACTTAAAGTTTTTTTTTTAATTATCCTCTTACAGATTTTAATCCACTATTATGAACAGGAAGTAACGTTTTCTTATTAATGACATGTAGAACTAATGATATTGCAGGAAAAGATATCGTGATTGAGGGAAGGAATGAAGAATGAATGATATTGTAGGAAAAGATATCGTGATTGAGGGAAGGAATGAAGAATGAATGATATTGTAGGAAAGAGATATCGTGATTGAGGGATGGAATGAAGAATGAATGATATTGTAGGAAAAAGATATCGTGATTGAGGGATGGAATGAAGAATGAATGATATTGTAGGAAAAGATATCGTGATTGAGGGATGGAATGAAGAATGAATGATATTGTAGGAAAAGATATCGTGATTGAGGGATGGAATGAAGAATGAATGATATTGTAGGAAAAGATATTGTGATGGGGGAAGGAATGAAGAATGAATGATATTGTAGGAAAAAGATACAATGAAGACTTGCTGAGATAGTATATATGAAAGTATCATGTATATTTCATGAAGAATGTCCAATTTGCTCGTCATTTAAGGACATTCAAACCTTGAAAATATTATTACCTTGAAAAACATTTCTAAGACAAAAAAAACGTTTGATAGAACTAAAACTTATAAAAGTCACATCTAATTTTAAATATAGCTATTTTGGGGCAATTTTCATTGCATCCATTTGTCAAACAGGGTTGTTTTACACAAAAAGAAACCCTGCCTTTACTGTAAAATGTTTGTTAAATTAGAAATTTCCTTGGTGCGACTACAAATATGCTCCTTGTCATATATACAAGCATCATACTTATCCAGGAATTGCTTGTTAGAATTGTTGTTTTCCTTAGCTTGATGTGATTACAATTATTGTGTATAACTTGATTGTTTGAAAAAAAGA
Organism: Mytilus edulis; assembly: GCA_019925275.1. Classification (NCBI taxonomy): domain Eukaryota; kingdom Metazoa; phylum Mollusca; class Bivalvia; order Mytilida; family Mytilidae; genus Mytilus; species Mytilus edulis. Next base: position 89,948,216 of record CM034357.1, on the reverse strand, counting down.
TTCAACCCTAAATCATTTCTCTGATTGAGGGCCAATACACAAGTTGATCTTGTCAAAATAAGGTGTTTACAAGATTCTATTGATGAGCCATCAATAACATTCATTTTTATTCAACAATTTTTTACAAAAACGTCAGAGAATTCATCACTCATGCTATAGATTAAGCTTAATTTGTTATAAAATTTAATTAACAAACAGAATCTCTGTCAAATGAAGAGCATCTCAGGTTTAATTAGTTATTCAGAGATCAGCTTTTCCACAGAGCCAATTTGCAAATTTTTGCTGTTGTATGATCATGTATTTCAATGGACAAGGTTAGAATCAATATAAAATTTTTAAGTGATTAGAAGAAACGAGAACTTTTACCTAATTTAAGAAGACTTTATCCAAAACTGACAAAACAGGACTCTTTTTATGCAATGCTGTTGTCAAAGTTTTGAAGTTACATGTGTCATTGCCATTTCAATATAACATTCCATATGAGTTTTTGCATCAAATGTTTTGATAAGTTCAGACAAATTACCACTTCATCAAATATTTTCTTAATAAATCATCTGCTAGACCTAAAGTTGATTCAATACAACGTACAATATGGAATATAGACAAACAGAACTGAGAAATGAAGGACCAAAATGTTGAATATGTTGAATATAAATAATCTTTTAGAATTCCTGTTATTTGCATATGCAATTCACAATAAAGTTCAACAATCTAAATGATTTAACTCAGTTAATTTATGGTATTTCACATCTAAATTTTTGTTGGTGTTTAAGAAATTATGTTCTTGGTAGATGTTTTATTGCAAGCATGAAGTTTACTTCACAACTTGTATAAAATCACAACTTCTATTTCATGTGTAACTACATATGAGCTTCGTCAGTTGCGGATCCAGGGGGAGGGTTCTGGGGATGTTTAAACCCCCCTTTATTTAGGACAATCAATGCATTTGAATGAGGACAAATGGTTGCAATCCCTCATTTATCCTGGGTTGGAAACCCCCTTTTAAAAATGGCTGGATCCTCCCCTGTGCTTTGGATAGACATCTACCTTTAATGCAAGTGCATGTATACTTATACATGTACTATTAAGACTTATAAAATATAATTTCTATTGGGATCTTATATCAACTCAATATTCAATCAGTTACATGTCGGCTTTCCATCATTATATTTTCAACCCACTGTCTCATTGGCACTCATACCAAATCTTCTTATTTCTTTATATGGATTAGACTGTTGGTTTTCCTGTTTCAATGGTTTTACACTAGTAATTTTTGGGGCCCTTTGTAGCTTGCTGTAAGTGTGAGCCATTAGCTCCATGTTGAAGGCCGTACCTTAACCTATAATGGTTTACTTCAATAAATTGTTACTTGGATGGAGAGTTGTCTTATTGGCACTCATACATCTTCCTATATCTATTTATTGATGTTCACTTACATACGGTTTATTTCTATTGTTCTAGCTCATGTATTATATTGACATGAGATTGTTTAAGTTTGTATGTTCCTCTTTTAGATTTTACAATTTGTTGTTGGGTTGCTATATAATTGCCATCTACAATCCCCTCCTTTCAATCTTACCAATTTTTTATTTACTAGATATTATATGATCAATTTAATGGTTTATTGTGGCATTCATGTACTGAAAGTCAAAGTTTTACTACCCAATACTTGTGCAATATATCAGTTCTCCATAATATAATTAACTTGTGTTAGGTTGCTGTCTAAATACAACATTTAATTGGCATTTCCAGACAGGCTTCTAACTCTTCATGCGACTGCAATGACTGTGTATAGAAAGTAGAAAATGCATTCAGAACCCCAGTATCACAAATGTAAAGCAAATCAAATCAATTAAAGGAAGTAAACATTGCAGCAAGCAGTTAAACAGGAAATAATTACATTAAATGGACCATCGTATTGTTTGGTTACAGAAATAAAATCTCCCTGAACATTGCATCTATTTCATTCCATCAAATTACCCTTCCCATTGATTCCTCAGGAATCTTTGTACTATACATCAATATAGAGATAGGGATAACAGGCTTCAAAGAGATCCAAAGACCAATTATCTGGTAGACAACAATAGGACAGGAAGAACATGTTTTCCACAGACAAACAACATAACAAACCATATGTAAATATCATTTCAGATACAACTTTACTCCACATACAATACTAATTGAAAAACTGGGCAAAATATTTTCTTCTTGATATTTTTTTACAATGTAAAAACATCAGCCAGTTTGAAATGATATATTTCTATCAGTTATTGGTTGTGTTGAGTAAAATGTTTTATTATATGCAAACATAATATTAAGGTATCAGAACTCACTCAATAACTTGGCAGAGCTTATGACTTTGTCATGTTTGTCTTTGAAAGTGGTTAATATGACTTATGTCCTTTAGGGAGGTGATATAAAATTTGCTTCAATCTGCTTAACTTTTGAAACAACTTTATGAGTTAAGGAGATGTGGTATGATTGCTGACAAGACAAGGATGATAAAACCCCATCTCCTTAATATATAAAGTAGTTTCATTGGAATGGCTAAACATGTGATTCACCTAAAGTTGCATTCAGTGAAATGTGGCACAAATAATTCCCCTTGCATTACAATCTATAAGAATTAGAGGATATATGACAGGATTTTTCTGCATTTGTGTGTTCAAAAACACTTTGTATTTTTGTTTGAATTAGTGAAGGGTTATACCTTTGTCTGAACTTGGTTTTTAAGCATTGGCATAATTTTGACAAAAAGATAGGATAAAACTGATTAATATCTTAAATGGAGAATGATGCCCCTCCTTCATAATAGCATTATAAAGGGACATATAACTCAAGAACGGTAAAAGTGATGCCACCAGTTTACTAACTTGATCTGTGTTTTGTTTTACAGGTAATAAGTAATGAGCATTGTGTACAAGTTTTATAACATTTGGTAGAGGAAAATTAAAGTTAGAGAAAAGAAACCAATTTTGGGGACATACACGACAAATGGACTTGAGCCAACCAGCTCACACTTAATGCCCCCTTCACCTTGGGGTGGGCATTAAAACAGCCAAACGTAGATAGAACAAATCAATGGCTTCTAATGTATTACCATAATGTGTTGCCACTTAATTGTTGTCTAACTAAAAAAATAGGAACATTTATAAATGACATTCTATACACTACTCCTGACAGAATTATTAGACAATGACTGGTGTCATTATTCCACTCAATGACAACTGATCAGAAAAAAAAAAACTAATTAAATCTACTAATTATAACTTCTATAAAGTTAATGAAAATCAGCTATATAATACTTTATGGTAGATCTGAAATCTTTCAACATCTTTGATTGTCAAATAGCAGAACATAATTGGTCTAGATATTTAATGAATTATGCAAATAAGGAGACATGATGCTGTAGGAAGTACACCACTAATTCATGGTCCCATTGCTTTCTATGTTAAATTCCTCCATTTCAAACAGGCACACCTCTTTTGTTTTAAGTTCAAATAAAGTGGCAATTATTGCATTTCAAAGAAACACTTTATGGTGTCTTGTACTGAAAAAATCAACATACCTTTAATTGCATATAAGAAAGAACTGGTTCCCGGAAATTAGGATGTACCAAAACAGGTACATCAGATCTGACAAACAGACAAAATGTACCCTCTTTTTAAAATTTGATGCAGTTTTTTTAATATTCAAAATTAAAAGTCCAAAAGTGTTCTACAATGCTCACCAGTCCTTAATCTTTCATTTGATACCAACAATACCTAAATACTCTACATATTTTGAAAGTTACACTCATGCGTAGGAACTATTTTGTGTTAAATATGTACTACTTTCTGGTATGTGCTTTCTGGCCGGGCCCGAATTAGTGGTGTTACACCTATAACAGAACCAAACTTGCTATATTGACTTTAACATTACTTTTTTTCATTCTATGATCTATTTCAAGCAATAAAAAACATATAAAGCTGAAGTCCAAATACTATTTTACTAATTTTAAGCTCAAATTTGACTGGTAGTAACATATGGGGTATTCAAAGAAAACTGCATATGGATATTACCAATAGCCAATATACTTTTTTTTTCTCAATATCATTGTTTTATTTATTAATTTCTATTAGGAAAACTATGTGCTTACCAATAGTCATATTTTTATCAGAGGTCCCTCATTAAATAAAAATACATTAGTCCAAACTTAAGACATAAATGAGAAAATTGTCCCCCCTTTTTTCTTTAAATTGGAAAAGGGCTTTTTTTGGGATAAACCATAATTCTGTGGTAAAATATAGATTATTTAGAGCAATTTATATATCCCTCAGCTAGATAACTTGCCAAACTGGTTCAAAATTGCATGTACAGTGAGATTTTAGAATTCTTATATGAGTATATACCATTTGCCTAGATTGTAAAAGGCTACCATAAGAAAAACAATAAAACTTGAAAAATCATAGGATTATTTTGACCAAGAGCTATTTTGTACCATATACAAGTCATAAAATACATGTTGTATTGATTTCAATCACAATAAATGCAAAAATAAGAACTTGGAATCAAGTCTTAACTGCATGCATGTTGTATGACCATAAAAGGTTAAAATACTTGAGTATGCCAATTTAAGAGCTTAAATTTCCCATAAACAAGGATGGTTCACCAAAAAAGATGATTAAACATGATCACTAACATCAAATTTGACTTATTTTCATTGGAATAGGTACAACTTCTAAAAATTGGATTTCTGATGATTCTCTGTAATAGGAAGTACACCACTAATTCATGGTCCCATTGCTTTCTATGTTAAATTCCTCCATTTCAAACAGGCACACCTCTTTTGTTTTAAGTTCAAATAAAGTGGCAATTATTGCATTTCAAAGAGAAACACTTTATGGTGTCTTGTACTGAAAAAATCAACATACCTTTAATTGCATATAAGAACAGAACTGGTTCCCGGAAATTAGGATGTACCAAAACAGGTACATCAGATCTGACAAACAGACAAAATGTACCCTCTTTTTAAAATTTGATGCAGTTTTTTTAATATTCAAAATTAAAAGTCCAAAAGTGTTCTACAATGCTCACCAGTCCTTAATCTTTCATTTGATACCAACAATACCTAAATACTCTACATATTTTGAAAGTTACACTCATGCGTAGGAACTATTTTGTGTTAAATATGTACTACTTTCTGGTATGTGCTTTCTGGCCGGGCCCGAATTAGTGGTGTTACACCTGTATTCTTCACTGAACATAACAAAACAAGGAGTTTCATGTTACTGTTATAAACAAGAATGTGTCTGAGGACATGAATGTCCAGATAATTTTTTGAAATTTTCCAGCTTAATAAGGGGCATAACTATAGAACAGTATATGACTAACAACCCAAATTCAATCTCTGTGTTTTGTGGTTCTAAGTAAGGTGTATGAGTTTCATAAAATTTGGATGAGACAAAGATATTAGTTCGAGTGGGGAAATAAAAAGAAATGCAATTTTGCAAGTTATAAAGGGGCATAACTCTTGAACAGTAAGTGAGTCACTTATCAAAAATTGGAACTCTGTCTTGGGAGTTTTAGTTCACAGAATTGTGTTCGAGTTTAATCAAATTGGCATTATAGGGAAACTTAAGTTCAGAGTGTGAAAACGGAAATGGAATTGACAGAAAGAATGACAGAAATAGGGAAGGAGAGACAATGAGTTAAGGGTAACTCACTGTTCACAAAATGCCAACCATTGCCTTCGGCAGGGGCAAAAAAAACACTCTTTAATGTTATATTAAGAAAAAAATCCCTTTCTAGGTTTTATTTTTAAGTTCATCAGACTTAAACAAACAAGGTAACTGACTGAAATCAGAAGCCACTTTGATTTCAAGAGTAGGGTACATAATGATATATTTGTTCAAAATATAAGACTTTGATTCTTATAGAAAATCTTATTGACTGACACTGGCAGGTTGTGAATGTGTGTTATTAGACTGTTTACTCCGTGTTGTATAAACGTGACCTTGAGATATAAAAAGGAATATGACCATGCTAATACTCTGTAATTACGGCTTACAGACACAATGTTAGTTTCTTATTGATTCAAGGTGATATAAAGGAAATTCTCATTTCTTACTCCATCACTCACAGTACATTTCTATCTAACAATATCCGTTATTGCCTTTTCAGAAATCATCCAATTTTATCGTTTTTCCCGTATTTTAACAGCTGGAACACATGACACTGGACATTTAAGGATCATAACTTTACTCCAGGAGTGATAATGGCTGGCACTTACACAGAAATAACCCATAATGTATTTGTAGTCATATTCACCTTTTATGTCTTTTTATGTAACGTGGTTGGAGTTCAATTTAAGTGATTCTTAATGGCTCTGATGACATTATTATAACTGCTAAGAATGTGTAATCCAGTTTGTTAGGATTAAAAGAGTTTCCTGTTCTGCTCTTAATCCTTTATATAAAATGTGCAGTATTTCCTTGTCTTTACACACCATAGATTACACGGGAGGAAAATTTTAACAACATACGTAGTCTGATGTCAAATATGGATCAGCATGGTCAAATGTACTAAAAAACATCACATGATCCCTTATTGCATATTAGGTTTACTTTAAAGACCTGTGAGTGTTTTCAAATGATAATGTTGTAACTGACTCAATGGCTTCTGAGTGAAGTTCTGACTGTTAATACTTACAAAAATAGATTAGTACCATTTGCTTGAAGTTCCAAATGACTATCTCATTCAAATGATTTAAATAAATTCAGCCCAATAGAATATGAATTATTTATTAGTTGTAATTGGCTTAGAATTTACTAAGCTGTCAGTAACTCGCAGCCATACTTTTATTTCGATGCTTTATGTCTTTTGTCTTTATGTTAGTTGTGTTTCACAGTGCCTTATACTGTTTTTTCTCAATTTGTTCTGATGTAGAGCTGTTATACCATTGTCCCAGGTTTGGGGACTGTTCAGCACTGACACAAAATATTCAACCGCCACATTCTTTGTGTGACTGTCCCAAGTCAGGAGCCTGTCACAGTACAGTGGTTGTTGTTAGTTTTTATCTGTCATATTTGTTTTTTCCTAAGTTGTTTTGTTTCATAGGCCATCTTTATATATATTACCACATCTTCTCATTTTTATAAAAAAAACTAATTATAAATATCATCATTTCACCACCGAAACATTTCCAAAAGCAACTAAGATATTAAGTATGCATTTATTCTATTCTAATAATGAAAAAAAAACTGTTGAAGTTGGCATGAATATGATAAATCACAATCATTGCATATATTTGGTAATAAAATGTAATACTTCGATGAATGACTATTTTAAATATAAAATGCTAAGAAAAACAAATATAAAGTGTGCCTTATACTTCTTGTTTTCAAACTAAAAAGCATAAGTGTTCAAATATATGAATTTTGATATACAAGTGAATCCCCGTTTTAATGGGGAAAAATTAAAAAGTGCACACTATTAATATGCATATAAGATTTCATGAAACCTTAAGGTTTGAAGTTGGAACAATCAAAGTATTCAAAAGACCGAAACTTCTGACCGGCATTTAAATGCCAGAATGGTAATATATAGCAAAAAATTAAACACTTTGATAGTGTCAGCCATACAATATTAAAACCAAGTTTAACCAACCAAAGTTTGTTCCTAGTAGTTTTATCCATCCCCTTTTTTTATTTCCTCATCCATAATCCCTCTTTTTCATTTGGTCTGAGATCCCTCTACTTTATTGGTCAGATACCCAAATGTTTATTTGGTCAAATCCCTGTTCTTTTTTTGGTTAAATTCCTCAACAATATTGTGTCAAATGCCTGTACTTTATTTGGTCAAATGCCTGTACTTTATTTGGTCAAATCCCTGTACTTTATTTGGTCAAATCCCTGTACTTTATTTGGTCAAACCCCTGTACTTTATTTGGTCAAACCCCATTAATTTATTTGGTCAAATCCCTCTACTATATTTGATCAAACCCCTCTACTATATTTGATCAAATTCCTCTACTATATTTGGTCAAATCCATGAACTTTATTTGGTCAAATTCCTCTACTTTTTTTAGTCAATTCCTACTATTTTATTTGGTCAAACCCCTGTACTATATTTGATCAAATCTCTGTACTATATTTGGTCTAATCCATGAACTTTATTTGGTCAAATCCCTCTTCTATATTTGGTCAAATCCCTGAACTTTATTTGGTCAAATCCCTGTACTTTATTTGGTTGAATCCCTGTACTTTAATTGGTCCATTCCCTATACTATATTTGGTCTAAATATTAAAGAAAGCTGTAAGTTATTTATTCAATCTTAAGATTCGTCTTTATATTCAGTCATCGATCCCATTTCTTTTTAGGTCAATATATCAAAGAAAGTTACAAGGCATTGTGGAACATTAAAGGGATGTACAGTCTAGTTGTTAAATGGTGCAGAATACATGGTACTTATCAACTTCAAACTATGTGATTATAATCATATAAACTGGTATATAACATATATAAAGTGTGCAAAATATACCTCATCTTGTAATTGGACAAGCCTAGAGTCTCTCTGTAAATACAATACAAACAAATTAACTATTAAAGACATCTAATGTGTAGCACCAGTTTACTCTTGGAAGCTGGCTCGATTCTCCAATGTGTTATCGTAGTGATAATCTTAATATCTACAGAGATTTTACATGGAATCTATGGATTTATATGGATATTTATGAGAAATTTTTCAGATGAATATATTCCAATTATTATCCTAAGTTACCAGATGACTCCAGTGATCTTGAAAAAGCACTTGATTATTAGCATGTGTACCAGTATATAAAGGTAACCAGTACTAGGCTAAACCTAAGATTCTAAAACTGATATAATCTACATTATATGGATGTGACAGTTGGTGCTTGAGCAAAAGATGTACTGCTAAATAAATAATCAGAGAATTGTGAATTGTATAATTTGTAATGTCAAGCAAGTCCTAAATAATGGTTGAAGGCAGCCAGCTGGACATTGCACTCCATCCAAGGTTAATTTTCTGATACTGACCATACCGAGAGACTGAGAGTAATGTAATTAAATACTACCAGATAACAATAGATAAGACTTGTATAACAATAGATGAGACTTGTATAACTATTCATCATCCCATTATCTGTTACATCACCTCATTAATATCTATCACCCATCACTACAATGAGTTAGTGTCTGGTACTGGACGACAAGATTTATACATCATTAATGGCCAAGATGCTATATATACTAGGTATCAAAGTACAAAACTGAAAGAGGAATACATTATCAAAAGAATGTAATTTTTTCACCATTCAAATCTTCATGATGATGACTATGCAAAATTATACTCCTTTAGAACTTGGATATTGAACAAAATTATGTTATATTTTTGATTCAAAGACATTTTAAATAACAAATTATGTTGCTTCGATCGACTAATACATTTATTAAATTAAAATGAAAATTGCATAGTAGCCAAAATTTATCACAATATTTTCAAAGTAGTAAATAAATGTTTCAGCAAACAATAGATTCCAATTGCAGGTTACACATTAGTCAGCTCTCACATCCCAGTCTTAATGGACATAGGAGTTTTAGAAGTGACATTGATATTTTACCTACATGTTCTTCATATATATCAGTGTTGTCAATGACTTGAAAGACTGAGAAGTGGACTAACCATGGAGCATTTCAATTAGCAATGTCAGGTTTTCAAGGAAAAATGAAATAATGAAAATCATTGACTTATTCATAAATACTTATTGTATAGTTTATTGATCGTATAAGATAACCAACTGTTGCAGTATTGCACTTAGTCCTTTATACTTCAAAACCACCTGCTTTTTCATTTTTTTCTATCAATTAGCTACAGTACAAGTATATTGACTCCATTTGTAAAGGATGACAGATTAACATTTACTAAAAATATATATATCTGAGGGCCAAACATAAGTAGGTTGACTGACTGAAGTGAATAGGATCTCCCACTGGTAATAAAATTATTACTAATTCTTACATATGTAGAAAAATGTAGATATTAATCTATATAACAATTCAATAGTCACTGAATGGCCTTAGAAATCTATGTACAATTGGGTAACAGATGCTATAATAACAATGTAAATGCTCTCTGTTACAACTTATGTATTAAAATTGCAGAATAATAAAAACATTGATATTCAAATTCTATATTTGAGTCTTACAAAATATTTAAATATCTTTTCTGAGGCCTGGTGTTGAAGGATGTATTTGATAAAATTAGTATTACAAAGGAGATATCAATGTTTAGTAATGTCATACCAGTGTAAAGGTCACTATAAAATCTATATCAACAGATTGTCATTATATATTAAAAAAATAACATTGAGGGGGTGGACATTTTTTTGTTTATTTTGCAGAAAAATATCTGAAATCATTAAAGGGCATTATCCAAAATAATCTTGCTAATAGAAATTTTATTTGTTTGAAATATATTGTGGGATGGCTTCAAACAAATTGTTATGGACATTCAGGATGTTTTGATAAATAAGGTATGAATATATATACAATGTTTTGTTACTATACCAACATGTGAAGCTGGATTTTATTTTAGTAAACATTCACTGGAAGACAGACAATAATACCTGACTTAACATTATTCTGACTCTGAGGTCAGTTTAGTATTACTCTAAATGCTGCAAACTTGGTAGCAAAGTAGAACATACAAATTCAAGTTGTTAAATGATGCCCAAGTCAATGATACAACAAACACTCAAGTATTCTACCACAACAACTTGCACCATTAGAGGGGTTATGAATTAAAGGAGAATTTTAAGTGAAGTACAAGTGAATCAGAGTGTAAAACAATGACACACACAATAGAGACAAGGCTGATTCAGTATACCTCCAACAAAATCATTTGTTAGAGCTGGCTACAATATAATCATAAGTTCTACATAGTGACAGTCCCCCTCTTTAAGAAATTGTAAAAATAAATTTTAGAGATAATTAAAATAAAGAGCTGCACCATGAGCACATGATACGCCCGTCATCTTGTGTGTGAATTTTTATGCAATAATCAAATAGTTTCTGACATACGGTGCAACATGTGAAAACCCCCCCATTTAAAAAAAAAACAAACTCAATAACTCTAAAATAAAATTTTGAATCAAAATTAAAAAGTATACAGATCTTAGGATTAATATAACTAAGAAATGTGTAAAGTTTTATGCAATAATCATAAATAGTTTTTGAGATACAGTGCGACATGTGAAAACCCCCTTTTCCTTTACAAAAAACTCAATATCTCTTAAATGAAATTTTGAATCAAAACCAAAAAGTATACAGATCTTGAGATTAATATAACTAAGAAGTGTGTTAAGTTTTAAGCAATAATCATGAATAGTTTTTGAGATACAGCGCGACATCTAAAAACCCCCTCCCCTTTGTTTTATTAGAAAATACTCAATAACTCAAAAATAAATTTTGAATCATCACCAAAAAGTATACAGATCTTTAGATTAATATAACCAAAAAGTGTGTAAAGATTTAAGCAATAATCATAGATGGTTTTTGAGATACAGCGCGACGTGATAAAAACACAACCCTGTTTTAGGTACAAAGTCACGTAACTTAACAAGTTTTAATCTTATTTTCACCAAAAAGTATACAGATCCTTTCACCATCATAAGAAACAACTATATTAAGTTTCATGAAATTTGGATAAGTCATTTTCAAGTTAAGGTGCGAACCCCACGTTAGACAGAGGACAGACGGACGCCGGACATTTGAATACCATAATACGTCTGTATAAAAATCTGTCTAACACATTATTCCTTCAACATTCATTTAATATGATCTTGTCTGAATGATATGCATTTTCACTGATTTAAAAGCAACAATTAATCAATGAAATGCATGTAATATTTGCCGCAGGAATTTCCATTAATTATCAAAACTATTCATTTCCTAAAGGAAACTAATCATTAGATAAGACTACACAGGCAACCATATTTAGATGGGGATGGTGACACTAAGGCATGTAAACATTGGCAGTGGTTTAAACTGGGGATGGTGACACTAAGGCATGTAAACATTGGCAGTGGTTAAACTGGGGATGGTGACACTAAGGCATGTTAACATTGGCAGTGGTTAAACTGGGGATGGTGACACTAAGGCATGTAAACATTGGAAAGTGGTTAAACTGGGGATGGTGACACTAAGGCATGTAAACATTGGCAGTGGTTAAACTGGGGATGGTGACACTAAGGCATGTAAACATTGGCAGTGGTTAAACTGATTTATGGTACCATACAACCTTCCTACTTTCTAAACTTGATCAGAGAAAAACCAAAGTTACATGGAAACATCACAATAAAAATCATTACAGAGGAAGCACTTTACTTTACTACCCATAATAATAGACAATAGTAACATACATGTAAGTAATGTCTATGTAAATTATATCATAGTCAAATTCTGGCAGTTACTAAAGTACTTTTAACAGATGGTCATATATGAAGACATGCTGTATTGCACTTTTAAATTGGGTTCAAACTTCAATGCTAGTTTACATAAATCTTATAATTTTAAAACCATTACTTAAATAACCATTACAGTTACTTAAATGACTTGTTGATGACACCTAATGTGAGCTTTATTGACTTTCACATGGAGTATTTATTTCAATTTATCAAAGCAGTAACACATGCATGCAACCAATAAACTAGAAAAACTAATATGCATACAAATTTCAAATACATTTGTATGTGTATTTAATGATGAAAAATAGCTTAAATTTCATACAAATAAGTGAGTGTCATTGAGACATGTTATATCCTGGTGCATAAAATTTATATTGAAATCCTTTCATCAACTTCAGCTTTTGTTTACTAAATTTAAACAGGGTTGTTATTCATTCTGTAACATTAGTATTTACTTTTTCACTGGATAGTAAGTTTTTTTTTTAATTTTATCAGCAAACCACATAGCATATGGTTAGGTTGGTACAATTTGAGACTAAATTACCTCTTAGGCAGACAGAAATACAAATTATAGATTTGTACAAATTTGATCAAAATTAAGTTTTCAAAATCTTTAGTTACATGAAAACTATACCACTTTTTTCCAACCTATACCCATTTGCACCATCAAATATAAAAAAAAATTGAGTCATACAGTGATTCTAATAAATTTTGAATAAAATATTGTGAGGTTTAACCATGAAATTCAAACATCTGAAGTTAGAATCAGAGATTCAGACATAATTGTGCTGTAACATGATGGCAAAACATTAATCTTTTTATGTCCTAGATTATCTAAGAGAGCATGTTTGGGAGCTGGAGACAAGTCTGACAGTTCTAAATGTCACAGTTTTTTGTGTCCTTTGAATGCCTTCTAAACCAATCTCAGTTTAATCAGAAATATATAAAGGCAGATAATTTTACAAACCAATCAGGAAAAGTAAAAATATAAATTATAATCAAGAAAAGAGAAAATTGTTTTTGGCAATTTGAATACTTATTATGCATTCATTATTATTCATGGGATACCAATTCTCATTGGATTTTGAACCACAAATTTAAATGTCCAACAAAAAACAAATGTCAAGGCTGAACATGTAGACTTTGGCAAAACACAAAATCAAATATCCATAAAAATATAGTTATTCTTCAAACAACAAAAATGTTATTATTCCTCAATACATGAAAACTGTTACCCACAAAAGTAAAATATCCATCCACAGTATCTGATTGGATAAGACAAACGTTAGTGTCAATTCTCACTGTAAACAATATTTTAATGAAACATTATGCAACATGTTGTCTCCCAAAAGGAGGCTGAATGAGATAAGTAATAATTATAATTGGTTGGTTTAATATTAAAGTCAATGACAATTTTAACATTCTTCTCCTATACAATCCACATGTTACTTTGTAACATTTAATCAATCATCTTTTTATAGCGGAATCTACTACATGTCTAGAGTACTCTCATAATTCTGTTCAGAAGCTTCAAGCAAGCATGTCAAATGGCTAATACTAAATCATTCATAAAATAGCTGTCAATATATTTTATGCCTAATTTCATGCTTAAGAATTTAGGATCATAACACATAAATCACTTAGGTTGTGACAATAGCTTGAGCAAACTCTTCCTTTAGACATTCAACCAGAATTACAAATCAGGCCAATAATTATACATTAGAAGTTTATAAGAGATCCCTTTTTAAGGTTGAAAAAAACAACTTTAATTGTAAAACTAAAAAGAAAAGTAATGCTTATAACTAGACGTGTGTGCATTAGATACATGATGTTAATTAACAAAGCACCTTAAATAAATTTGAACTGACACCATACTTAACAGGTGTACTCAGTCTTAAAGTAGATGTGACCATAACTTCATAGTTAAATACCGAACTATTCTTAGCGTTGTGCAAAGGGATGTTTTTGACTTGGGGGGAAAAAAAAGAAGAAAAAGGTAGAAGCAGGAAGCAGCAGTTAGGTGAACTAAGGGCTCTTTAGCCACGACTCCCTTGTCACAATTCCCCTTTCTTCCCTGATACAGCTGATTCTTCTGGTCTTTGGTAAAGTAATTAAGGTAAGGTTGATGGTCTTGTCTGTTCTTTGGTAAAGTAATTAAGGTATGGTTGATGGTCATGTCTGTTCTTTGGTAAAGTAATTAAGGTATGGTTGATGGTCTTGTCTGTTCTTTGGTAAAGTAATTAAGGTATGGTTGATGGTCTTGTCTGTTCTTTGGTAAAGTAATTAAGGTATGGTTGATGATCTCTTGTCTGTTCTTTGGTAAAGTAATTAAGGTATGGTTGATGGTCTTGTCTGTTCTTTGGTAAAGTAATTAAGGTATGGTTGATGATCTCTTGTCTGTTCTTTGGTAAAGTAATTAAGGTATGGTTGATGGTCTTGTCTGTTCTTTGGTAAAGTAATTAAGGTATGGTTGATGATCTCTTGTCTGTTCTTTGGTAAAGTAATTAAGGTATGGTTGATGATCTCTTGTCTGTTCTTTGGTAAAGTAATTAAGGTATGGTTGATGGTCTTGTCTGTTCTTTGGTAAAGTAATTAAGGTATAGTTGATGGTCTTGTCTGTTCTTAAGAGTAATTAAGGTATGGTTGATGATCTCTTGTCTGTTCTTTGGTAAAGTAATTAAGGTATGGTTGATGGTCTTGTCTGTTCTTTGGTAAAGTAATTAAGGTATGGTTGATGATCAAACAGTATCCAATGAGTCTGGATTTATTTATTAATGAATCATTCAGTAATTCAAAGGATAAGTTCTAAAGCCATATTGGCAATTAATTGCAAAGATTTTAAAAAGAAAACCTATTAAACTTTAGTTTAACCATTTCTGAAGCAAATAAATATACTACTGCATAAATTTGAGTTTAAAAATGGTGAGTTAACTGTGAGCAATGATACTCCCTAATGATACCCCATGTAGAAGTATTGCTCACTAATGACATCACAAGTAGAAGTATTGCTCACTAATGACTCCACCACTAGAAGTATCGCACACTAATGACTCTCTCCAGTAGAAGTATTGCTCACTAAATGACTCCTCCAGTAGAAGTATTGCTCACTAATGACCCCTCCAGTAGAAGTATTGCTCACTAATGACTCCCCAAGTAGAAGTATTGCTCACTAATGACATCATAAGTAGAAGTATTGCTCACTAATGACATCAAAAGTAGAAGTATCGCTCACTAATGAATCCCAAGTAGAAGTATCGCTCACTCATGACTCCCCAAGTAGAAGTATTGCTCACTAATGACATCCCAAGTAGAAGTATCGCTCATTATGACTCCCAAAGTAGAAGTATCACTCACAAATGACTCCTCCAGTAGAAGATTTACTAAACTAATGACTCTCTCCAGGAGAAGTATTGCTCACTAATGATTCCCCCAGTAGAAGTATTGCTCACTAATGACTCCACCAGTAGAAGTATCGCCCAATAATGACTCTCACAACAGAAGTATCACTTACTAATGACTCCTTCAATAGAAGTATCGCACACTAATGACCCCTCCAGTAGAAGTATTGCTCACTAATGACCCTCTCCAGTAGAAGTATTGCCCAATAATGACTCTCACAACAGAAGTATTGCTCATAATGACTCCACCAGTAGAAGTATTGCTCACTAATGACTCTCACAGTAGAAGTATCTCTCACTAATGACTCCTCCAGTAGAAGATTTCCTAAACTAATGACGCTCACAGTAGAAGTATCACTCACTAATGACTCCTCCACTAGAAGTATCGCACACTAATGACCCCTCCAGTAGAAGTATTGCTCACTAATGACTCTCTCCAGTAGAAGTATTGCCCAATAATGACTCTCACAACAGAAGTATTGCTCATAATGACTCCACCAGTAGAAGTATTACTCACTAATGACTGTCACAGTAGAAGTATCTCTCACTAATGACTCCTCCAGTAGAAGATTTACTAAACTAATGACTCCTCCACTAGAAGTATCGCTCACTAATGACTCCTCCATTAGAAGTATTGCTCACTAATGACTCTCTCCAGTAGAAGTATTGCCCAATAATGACTCTCACAACAGAAGTATTGCTCATAATGACTCCACCAGTAGAAGTATTGATCACTAATGACTCTCACAGTAGAAGTATCTCTCACTAATGACTCCTCCAGTAGAAGATTTACTAAACTAATGACTCTCACAGTAGAAGTATCACTCACTAATGACTCCTCCATTAGAAGTATTGCTCACTAATGACTCTCTCCAGTAGAAGTATCGCCCAATAATGACTCTCACAACAGAAGTATTGCTCATAATGACTCCACCAGTAGAAGTATTGCTCACTAATGACTCTCACAGTAGAAGTATCGCCCACTAATGACTCCTCCAGTAGAAGATTTACTAAGCTAATGACTCTCTCCAGTAGAAGTATTGCTCACTAATGACTCCTCCATTAGAAGTATTGCTCACTAATGAGTCCCTCCAGTAGAAGTTTTGCCCAATAATGACTCTCACAACGGAAGTATTGCTCATAATGACTCCACCAGTAGAAGTATTGCTCACTAATGACTCTCACAGTAGAAGTATCGCCCACTAATGACTCCTCCAGTAGAAGATTTACTAAGCTAATGACTCTCTCCAGGAGAAGTATTGCTCACTAATGACTCCTCCATTAGAAGTATTGCTCACTAATGACTCTCTCCAGTAGAAGTATTGCCCAATAATGACTCTCACAACAGAAGTATTGCTCATAATGACTCCACCAGTAGAAGTATTGCTCACTAATGACTCTCACAGTAGAAGTATCGCCCACTAATGACTCCTCCAGTAGAAGATTTACTAAGCTAATGACTCTCTCCAGTAGAAGTATTGCTCACTAATGACTCTCTCCAGTAGACGTATTGCCCAATAATGACTCTCACAACAGAAGTATTGCTCATAATGACTCCAACAGTAGAAGTATTGCTCACTAATGACTCTCACAGTAGAAGTATCGCCCACTAATGACTCCTCCAGTAGAAGTATTTACTAAGCTAATGACTCTCTCCAGTAGAAGTATTGCTCACTAATGACTCTCACAGTAGAAGTATTGCTCACTAATGACTCTCACAGTAGAAGTATTGCTGACTAATGACTCTCTCCAGTAGAAGTATTACTCACTAATGACTCTCTCCAGTAGAAGTATTGCTCA
Source organism: Mytilus edulis (assembly GCA_019925275.1). Classification (NCBI taxonomy): domain Eukaryota; kingdom Metazoa; phylum Mollusca; class Bivalvia; order Mytilida; family Mytilidae; genus Mytilus; species Mytilus edulis. The sequence goes on along the minus strand of CM034357.1, from coordinate 89,930,551 downwards.
CTAATGACTCCCCAGTAGAAGTATCCCTCACTAATGACTAGACCAGTAGAAGTATTGCTCACTAATGACTCTCACCAGTAAAAGTATTGCTGACTAATGACTCTCTCCAGTTGAAGTATTGCTCACTTATGACTCTCTCCAGTAGAAGTATTGCTCACTAATGACTAGACCAGTAGATTTGTATTGCTCACTAATGACCCCCTCCCCCCCCCCCCAGTAGAAGTATTTCTCACTAATGACTCGACTAGTAGAAGTATTGCTCACTAAATGACTCCCCCAGTAGAAGTATTGCTCACTAATGACTCCTCCACTAGAAGTATCGCACACTAATGACTCGACTAGTAGAAGTATTGCTCACTAATGACTCCCCCCAGTAGAAGTATTGCTCACTAATGACTCCTCCAGCAGAAGTATTGCTCACTAATGACTCCTCAAGCAGAAGTATTGCTCACTAATGACTCCTCAAGCAGAAGTATTGCTCACTAATGACTCCTCCAGCAGAAGATTTGCCCACTAATGACTCTCTCCAATAGAAGATTTGCTCACTAATGACTCCCCCAATAAAAGTATTTGGTGAGCAGGAAGTTGATGAGTGATGAATGTTAAAACACTTCAAATGTTCGATCAGCATGCACATGAAGATGGATTGATTCTAAACTTCAAAAATGATTGAATTGTAGTTCCCAAGAAAAATCAATGAAAATTTCAAACATGACTGAGTATGGGCACGAAAAATAAATATAAGTATTTTATTTAAACATGAAATCGGTGAGCAATGAAAAGAAAATGTATCACACTCTTATGAAGCATTGATACCAAAAATCAGAAAGCAAAAATTTTAGTTCCTGAGAAAAATGTGACACATATTAGAAAGGACAGAGAGACTTAGACATAAACCAGTGTGCCTCTAGGGCATCAATATTTATCTATTACTTGACAGTAACTCAGACTTAAGCATATATCATCTTTCTGTTGAAATAAAACTGAAAACTCTGCATTCAATTAATATTTTTGGGATACCAATTTTCATATATTTCATTGGTACAGGTTTAAAACACAAACTTAAACATTTAACAAAGTACAATTTTCTAAATGCTTGTATGCAGACTAATGCTTGTAAAGCCACGACATCAATTATCTACAAAAAAACTTTAATCAGCAAAATTTTGCTCAAAAGAATGTATATAATCAAACTTATATTGTTCAGTCACAAAACATATATATATGAGCATTTAAATAAAATTGAGTAACTTACTCGATGGTTTTGAGGTCCTGCTGAGTTTATGGACTGGTATGTTCCTGGGTTCCTCATTCCTAGAGAATCGTTCAAGGCAGAATGTGTCGATGAAGATGGCTGAACATGTTCTGCAACAACAGGGTTACGGCTAGGCCTCTCAAATCTGAATAAGGAGAAAAACATTCTGAAACATGACGAACATAGAGGAGAATAATTCTCAGCTTCTACTAGTTTGGCTGTGGATCCCATTGTCACTTGATTACAGCACAGACTTCTAACACAGATTTCTCCAATTTGAAATAACCAATCAGTAAAGTTTCTTGAATAATATCCACAATAAATTATATGCTCATAATATGATTTTTACATATTTCATCTGATATTTGATAATGTTGTATGGAGTATTTTACCAGTCACATGAATTATTTACTTTTCCTGTTATTTAATTTAAAGTAATCCTGTATTATGATGTTAGTCTGTCAACAATGGTTGAAAATCTTGGACAGTTCAAACATAGTCATCTAATCAATGTAAATCGGCTTATTAAATCAAAACTATTTATGTAGCTTTAAATTCACAAAACCAAAAAGCTGACATAAAAATTCTAATAATTTGTAGAGTATGTGATGTTGCTATATTAATCCTTTTGAATTATAAGCAAGTCCATCTTGTGAAGTGAATCAGATCAGATCACTTTTAATTCAGCACCCCAAGTGGCCATCAGTTTTTGTCCATTTAATTTTCTTAAAGTATTACGAAGCTTTAAAATTTAACACTTGAGTGATTGTAATTTTTGGCTATAGAAACAAATTTATAATACACATCTGATCAATTATACCTCCTCAACATTATAAGGACATAAAATCATAAGAAATCCTAAATTATGATCACATTATGGCATTTTCCATGTTGATGGAGTAATAATATAAATCTTTGATGTTCTTTTATATACTTCAATCAACTGCGCTTATACGGAATGACATGAGTTAATGATTATCAAACCGCAACCCATCGCAAGTAATCATTAAATTATTCTTCTTGATCATAGCAGGTAGATTATCACATCAAATCACTGCACGAAAAAATTATTCACATTGCAAACTCCCGTGCATACTTAAATGTAAACGTCCGCAGCATCTGGCTTGTGAAGTGAACTAATGTATCTTGTTTATTTCTAACAATTCTTTTTATTGATTACACGATACCAGTCTATAAATCGTTGTCCGGTGAATCGCTACAAATGATATTCAATAACCAAAAGTAACTGTATCACCAATTGGTATTCAAGATAAATATTTACTGTTATCATTGCAATTAAAAATTACATGGCCCATTTATTGTATTCTATACAACACTCATCAACTAGATTTCAAAACACTTTGTCCATTTTTATAAATTTCAATCATTTTTAGAATATCAATATTCCAGATAGATTTTTGTACTAACAAGATAACAAAATAATCCAGAATCAATACTATATCATGTCTAATGAAATGCTTCTTCTAAAACTTGTTATACAAAATTTTAAAGGTAAAAGAATAAATCATTTAATTTGAAGAGTAATTATTGGGTAAAATTATTGGGTAGAATGTACTAATGGAAAATTGAATTTAATTTAAACCACAAGCTGATCGCATTACTTTATATGGGTCAATGATATGTCACTCTGAACTGCAAGGTAGGCTTTCACCCTTTTCAAAGTACATGTTCAGTCATCCTTGCCTTTTACATGTCGGTCCCCTCCCCCTAACTAACTTCCCCTCCAAACCACTTACCCCCTTCTGTTTTCAAATAAAATCAGAAAAACAGGAGATGTTGGATATACAATATATCACAACCCCAACCCCCTAACTTTCAATCAAAAGTTATTCAATTTAGTCTCCAATGTCCTACTAAAATTAATTTGTTCCCTCACATTTTTTTTAAAACAAAGAGATTTGCAAATAAAAATATAAAAATATTTCTTAGATAGATATATAGGAAGATGTGGTGTGAGTGCCAATGAGACAACTCTCCATCCAAATAACAATATATAAAAGTAAACCATTATAGGTCAATGTACAACCTTCAACAAGGAGCCTTGGCTCCCACCGAACAACAAGCTATAAAGGGCCCCAAAATTACTAGTGTAAAACTATTCAAACATAAAAACCAAATGTCTATAATCTATATAAAAAACGAGAAACGAGAAACATGTATAAATGACATAAACAAAAGACAACTACTGTACATAAGAATCCTGACTTAGGACAGGTGCAAACGTTTGCAGCGGTATTAAACGTTTTAATGGTACCAAACCGTCTCCCTTTTTTGAAACAATAGTATAATCTATTTCATAATGTTGGTATGCACATTTTATTATGCATTCCAAAGATGTACAATATTCCTAAATAGGAAGACCTAATGATTCAGCAGATTTACTTGCAAGCTTTCTGACCATGTATGACATTATAAAGAGGATTACAAGAGTAATCAAACACACCATAATACAAGTAATCAAACGGACCATAATCTTACACAGCTATAGAATGAACAGACTGTATAATCCCTTTATAATGGTACACCTAATGTCATACGAGGACTTTGTTGTCAGATCAATGATGTTATGGTGAATCTTTTAATCCAGTCAAACCGTACTGATCCTATAAGTACGGACAATGTATGCAAAATTGACAAATCAATGGCATCCTGCAGAGTAACAACACCATAAATGTTAAAGTTAAGTAGAAACAATACAACATACTGCCATCCATGTGACAGGATAACACTGTCTCTCTAATTCTTCATTGATTTAGAACCTTTCCTCAGATAAACAAAGTGTTGTTGTTGTTGAAATTTTTTTTCTTTCTATCTTGTCTAGATGAATCCAATCATACTGTTTTATGGTTCTTAAGTTAATAAGGCAGGAAAAACAAGGAGCCACGTGAAGTTTGACAACATGATGACACACTGAAAGATTTTTTTTTCAAAGACTAAAAGTTTACTGCTTTATTCATTCAACAGTGAGACCTAATGTTTTCTTTCTTTTTAACAGTGAGACCTAATGTTTTCTTTCTTTTTAACAGTGAGACCCAATGTTTTCTTTCTTTTTTACAGTGAGACCTAATGCTTTCTTTCTTTTTAACAGTGAGACCAAATGTTTTATTTATTTTTAACAGTGAGACCTAATGTTTTCTTTCTTTTTAACATTGAGACCTAATGTTTTCTTTCTTTTTAACATTGAGACCTAATGTTTTCTTTCTGTTTAACATTGAGACCTAATGTTTTCTTTCTTTTTAACAGTGAGACCTAATGTTTTCTTTCTTTTTAAAAGTAAAATTTGAAAACTTGGGCTGTTTTCTGATCTTTGGTTGTATTGTTGACACATTCATCATTTCCATTCTTAATTTTTTTAAAGGTATCTCCCCTTTTATGGCTTTGTTGACAATTTAATTTGAGAAAACACAAATATTTGGCCGGAGTCGACAAGTAACCTCTATATGCCTGGTCTAATTGTAACAGACTTAAAAAGTTCAAACTGATCAAAATTAGATATTTAACTTATCTAGTAGGTAAAGACTTCTTTGTTCGTGTGTTGTGACTAAATGTATAAATATGACACATCCAATGAGGGGTCACAGGTTCTTTCTAATTTTTTTCAATGTAATTACTCAGTAAAAATTGTGTAAGCTTTTTTTAGTTATGTTCCTTAGATCTAGCATTAACTAATAATTAGTCATCCTGCAGTTAGATTTTGTTTAGACTGGTTAGACCCCAAAATGGTTCCAGATAAACAATAATTCAATGTTGCTTGCTTATTTGAAGCTTATTTGTGTAAACCATATATTTAAATGTTATTCAAAGCTATTAATTGTCCACAAAGTATTATGTTATTATTCAACACACTGCTTTAAGGTTTTTCTGAATATAAAGTACTAACAGGCCCCATGCATTGCCTGCAATGCTATTTTTAGCAATTATCTCCTTAAAAGGCGTTTTTTTAAATAAACTAATTATGGAATCAAAGAGCTGAAAGCTCTGAAGAAAAATGACGCCACTGTCTCTAATATTGGGATAGTTTTTATGCAAGTCTTGATTTTCACATACCGTAATTAGTTTAACAATGCAACATGTATCGTGAGCATATAATTGATATTCGTATATGTGTGTGTGTGTGAAGTGAAGGTGACAACTGGCTGGTTTTTTAAGACAAATGAATAGGTCAAGACTAGCTGAATTGTACAAATAAATACCATAGAAAGGCTTGTATATTTCTCACTGGTACATAGTCTGAATACGGGTCTGTTCGCTTCCATTCACGTTTGCGCCCACTCATTTTCACCCCCTTTCACTTTCACACCCTACATGTTCGCACCCAATCTTAATTGGTTTTGTGTTTAATAACTCTGTAAGCAAGTGTTTTCTTATAAGTATAATTGTTGTCATTGTCTCAAAATAAAGTAAGACAGCAATTTTTTTTTTGTGTTGAATAAATCTTAATCATGTTTTGGATAGGGTATTGCTAAGAATAATAATAATCCTTTCTAAATAAAGTGGTATTTTGTTAACGTTTTATTTTGTGTTGAATAACTCTTAATCATGTTTTGGTTAGTGTATTGCTATAACTTGTTTCATTGACTTGTTTCAAAATGAAGTGAGATTCTGACTATGTTTGTTTCTGTGTGTTGAATAAATTTTATCATGTTTTGGTTATATTAGTGGATTGCTATATTTTGGTTTCTATGTTTTATTGTTTCGTTGTTTCAGATCAATGGGACCAAGCTGTTAAAAACAATTATCATTTGTGTTTTTTCCTTTAAAATCTTCAATGTTTTACTCATACCAAGCTATAAATACATTCAGTATTTACACCAAAGCAATTTAAAACAACAACCATGATTTTCCAATTATTCAACTTGAATTTGAATTAAAATTGGGCACGAATGAGTAGAGTGTGAATGTGCGAACGTGTAGGGTGCGAAAATGTATTGGGCACAAACAGACCTGATACCACACAGTCTGAACCCCCTTCTCCCACAAAATATTAAGTAAATAATCTTTTTGTTACTGCTATCAAAGGTCTAATGAAACTCAGATAATTTCAAACATTTGTCAAAGAATTCTAGTCAAACCGGCACCTAGTTAAATTGGCACCTGGACAAATCATCACCTGGTTAAAATCGACACCTGATATAGTCAATTCGTCACCCATGTTAAATATATATTTTTAACAGTATTTTAAGCAATAGGGTAAAAATAAGAAAGGGCTTGCCAGAATTTTTTTCAGTATTAAAGCAAAAAGAGTTAAATACTAACTTTCACATTTTTGGGTGTTCATGTACATTTTGTATATATTTATTTTTCTCAACTAAATGACTTTTTTGGTGTAGTTTTAATGATATATATATATGAGTAGTCCAAATAATTATTACGTCTGGCAAGGCTTTTTTAATTTTATTCTGGAACACTTTCCTATGACCGCAAGGCTATGTTAATTTTTTTTCTGGGACGCCTTCCTACAAACGTCGTAGGAAGGCGTCCCAGAAAAATAATAAAATAGCCTTGCCAGACGTCATAATTATTTGGACTAATACATGAGATATTGCGTATTTTTCTGCATTATTTTAACCAGTTGAGCATTTTACAGGATTGTTGGTTTAATGCTGTTTAAACTTTACTGAAAAAAACACCTTAAATTTGCTAATTATTTTGCATGAAAGTTTGATTTATTGAAAGGGACTCATAGTTTTCCATTTTATTTTAATAATTGACTTGTTTTTACAATTACACAAATTGTCTAATTGTTAAAACAACAGCTTTGGTAAGGGCTTCGTTGTTTACCTTTATACATAACATATTCACTTTCGTTTCGTTGTTTACCAAAATACACAACAACATATTCACTATGTACTTGGTAACAGTAATTAATTAATTGAATAGAAAATATTATAACAAATATTATTGGATGCCGAATTGACGTCGAATAGGTGCCGATTTGACTAGATGCCAATTTAACCAGGTGTCGACTTGACTTGTACGTTTCAATTCCTCTGCGATCGTTTGCGGTATTTTCTTGAGAAAACCTATTTTCCATCACCAAAGAGAAGAAGAAACTGCTTTAAAATGATTCTGGAACGCTTCATGATTGTTAAAATAAGTTTAATTCACTCAAAAACAACTTTAAAACTTGCGATGTTTAAGCAGGAAGTTTCCAAAGCATGTGTAAAAGAAGAAATTAACCGGTGAGAGTGGAAATCCGTATATGACAGATATCCCTATAGTACGACTTTGAAAGTAAAACAGTTCAATCCTTTTGTAAAACAGTCTTTAATATACCTATCACATTAATGTTTGAAGGGTCTTAAGCTTATTCAAACCATATAAGTCGGTATGAAACACCAAAACGGAATGAACAATAACCGATTACGTTTTGTAGTTTACAAATTCTAAAACTGGTTTCCGTCAAACTACAACACTTTGTTCTAGTGGAATTCAAGCAGAAACCAGTGTAAACTGGGTCCTGGCTGATTTAATACTACACAATGATGCATAATGATAACACAAGCAGATTCCAGTTTGTATGGAAAATAGTAAATACGAAACCAAGCGCGGTAGGCAGAGAAATGTAATGAAGTTCAGGTCGGCAGTTATGGAACAATGACTGCGTCATTTTCCAAAAACTGCTGTTGTCTAATTGGCGCTTGATATCTATTTGTGATTTTACCACACTTAGATATATATGGTCCCATGGCTTTTCTTGGTGATTTTTTGTTCTTACGATACTTTAATTACGATTTCACAAAAAAATTCCCCTAATTTTGATCAACATGAAAAAAACATTTCCGGCCCTTCATCATATACATTTAAGCACAAATTTGTGCTTGCATGTAACTTTAGTCATAATGCTTTCAAGAAGACAAAAATATAAATGTTATGTTAACTAATTATATTGGACAATGCTGTTGATTAAAAAATACTTCATTCCAGGCCCTTTTGTTTTCTAAATAATTAATTACCAATAATTGATAAGTTCCAGGTTCAAACAGAAAGATTTTGAAAGCAGAGAAAACTGTGTACCTAAATGACTTAATCAGCTGACATTATATACCAATACTAAAATAAGGCTTACGCATAGTTATATACTATAATTCAGTCACAGCCCGCAATATCACGAGTGTGTTCTAGTATCCTATAAGGTAACAATGTACCAAATAAAATTACATGTGCACAGCCATTTTATGAAGAGAACATAACAGAGATACAAATAGATGACTGTCTGTGATTGGTTGTAAAACTAAAGTTGGATCCTTTAATTCGCTGTTTTACGTCATGCCGGCTAACAAATTGAAAACTGAACCTATACGACTTATTTTAAGTCCACATTTTTAGTATTCCTATTGTCATCTTAGAAAGTCATACTGATTAAAATACTACAATAGGGAACAATGTGACAATGATTGAACTTAGTAGTGTCAACCCTGTGATTATGACCCGTGTATATAGCAAAATCTAAAATACACCGTTTGGTGGTGCGTCTGTCAGATGCGGAACATACAGATAAGGAAATAGGTGTTATATACTTGATTTGTATATGGTTGTTGGAAACGTAGTTCAGTACGTATCATACCGGAATCACAGGGGTGCTCCGGGATGATGTTTGTAAATAGTATAATCATCTATATATCCTCCGTATCAAATTACATTAGCATGCCTGTCTTTTTTCTCTTTACCACCGCATGTTAAGGTAGTCACACACAAATATATTGAGAGCAGTAAAATTAGTTTTTAGAAACGATTTCGTCCTTTATTAGTCCCCCAAGGACGTTGAATAGGTAGCAGGTGAATATACTATAGGTACCGGTATAGGATTCAATCCAGAAGTTGTTATTTATTGGCAATATTAATTATTTGGAAAACAAAAGGGTCTGGAGTGGTGTAATTTTTAATCAACACCATTGTCTATTAGCTATATACAAAGTTGAATTCCTTGATTCCTCATTTTTATGTGATGACGGCTGACAAATTGGACCTCGTTATTTTAGTATTATAGATTATACTGGACATCTTATAATCCTTATCATCATTTACTTGAATCTCAGAGTTCCTTGAACTGTCTTCATCTAGTTTTACATAACTCTATCTGTACTTTATAAATTGGTTGATAATAAGGCTTAACTTCAAGAAGAGTTTTATAGAAAACAATCATTGTATCACAAAATTTAACATATATTTAGAATGTCTTTCTATTAGATCTACAAGAATAAATTAATTAATGATTATGCAGGATGCTGACTTGTACATTTAACTTTTACTGTGGCAAATAATTCAATTTTACCCATTGATTTATAAGTATCTTACAAAAAGAGGCGTGTTGATAAAGACATTTATTGTTAAAGTCTGTCCTGCACAACTCATTAGCAGTTTGAAGTCTTCATTAATATTATGTATTTTCCCCAAACTCCCACATGCAGGACATGTAACAGGATATTAGAATGTAGTTATCATCATGTTTACCTGTACTCATTATAAAACAAAAAAAGAAGTCAAATGCAAGAGTTCCTTTATTATGCATCAAGTCTTTTAATTTGGAATTATAAAAATTTCAATCTATTAATAATAAGTTAAATAATCCACGTCCTAGTGAGAAGATTTTTAAAATCAAATTATTCCAAAACGTGTACTTTGTTGTGTTGAATTGATATTTCTAATTGGTTTTTGAGCACCTATCTACATATTGTTGGAAACCACAAATTGATTTTAAATGATTGCAGCACTTTGATAAACATTATAAACTGTAAACTGTAGACACAGATATATGTCTCATATTTTTGTAACTTTGATAGCATAATGCAAATCTTGAAATAATAGAATTGCAATTTCTAAATAAAATAATAAAGTTCCAAAGTCCCCCACATTGCACATTATTTCATATTTCCAAGGGCAATAACTAAATTAAGTCATTGTTAAAGTCTGTCCTGCACAACTCATTAGCAGTTTGAAGTTTTAAACGACTTCAATAATGGACCAGTAACTAAGCTACATTGATAATATGGCATTTGCTCAGTGTCTCAGACTTATTAGTTGTGTATACCCGGTAGATGTATATTATACTGCGACTACTGTTTACCTAACACCAAATTTTGAAGTAAAAACACATAAAGCCACATCCCCTAACACTTATAAGATCCATGGACTGTAACAGGCAATTTCCAAATTTTTAAATACTTTCAAATTGACCAATGAAAAATGATAAATTTCCTGAACCTGAGATCTTAACAGCACATGGTATGGACAGAAGGGAGCTAACTCTACAGTATGGATTTTGCTCAATTTTGGCGACATATCATTGCATTGCAAGCAAGTAATCTGTGTGATTATTGTATATACTATATACTCCATCTGATGCATCTATCTGTCCTGATCATTACTAAATGACTTAGTTGTAAAATTGCAATCAGTGTCTTATAGACTCCCAAACAACCGAAGCTACTAATGTTCAGTCATAGAAACAGATGTGCCGATAGCTCAATATCAATAATTAATCATTGTGACAATAAAATCCTCCTGGTTCAACTTCTCATAAGTCAAGCAAAAAACCCAAGAGTGGAATCTGCCTTTACAATATCTGTAATAATTACTTAATAAAAGCCATGATTGATATAAGTTAGTACTACAAACCTTGTCTTGATATTGCTTAGGGATGACCATACTACAATACAATGCTAATATATCAATGAACTCACAATTACCAAAAGCTAATATTAGGAAACACAAAAATTGATTTCTCTTATTTGTGTAACATTTTATTATGAAATCTTCACTTTCCTCTCAATAAACGTTATTTACAACCTCTATTCACTGAGAAATTGATACTTAACAACTGGACAAAAACTTATCAAGATCCAATATCCTCCAAGTGTGATAACTTAATTCTCAGGAAATAAACTGTAACTGATAACAAAACCATAACAAAGCCATAATACCAAATAATTAGTAATTTTATATATTATCATATCACTTATTACAATTATTTTCCCACTTTATGAATCCTATTACATTCTGAGATATAATAAAAAAAGAAAGAAATAACACTCTAAATTCTCTCTCTTTTACAATAATTAATACTTTTTTGGTATCCAATGTTTGAAACAGATTTACCAAAAAAACATAGCATTGAGTTTAACATTCACAGACAACATCTAGCCTTGCAGTAATAAATATAATGAATTTGTTGTTTCAAGCACAAATTATGTTCTTTGTCTGAGTACTGAGTAAAGTATTCTTTACCAAGGGTCCACTGTTAACCATTCACAGGTGTTATAAACATCAGAAAATGTTAACAGATATATGTAAAAGTAGCCCTAATCCCTGACAAAAATTGTTCTTTTGATGTCTATTTTTTAATTAAACTAATTACCAATTAATGTATATGCAGAACTGAAATGGAAAGGTTTATAAACCATTTTAATTGCATTAAAACTATAGGATAAGTGCACTCCATAGTATACTTAATGAAACATTTCAATGCAATTTTTAAATGGTTATTAGTATACATGTTTATAACGTTGTAATATATTTTTACAGTGTCTCATAAGTCAATTTGTTTGGCTGGGTGTTGATTATTTTAAATATTGTATATGTTTTACTGTATATTGTTCAGCTGTTAATCAATACGTGACACTTTAATAAAATAATTTATTATTAATCTTATCTTAAATTTCCAGAAAACCTGGGGCAGTACCTGTCTTCCAAACATCATTATTTCCTTACAAGACTTAAAACATTGGGGGAAAATTGGCATGTAGAAACAAAGGCTCAATTCAGAATATAACTGGTTTCTAGGAATTTAAACTTTATAAGGTAAAATATTTAGAAAGCTGTGAAATTTGCACAACTTGGTTGAATAGATAAGGTTTTTCAATTTGTGTTCTGACACAATCAGTGAGAGTTGTCAGCTTTGCTTATTAAGCTCTAATAAGAGGACAGAGAATATATTCTACCAAGGTCTTTAAGATCGGTGCTGTTCAGTAGGCTCTGATAAGTTGTCAGAGAATGTATTCTACCAAAAGCTGTAAAATCAGTGTCTATAAATCAAAGCTGTTTGGTAAGCTATGATAAGAAGACAGAAAATGTATACTACCAACAGCTGTTAGATCAATGAGAGTTGTCAGTGCTGCTTGGTTAATAAGGCTCTGATAAGTTGTCAGAGAATGTATACTACCAAAAGCTGTTAGTTCAGTAAGAGTTATCAGTGCTGCCTGGTTACTAAGGCTCTGATAAGTTGGCAGAGAATGTATACTACCAACAGCTGTTAGATTAGTGAGAGTTATCAGTGCTGCTTGGTTAATAAGGCTCTGATAAGTTGGCAGAGAATGTATACTACCAACAGCTGTTAGATTAGTGAGAGTTATCAGTGCTGCTTGGTTAATAAGGCTCTGATAAGTTGGCAGAGAATGTATACTACCAAAAGCTGTTAGATCAGTGAGAGTTATCAGTGCTGCTTGGTTAATAAGGCTCTGATAAGTTGGCAGAGAAAGTATACTACCAACAGCTGTTAGATTAGTGAGAGTTATCAGTGCTGCTTGGTTAATAAGGCTCTGATAAGTTGGCAGAGAATGTATACTACCAACAGCTGTTAGATTAGTGAGAGTTATCAGTGCTGCTTGGTTACTAAGGCTCTGATAAGTTGGCAGAGAATGTATACTACCAAAAGCTGTTAGATCAGTGAGAGTTATCAGTGCTGCTTGGTTAATAAGGCTCTGATAAGTTGGCAGAGAAAGTATACTACCAACAGCTGTTAGATTAGTGAGAGTTATCAGTGCTGCTTGGTTAATAAGGCTCTGATACTTTTAGTTGGCAGAGAATGTATACTACCAACAGCTGTTAGATCAATGAGAGTTGTCAGTTCTGCTTGGTTAATAAGGCTCTGATAAGTTGTCAGAGAATGTATACTACCAACAGCTGTTAAAGATTAGTGCCACTTATCAGTGTTGCTAAGAAGGCTCTGATTATAGTTGACAGAGAATGTATACTTCCAAGAGCTGAGTGAGTGTAAGATCAGTTAAAGTTATCAGTGCTGTTTTAGTAAGCTGTGATTATAGTAGACTACTAAAGGCTGTACGACCTGTGTTGTTCAGAAGCCTCTGGTCAGAGGAAAGATAATGTACACTACCAACAGTTGTAAGATCAGTGTTGTTCAGTAGGCTCTGATAAGTTAAGACAGATAGTGTATATTACCAAGAGCTGTAAGATCTGAGAGTTTGTAAACAGTGTGCTAAGTAGGCTCTGACAAAGAGCATGTCACTCATTCATCGTGAAAACTGATCAACTATGTTTTATGTTCACCAAATTTCCCCCAAATAAACTTAAGCACTCTTCAACATAGACAATAGGATGTAATTTTTTTGTATTCATACTTGGCAAAGATTGTCTACAATCAGACAAACACAATCTAATTTTCCTAGACCAACAAAAAATTGATCTTTCCATCTCTATATAATAAAAGATCGTCTAATTTTTCATGTTGTATGTCCTGGAAATTCAATTAGACGTCCGTATCTAATAAGACCAGACGATCTGTTTGAGTTGTTTTGCAGTAAACAAAATTGATCATGTTTGTATTGTAGCAATCATGCATACCTGTACATACAATGTTAAAACAAAAAGAAAAAGTGTCCAATACTCTTTCTCCAAGGATTATATCATGTTTCTATATCATCACTTTTGTTTGACTTAAATTTATTCTGTCTTACAGATTTAACCTTAAGTCCACAACCTTTACTTGTCTACAGAATTGTGTAGCTTTTCAAGTGTCAGGTCATTAGAGATAAGATAACAGTGTGACCATGTCATGACATTTTTACATTTATAGTATTATGCAATCTTTAAAGAACAGATAACTTAAATCTATAATGTTTTCTTAAAAAAAAAATTAATGGTACCACTTTTACTCTATCAGATGAGTATTTGAAAAAAACAATTCTCTTCAGTGATGCTCAGAGGCCAAAATATTTGAAAATCCAAAACCTCCAAAAGTTGGATAAAACCAAAAAGGACTAAAATGATTGATAAATAAAGTTTTCTAAACAATTACTTAATCTATCAGGCATTTTTTATAAAGGAGAACATGCCCAGTATAAGTCAGCTAACAATCAGTGAAGTAAAATGTGTACCAATGTTGCTTCAATTGTACAATTATAAGTAGTCTAAGCTTTCTTTCATTATTTGCTCATTACCAAGTTTTAGAGAATTTTAGTAAGCTAACAGCATACCTGCCAGTTTTACAATTCTCCATTTCATATCTAAGCACAAGGAACCTAATGCATTTCTTATACATGCCATTAAAGTAGTTAAGGTAATATAATAAAGTTTTGGGTGTGTAACTATGTGCCTAAATGTATTTTTTACTTCTCTGTGATTGCCTGTTTTCATGTACTAAAACATATATTGTTGAGGATTTCAGGTGTCAGCATCAATACTTTAGATTTGAAAAATCTAAAATAAATGGCACAGGTCTATGACCCTGTGAGCTAATAAAAAAAAATTGATGAAATAAATAGAAATGTTTCAAAGCCTAGGATTTTTTCTTTAAAAAAAATATGATTTGAAAGAAAAGAAAACACTTAAAGGGAACATTTAAGGACATACTTCAACAATACCTTTCTTCATTTATTTATAGTTCCTGCCATTGACATTCACCAAGAGTCACCAGGACCTTGTTCTTTGATGAGTGTAAAAATGTTAAAATCAATAGTTTCCTGAAGGAATTGTGCTTACAGTTAGTTGTTCCAAGGAGAGAATTTTCATGGGTTCATTTAAGCACAAAATCACTTTAGATATAGTTCAAATGTGCCCATTCCAAGGGATGAGAATATAAAGAACAAAGAAATCACTTATCTATAGACACAGAAAAGGATCTCAATGCATTGAAAACTTCTGTTTGAATCATGTTCTGACTACCAAACTATAAGGAGTATCACATTAAAAAAAACTTAACACCATCATCACTGTGGCTTATTCATAATGTAAGCAGCAAGAGAAAATCATGTTGTTTTATTTGAGATTATTCCTTGCAGGGAAAAAATGGTTTCTGTTATGCAGATTTATTCACACACAAAGGTGTTTCAGAATTTGATTGTTTTTTTCAACAATTTTTTTACACTGAAAATGCAGAGCCCAAATTGAGTCTGAGCCATATAATACAATATACAATTATGGCCCTCTGAGGAGTTGAATATCCCAAATTGTAAACCTGAGTAGGTAAGGGTTATGTGCTTCAGAGACCACTGACTGAGGTTTTAAAACTACTGAACCAGGAGCTACAATTGCTAAAAATTGAAGTCATTCCTTTGGAAAGTTAAGGACCTGATCATGAATTATTAGATTGTTTCTGAATACTAGTGTCACAGATCACCATGGATAACAGACTAGTCTCTCCAAGCTAGTTGGCAATCCTAATGTTTGTTCTTTAATTGTAGCATCAACAAATCAATAAATGCCACTAATGGAACTAGCTGGAAATTTGGCTTGAAACTAGAAAATGAGGGATAATTTCTGGAATTATGGATAGCTAGGAGTGGCGCTAATCACCCAAATACCTTGACAATACTTACATCCTTGTTTCAACTCACAATTTTTGTTTACATTCATTCAATCTTAGTTAAGACAATGATGGTTATGCATATGATGTGAAATGTAGTATTGACAGGTCCTCAAAGTGATTTTGAAATGCATTTATGTCATCAAACAAAGACTATATATAAATAGTTTAAATCTTTACATTAGCCTTAATCTTTCCAAAAGTATTATCAAGGTACTTAAACAATGGAAGTAAGCCATTCAAAAATCAAACAGTAAGCACGATTTTTTTAGATACTGGAAACATTGTCAAATTATGATGTAGGGGAGATAAGTAATTCTTATAATCTTATAAAGGAAGAACTTAGTAATCAACATTGGTTTAGAGTTGCTTCCCTTATGCCATCACTTGCAATTTAAAGTTAACATTTCTGTGGTAATCTACAAATATCATGCAAGCTCCTTCTAAACATTCAAAATGAAACTGCACAAACTAATTACAACACAAATCTTATTTACATTAATTTATTGGAAAATGATTTAGATTTCATCATGTATGCATGTTTCCTTTTTACAGAGTGAGTAATTTAGGATTGAACTAGACTAGATATTTGTTGTTTACTTTTGACATAATCATCTTGAGGTTGATAAATTTGAAAGGAAGATAAAAAGCCAAGACATTTCTAACATTATAAAACTTCTGCAGTTCATTCAAAATGAAAATTATCCAAAAGACAATACTTAGTATAAGCATCAAGTGTTACAGCTGTCTCATTTGCAATCCCGCCACCTTTATTTAAAGACGGAGATTTATCAGCGTGACTAGCTTATCTTCCTTAACTGTTACACAGCAGGAAGTAGTATATGAAGTATACAAATAGCATATTAGAGAAAATTCAATATACTTTTTTTTTTATTATTATTGAAGGATGATTTAGTCTAGTGACTCTTATTATCAGTCAATTATGTGCAAAAATGTCACATTACAAATTATTTATACCTTTAACATTTAGTGGAAAATTATATCATGTATATTGCAGTAGTTGAGAAAAGTTAGCAATAAATACCCTAAAGTCATGTGTAAAAAACATCATTGCAGACTAGAAAATTAACAATAAATACAAAATACAGTTTTGGAGTTATGGTCAACAGGGATGGATGTGACATCATTATAAAACATGCTAAAATGACATATTTGAAGTTAGGGATAAAATTGAATGTTAACAACAACAATATCCCAAAAGATGTTTTACTAACACATGCACATATTTGAATGAGACATCTTATTGTTTTATGAAGGAAACATAAAGGGATGTGATATGATTGGCAATAAGACATTTATACACCAAAATTCAGGTATGAAAACTTTCAATAAAATGCTCAGACTTTTGGATTGAAAGCATATTTCAAATTATATGTAACATAACTGAAGGATGCCTCATATTTAAACCCAAATTGAAAGAAAATAAACTGAAAGCATTATTTTTTGTGAATAAAATGTGTGTTTAAGATGTATCCATTTGAACAAATGAAAGCCTCTGTGAGAGTTTTTGTATTGGAATGATTCTCCTTATATATAGCTAAACCTTACTTAAATACTTGTTATCATGCTTTGTACAACATTTAAATGCAAGATACAACAGAAATAATTACCTGTCTAATAGACCATTGATAATACTGTCAAATAAAAATAAGCACAAATTAATTATCACTAAATATATTAAAAAAAAAATAAAAAAAAATAGGGTATAACTACATAGGAATGTCAAAGAATAAACAACTGACTAATTTGTCTATCTAAGCGTTATACGTTATGTCTGTATATTCTTAAAACATAAGGTATCAACTATTGTATAGTTAACCAATAATAAATCTGTAGATAAATAGCTAAACGTTTAATAAACTAGAGGCTTCCAAAGGCCTGAATTCCTAATCTAGTAATCATTTGCCATATAAGGATCAACTTCTTAAAACTGTTGACACAGATATATGTCTCGCCTTTTTTGTGATTTTAATAGTATAAAGCAAATTATGCGGAAATTAGAACACCCAATGTTTTAATATATCATCTAAGCAAAATTTGCAATAGTCCATGTCTCAGAGAAGAAAAATGAAAATGAAATGTGCAAATACTTATACAACTGGATACCATACTAATACCTTAATAATGGTTTACTTTTGCATATGAGTTGTCTCAGTCTCACTGGCACTCATACCACATCTTCTTATATCTATTATGTAAAATTGATATTCAGTGATGTTAATTTGTAAACTTGGATTTCAGATGTGCATCACAAAGGTGAAATTTGGGATATATAACCACAAGTTCAGTGATCTCTACCAGTTAATAAACTGTCAAAACAAAATGAATATAAACATGTGTCAGAGAAATCTCATGACATCTAGCTATCAGATGTGTTTTGTTCTCATGTTTGTCCTCATCTGAGGCATTACAGAAGAAACCAATAATGAATATAATGAAGTAAATTAAAAAGATTAAGTGATGGATGGGCCTAGTCAATTAGAATTAGGATCAACCAAAGAAAAATATAAAACATTAAAAGATTTCCCTATTGCATTAAAACCTTGAAATTTCCACCAAGCAGAAACCTACATAAATGAAGTTAACAAAATCTTTTCACCTTTTCTAAATTCTATAGTCTGACTAAAATAAAGTTAATGAGACATACATAAAACGTTGTCCAGGACTTATAAAATTAGGTACATTAAACATGTAACACGAAGTAATACAGAACTCCTTACCCTCTAGTGGCTCTCATTTCCTTCAATGAATAGGACCATATCTATCCTATCAGGAATAAAGCCACAATCATATATATCTGATCCAATACAGCAAAAACCACAGAAGACTATTGATGTTTAATACTGATTTATTTTTTCCTGTTGTACACAGACACCCACAAAATTATAACTATGGCTTCAAGTAATCCCCTGGCCATGGTTAGTGATATTGATGAGTGCAGGACTAAACTTCACATGCTAAATAATTGATTTGTAAATTTAACCTATTTTCCTGGGTGTCATATATTCATCAAGATATATCCCTGTTAATGTCATGATAAATATAGTATAGTACTTTCAATCTATCAGAGTAATAAGACAACATGCATCTCCATCTAACATTTAATTAAGCTGCTTAGATGTTGTTATACTGTGTCAAACATAAAACAACAAGCCACAAATGGTCTGTCCCTACATTAAATAATCTCAAAAGTTTAACTCAGAGTCTCTGCAGTCAGATTACCTGAATTAATCTTAATTGTGGGTTACCACATTAGATAAGCAGAGTATTCTGTTAATATTAAGCTCTAAAACTTAATTAGGTTATATCAGATGGGTTAAGATTTATCAGAAAACTAATGTGTAAATCTCCCACTCACATCCTATAAATAAAGACAAAGTTTCAGCATTCATTCTTTCCTTATGTCAAACTTATACTTTCATTATCTAGCTAGGATATATAGTATTTTCATGAAAATCAATTAACTGAAATCAATTAGCCAAGGTGATTGAATTAAATTGTCAGTGCTTTGAAACAAAATTAGAACCTTTTTAAGAAAAATATATTGCTTGTTGGTTAAAACTTCAGCTATTTGTTCCTTAATGTCAATTATACAGCGAGAAGCTTTTATGACAGACTTTAAGATGCTATGGTTTGTTTCTAAGAATTCTTATCAAATATTCAGTAGCAAAATGATAATTAAAGAAGAGTTTTGTAGACTTCCTGGTTAACCATAATGAGACTTTAATTTACCAAGCCAGTTAAATACAAAAATTGCTAATTTTGTTTTCCATTGCAAGTATATTTGCCTTTAATAAGGCATACAATGTTAACATAGAAAACATTTGTCCCCTGTTACTTAAATTGACATTCAAAACAGTTGTATTTTCGTGTATATTTTATCAATGTTCAAGATACTGTCATTTCTTGGGATGTCATGCCAAAACTTGAAATCTGTCAGAATCATGCAGTGCATGGGTATATACATGTAACCTAGAGCAAAAGATTAACAACTTTAAAACTGATGCCTACAGAAGGCACAGTATGTTTACCATAGACTTTATCCTGAAGTCTTGACATACAATTATTCTAATTGCTGTGACATTTTGTAAATTAGCCAGTCTTTAATTAAATTACATGCATGTTTCAGTAAAATTAGGTACAAAGGACAGATGGTTCAGACAATGTTAAGGGAAAAGTCAGTGCAGACTTTAATTATATTACGACATAGAAATAAAGGTCTTCTGACTCTACTGATCTATTACTAATGTCAACTGTCTGACTAAGTATATAACAATTACTATACCATACAAATAATAGAACAAGAAAGAATTAAAGCCATCCAGATAATATACATCAGACAATAGAAGTCAGACAACCAGGACAATTTACAGATAGTCATTTTGATTTTTCTATTAAGTACCCCCCTGAGACCAATTACATAGTCCAAACTTTCCACTTGTTTCACTACAGATTCAACTTTAATTTGTGTTTTCTGTCTAACCATAGATGTAATGGGTATTACATCTATGGTCTAACATATATACAATTTTTAGGAGTAATAACATACTAACATACTCTGTCTATAGTCTTTTTGTACATAAGGAAATGTCTGTACCATGTCAGGAATATGACAGTTGTTGTCCATCTGTTTTAAATGTATTTGTGCTTTTGATTTTGCCATTTGAAAAAGGGACTTTCCGTTTTCATGGAGTTCAGTATTTTTGGTGTTGAACTTTTTCTTTCAAATACATTCTACACATTTATGATGGTGTTTCAGTGAATTTAAATGCTTGTATCAATCTCCTGAACTTGGTATTTTTTCTTAATATTTTTATAAGAGCAAAAATAAATCCTCTGCTTCTTGTGGATTATCTATGATGTATCCCAATAGAAAACTATAAGAATGAATCTTTAGTTAATGGCCTTTCAGTAATGAGAATTTGACTTGAATCCCTTTCCTAAAGCATATCAGTGCCTTTACTATCTTATGTCAAGATAAAGATGATACACATGGTAATCTCTAGCTGTACGCCTATAATATTCACCAGGAGTATGTTGTATAGTTCAAAAATATTCAAATTTGCTAGATCTAAAGCATAAAAATATATGATAAGAGCCAAAAAGCAGAAGTAAATGTGACAGCTTATCTGTATTGATGATGCAGTGTCTAGCATGTTTATGACATTAGAATAGAAACTCAATATTCCTTATTAGTCAATGACATTAAATGAGTTTGTAAAATTATAATAATTTTGAGAGAAGGAAACACTCATTAATTTTTCAATTTTGTAGTCCTTATTACAACAATTCCAGTCAGAAACAAACAGTACATTTGACATTCAGAAAAACCTCACTAGAATCATACAGATTTCAAAGACAATTCTATCAGACATTTTTACGACAAAGAGTATACTATTAAGTTATAAAAGAGTTGTTATTGCCTGACATAAGCTATTAACCTCAAGGTTTTGTTCATTGTTACTGATCTATATGAACATTTCTCTGCAGGGACAATCATATGATATACCAGAAAACAAAACAGTCTTCGAATAAAGAAAACTGCCTATTATATTCTTGTGTCTTCCTGTTTAATAGGTGCATAAGATTATGTGGGACGAACAAAAAACTTCTATATTCATTTAATGTATTTCTTTACTGATTCTACATGTATAAGAATTGACCAGTAAATAGTTCTCAAGTTAAAGTTATCTCCCCTTTTTACATCTCTGCCTATAATAATGATCTTCATACAGGAGTCAGTTATTGTTAAGTTTCCCCAAAATATAACTTGTATAATGGAATGGATATCTATATGAATAAAATAATGTTTTAATAACAGTTTATGATCTCCCCCTCAACATGTCTCTTTTTTTTATTAGTGTTACTTATTTGAATATAAGGGAAAATAACTCCTAAAATTTATAGGATATTTTCCCTAGATATTCAATAACAAATATAGGGATACATAATTGAAGCTGTAGACTAAGTACAATTTTTAACAGTAAAAGGGCAGTAACATTGATTAGTTTGTGTTCAAAAACATAACAGAAGTTACAATTCAAGGAGAGAGAGATCAGGTGATCTCTATATAATATAATGGATAAAATCATAAAATGTTAGGGTATGATAAAGTCAAGGAGAAACTAATGTGACTAAACAATTATAGTCAACAAGATGGGAAAACAAATCACAACATAAAAATCATTCTCATTGACACAATATTCTAATGACAAACTGAGATCAAATGAGTCTTGTATACTATTTATAATGGCTGTATGTATTTAATCTTCAATATCATCACTACATTAAGTATTCATTTCACATAAAAATCTAAGATGAACCTTTTCCAATGATTAAATAACTATTCATTTCATTTGATCAATCAGACTTTTATTGACAAAAATATGTTCAATATAAAAACCTTACATGTTTTATTAAATTTTTTCCTATATGTTCTAGATCTGTAATCATACAAGTTTTACATCTTGTGTTGTGCTTTGTTATTCATGAGATTGAAATGGTTCATTTATCAAATAAGGTTTACTTGTAAATATAATCATTTCCATATGATATAATACAAACTCATAAAACTGTGTTTATGGACAACTTTTCAAATATTAAATTATATGGGAAGAAGTCCCCAATAACTGTGAAAAAATCAATAAAAAATAAAAAAAAAATAAAAAATTGGGAATTTTCATTGTACTAATAAACTCAAAATCATTCAATTTTTTTTATGTCATGACTGTTTTGAATTCCTGCATCTGTGGAGAAATCTACAACGTACTGCCTTTTTCCGGTCTCGTTTGTATGAAACTTTGAGTAAAATATATATTTATCAGTCTAGTATAAAATAGAAAGGAACGCACTACCAATTTCATTTTTAATAATTCCTTAATATGAAAAAAAGTTACCTGATGACAGCGTTTCATTGTTTACATTGCATATGACGTCATAACTTACTCATATATATAACGTCACAACTAAAATCCCTAACAACAGAACCAAAATCGGAAACGTTACGGTATTTCCGTTTCTTTTTTTTAACATTTATATTTAAGTTACAAAAAAATTAATTCATACAGACTTCGTCCGCATTTATAGGTGATGCCTGCCTCATATTAATCCTGTACCAAGTCATCATTGATACTGGTTAAATGTTATATTATAAATTAATTCTACAACTTGTTGACAATAAGTATACCATGGAGAATTTGAATTCAGATTAAAATCTATCATTAAACAATTCTAAAAAAAACAATCTAATATGAGGATAAAAATAATAAACTCATGCCTTTTATAGTCTACTATATATAAGAGTAATATATATTATAGGTTTTTCTCATTGTTGAAGGTCATAATGGTTGCCAATAATTACCTTCATCCACTTAATTTGATGGATAGTTGTCTCATTGGAAATCCTACCACATTTTCTTGTTTTCATTCTATATTATATACCAATAAAAATTAAAATAATTGAATCTAGAGTTTAATTGTTATCGCAGAGTTCTATGACACATTGGCAATAGACAATACCACAGTAGAAGAACTTCATCCCAGATTATTTGATAAACTGCAATCCTGTTAATGGACCTTTAGGCAAAGAAAACGTTATTCAACTGAAAAAACATTAATGAACCTAAAATTGGACCAGGAAAACATTATGCAATCTAAAAGCAGTAATGGAGACCTTTGGGTGAATAAACATGCAATTGATAAACTTTTAAACTTTAAAAACCACTTTAAATCGGCTGCTGCATGGGAAATGTTCTGATGTTTCAGACATGCTAACAATGAACATTAAAACATTGAATCAATCTTCCATATTTAACATTATTTACACCACAATATCCTGGATAAGAATGGAGTTTTCATGTCTGTAACCTGATAGACACCATTATATGGTTACGTAATAATGTGTTACAATGCTCACTTCTATTTGTTACAATCAAGAGATTTATTTGTCAGTGTATCCGAGAACACTTACATTACTCATATATTTACATATTTGACAGCAATGCTTCAGTGTGTTGGAGTAATCTTGGCAATGCTTTCAATCAAGATTTATTTAAAACAACTATTGATACTTTTGGATGCAATTAAACTTACAGCTCAGATTTCTTAAAAAAAACTAGCTAGCATACATTTAATTCAAATTAGAGCGTACAGAGTATCACCAGGTAAACAAAATTACCTTTATCAAACACTTCAAAGATTTATTCTGAAGAATTGACTTTTCAAGTTACTCAAAATTATATTCTTTTATAATTATTTACATTTTTACCATCATAGACAATTACATAAAATCATTGGTCTCTTTTGGATAGTTGTTTTAAAATTTTTTGCCAATCATACTTGAGATCTCCTTATTAATTTACTAAGGCAAACATGTATGCAACGCTAAAACAGTAATAAACTTTAAAGACATTTTGAAATTGTTTTTAAATATATTGCTTTAATACACCAAAGTCTTAGGTATTAAAGGAAAGGATTGAGCACTCACAAACATTTTAACATACAAAGACAAAGCATATGTCATAGCAATCACTAGAACACATAGCTGAGAAAGAAAAAGTCAGTATGGTATACACCTGTCAAAAAGTCAGTACGGTATACACCTGTCAAAAAGTCAGCACGGTATACACCTGTCAAAAAGTCAGCACGGTATACACCTGTCAAAAAGTCAGCACGGTATACACCTGTCAAAAAGTCAGCACGGTATACACCTGTCAAAAAGTCAGCACGGTATACACCTGTCAAAAAGTCAGCACGGTATACACCTGTCAAAAAGTCAGCACGGTATACA
The DNA here is from genome assembly GCA_019925275.1 of Mytilus edulis. NCBI lineage: Eukaryota > Metazoa > Mollusca > Bivalvia > Mytilida > Mytilidae > Mytilus > Mytilus edulis. Next base: position 89,905,927 of record CM034357.1, on the reverse strand, counting down.
CCTGTCAAAAAGTCAGCACGGTATACACCTGTCAAAAAGTCAGCACGGTATACACCTGTCAAAAAGTCAGCACGGTATACACCTGTCAAAAAGTCAGCATGGTATACACCTGTCAAAAAGTCAATACGGTATACACCTGTCAAAAAGTCAGTATGGTATACACCTGTCAAAAAGCAACCATAGTTGTATGGTTATAATCATCATGTAACCACTGATAACCATGGTCTATGGTTTTCCACTTTTGTGAACATGGTTGATCAAGCTTTAATCTCATATGGTTGACCATGATGGCCGTTACATCTGACAATTTCTTTCATTAACAAATGTAAATTATGACTCTCTCTCCATTCATGCCTATGTCAAAAAAAATATATTCTCTTTACATTTGAAAACTCAAATACACTGGTCAGTTCTTCAACCTTGCCAGTTTATAAAACACATACAAAGACATAGCATATTTGTCAAAATTGGAAAACACATATACAAAGCCAACACAGAAACTAAAATCAAAAGAGAAAGAAAAAGAAAGAAGTATTCTATCCTTACAAGATTGCTGAACCTTTCACATGTTCAAATATAAAAAGAAGGAAAATTAAAACTACGGCAAACACAACATATCTTTGCATTGGATACTTCAATATCTTAATATCAAACCTAAAACAGCAAAGATGTAACATGATTGTTGTGTATCAAATGCATTAACTTTAGTAATCTCAGTAGTATGACTATATATATTGTTGCTTTGACATTAGCAGCTTGCTCATAAATTATTATGACACTATATATGGTGGTGTGCTCCAGTAGTACATTTATGACACTATATATGGTGGTGTGCTCCAGTAGTATATTTATGACATTTTATATGGTGGTGTCCTCCAGTAGTACATTTGTACCTTCAACTATCTGTACTAGACTGTCACAGTATGTTATAATTGTGTATTTCTGGAGGATGTCAAATCAATTCATTTTCTGACAAGATGAAGATAATGATGAAACATCACAAACATCCATATATCCACACTTAATTAGGTTAAGATGTTTCAATGACAGTACACATGACACATGAATCTATACCTATGTACATCAAGGTACATTCAAATGCTCAAAAGTTTACAAAGCAAAAAGGGAAAACGTTTTGGAACACATTATCTAAGAGGGCTTAAAGATTGTCAAAACGTCAAAAACAACTTTGATGAAGCTGTAAACTTGCGGTCCTGTTAAAATATGAGATATTTTTGAAAAACAAAAGGACTACTTTTGAGTTATTGAACTTTGAATTCAATTTTGTTTTGGCAAATTTCACAGCTTATAGGCTATTTAAGCTTGAAATCTTTTAAAGAGAAAAAGTAGAAAGAAATATAAGGCAGGGCAACATTAAGACAACATATGAAGTATTATCGCACCACCCGGTAAATTATCACGTTGTGATTGGTTTAACACCTCACGTGGTGACCCCCTATCAGACTACCCCTGTCAAAATGCAACCATGGTTGACCATGGTTACCATCGCTAACCATTGATAACCATGGTCAAACCATGGTTGACTGTGCTGAAAACCATGGTTAACCATGGTTAACCATGATTGTGACCATGGTCAACATCTGACCATGGTTGACCATGCTCTATTTAACCATGGTTAACCATGGTTTTCCACGTTTGTGACCATGGTAAACATCTGACCATGGTTGACCATGGTCTAATTAACCATGGTCAATTTGACAACCATGGTCTTGCACCTGACCATGGTCAACTTGACAACCTGGACCATGGTGAATAAATATTGATCTGGATTATACCCATGGGAATTTATAACAAATTGTAAATTACTTTGAGACTTTCAATATTAAAAAATCGTGCTCGTTTTTTCAGTGGTACAATGTTATTGACAATTTTTAATTTCTTTCTTCCCAAGAGGTAAATTGTGACCTTTCATGATTATTTCAATAACAATATATTCTCTATACATTTTAAAACACACATAAACTGAGCAGTAAAGCTATAGTGGCAGAGAATGCTATTTACAGTCGGGTCAAATTTGGGACTTGCAAACTTTTACAAACTGGAAGTTGGAACTTACTTTCGATCAGTATTCCTTGTTTTTTAACAGTTGTACGCTGTCATTTAACTATGTATTTCTTTCTTCCAAAGACGTAATTTCTGACTTTCTCTCCAAGTTCATAAATCTGCCTTTCTTTATCATTATACGGCATATTTTAAGAACTTGAAAACATTTCAGAGTGATATCTTTAGTCTTTTTTGTTTATGTTTATTCGCCAACCGGAAACACATGCGACGTCATGATCAATTATTATCACCAACCGTTAACAATGATTAACTCAGTGCGAAACATTTAAATGACTTGGAACAAACGTCACGTGATCTCAGTAAAGTTATTTCGCGCTTTAAAAATCAAGTGAAGGATTTGATGTCCAGTGTTGTCACGTAAAGAAGATTTGTTATCAGATAAGTACATTCACAGGAAATCTGTTTGATATTTTGTTTAAAAGATGTAAAAATTGTTACAGTATTTGATTTGGCTTTCATTAATTGAACACATGCCACCTGAAATGGGTCTTTAAATTTTTTTTGTCAGTGTCCGTTATCCATATCAACATAAATTTTATATTTTATTGTTTTTAATTCCAGGTGTAACTGATAAAAACTGTACAATATGAAAATTTTGTCAATGGTAAAATAATTTACACAATCATTCTTTTGTTTGAAAGGTGAACCAAAAAAAAAGGGGGGGTACAATTATTTGTTTAAACAAAAACATGTTCATAATGTTTATTTTGTTGGGTGTTTTTATTATTGAAAATTTGCAAAAGAAGATAAAACATTTTTGATCCTTAAAATCTGTTATTGTATACAAATTATCAAGAACAATTGATTCTTTGTGGAAAATTTTATGTTCTTGCAGGTGGAAACTGCTTTGCATTTTATGGATGAACATTTCTGCAAGGGTAGCTTTAAAGAGTTTCATGCAATTTAGCATTTGTTGGTAGTCCTGACACAAAAAGGAAGAGAAGTATACAGGCTCCATAACAAGTAGACTAACTGTTTCAAGATAATTGAAGATTGATTTGACAAGAATGTAAAATGGCCAACCATGGTTTAATGGAGATGGTTGACCATGGTTGACTCATTAATAACCATGGTTGACCATGGTTGGAACCACGGTTGACCATGGTTGGGACCACGGTTGACCATGGTTGTAACCACGGTTGACCATGGTTGTAACCACGGTTGACCATGGTTGACCATGGTTCTAACAATGGTCAACCATGGTCATTAAAACCATGGTTAACCATGGTCGGCCAATTAACAATTTTGTCAAACCATGGTTAACCATGGTCATACAACCATGGTTGACCATGGTTAACCATGGTTCTAACCATGGTTCAAACTGCACACTGACAGGGGTAGGGGGTTCGTAAATTTCATAGGGGGTTCATGACACATTAATAGTGACGTCATCTATATTGTTGTGTTTCATTGTTTATTTTTCAAGAAAACTCAGCAGAAAAAGTTCAGCGTGGGATAAACTCGTTATACTGTTAACTTAACTGACCCCCTACGAACCATAGGTAAACGGACAGAAAGTCACAGGACAAAAAGTCACAGGACATAAAGTCACAAATTTGATAGAACAAAAAGTCACAGGACATAAAGTCACAAATTTGATAGAACAAAAAGTCACAGGACAAAAAGTCACAAATAGTTTTTTGACAATTGTTTGAATATATAAGAGAAGTTAATATCTTAAAATATTTATTTTTTAATACAAATATTCATATTAAACTTAATGAAATTTATCATTTTACTTGAAAAATTTAGATTTATTTAATTTTAATCATTCAAAGAACATATTTCTTGGCACCATGAAGCCATTTAAGTGCCAATCTACTTTGACATTTTGTTTTCTTAACAATTATTTGATCATCTTTGATATTTGTTTGATAAATTTTGCTTACAAAGTTGGTTAGTATTCAATACTTCAAGAAAAATACAAAAATGTTTTTGTAAAAAAAAATTAATTGTGACTTTTTGTCCTGTGACTTTCTGTCCTACATTCGAACCATAGAGGGTGAATAAAATCCATAGGGGATTCGACCTCAGGTCTCACCCCCTATGGATTTTACTAACCCTCTATGGATCCATAGGGGTTTAGTAGCGAACCGTATAACTTAAAATGTCAGACTTACTGTCTGTTAACATCACATAAATTAATATTCCACAAGTAAAATGGTATGAAGGGCTATTAGTTTCAGAAAAGAAATTGTTTGATATTTTTATTTATTGTAACTTAGCCAAATGAAAAGTTCTCAGCTTCCAAAAGGTGATTTTTATATTTAGGTTCTAAATACAGGTTCTGCTAGCTGTACATGGAAACTCAACTAATCAGGAACATTTGTTGTTGACCTTTAAGTAAGTTACTGAACTCTGAAAAAGAGTCAAGGACAGGTGACCAATTGAATCAATTGAGACTCAGTATAACCTTTTTATTACTATATGCAAAATATGGATTGGCTAGCTTGTCTACATTGTAAAATATAATCTCTATACAATTAGTTAATGCTGTCACCACTCAATTACCATAACTCTGTCTCTGCCACCTGAGTGAGACAAACAGAAATAAATAGTTAATCAGATTTACCTAAATTTTACTTCTTAAAGATGAGTGACTAAAATGCAACATCCCTTGACAGAATAATACATTAACATGCAAAACAAGGGACCTAAGTTAGCTCCTTATGGACCCAAAGAATTCAATTTTCCTTATTGAATTGTATAAAATTTGTTAAAATTAATTTATCTCTAGTCGATTTTGTAAACGGTGATGGTAGGAAGGTTTTGAAAATTATAATTTCCATTGAAAGGTCTGTTCTGCTTAGAAGAAATGTGAATTTGGATATACTGTGGATTCATTACTATTCGTTGGATATTTGTGGCTTTTGTGAAAACAGGTGAACTTGAAATAAAATGTTCAATGAATAACATACTTTGGCAAAACCCCGAAATTAAATATTAAGAAACATGTCAGTTTTCCTCAATCCATGAAAATTGGTAGCAACAAAAATGAATGAATACACAGTATATATTGATGAGGATGAATCAAATTCTTCCTTGAATCATTATGCAGTTAAGCTTTTAAATTGGAGAATATCGTGTAACCAAACATACAGCACTCAGACTCAGGGATGCTGCTGGAACCTAACCATCCTAAATATGTGTTTAACAATAATCTCTAGTAGAACTTGTTTCTTTACACATTTCAAACAGTTTTTAACTAATGTAGTTAAAAATATCTAGCATACAAATTTTATCCAATAATTCATAATTGAATAACAATTGAAAGTAAATTTAAATGCAGCTATAATAGTTTTCTGGCATTCTGATATAAAGATAAAACATACCTGGATCCTTGGGACCACAGTCTGGAGAAAAATGACAACATTTATAATCGCTATATCCAAAACAAATATAATCCTCAGCTCTATACTATCTATTATCCAACAAATTTAATGGGACATTTGCAGGAACTTGACATTTTTGCATAATTTCTCATTAAAACAACAAAAAACTGCATAAATCCATAGCTAACATACAAACATCAGGTTTTTAATTTGACAACATTAAGTCTTCAGATCAGCCAACAGTTGGGCCGGTTACGAAAATGTCAAACTTTTTTAAATGATGACATTGATGATATGATAAGCCTCACGACAGGATAAAATCAAATATATAACCTACAAAATAATTACAAACTACGTAAATGAGAATACGACTTTATAATCAAATGTAAATTAAATATATTTACACTTCATTTCATACAAATATTATTGGGACGTGCCTTACAGGTATGTATGAGACCAAAATCTCTTAACGAAAATGAAATATTCACACATGACAAATCAGAAAATGATTATATATACTGTATTATTGGTAAATATTCAGGTTTTATTGAATTATATGACATATCAATATCAGTGTATTAACCTCGGGCAAGACAAGGATTCTGTATATTATAATCAAATGATACAGCGGAAAAGCAGCCAAAAGCCAACAGCGAAAAACTGATTGAAATATTTCTATTGTATCTGTCATGCCATCTATATTCTTTACAAATAAAATAACTGTACAAATTAGCTGGTAATGAGTTAAAAATCAATTCACGAACAACCGCAACCATCAAAGTTAAAGGGCTATATTAACTAAATAATACATTGGTATTGTAATCATTTCAACCTCTGGTATAATAACAATGTTTATAAAGGGGCATTACTCATGAACTGTATAAGTGATGCCACCCAACTTAAAGCTTGATCGGTCTTTTGAGGTAATAAGCATTGTGTATAAGTTTTATAACATTTGTTTGCAAGTTAAAGAAAAGAATAAAAAAATTCTGCAAATTTTATGCTTAAAAAAGGGCACCACTCATGAACAAAAAAAGTAAAATGTGGTTGAGGCAAACTAAAGTTAAGAGAACAGACACCAATTTAGGGAACATAGCCATTACAGGCAATGGACAGATGGACAAGGGTAACACTTAATGCCCCCTCTGCTATGGCAAGGGCATAAACAGTTTTCTCATTCGAATTGTTTGTCATAGCTATTAATACATTAATACAGTAAGGGCTAATTGTTGACTGCTGTATGATGGTATATAGCTGCATACTTCTAATAGTCATTTGGTCTGTGGTTGAGAATGAGAACTGTTATATCATTTTTGTAAAAGAACCATGAAAAAATTCTAAAGATTTGTTTTTAATTCCTTCAATTTTTTTTTACTCGCCTTACATGCAGGGAAAAAGAATGTCACCTCTATATATAACATTTAAGTATTACTCGGAGACTAATTATATCACCATATAAAGTATATACTAATTTACAAAATTGCATGTTGTTCAATAGAGAAAAGTGTGTAATAGACCATAAAAACTGTTTAAATTTGTCCCTAGAGTAATGCATTACTGTAAACAAAGTCATATTTCCATGGAAATGTGGTAATTATAAGACACATCCATAATAACAGTAAAACTCATGTATCAAAACAACTTTTATATAGACGCATACCAATTGTTCTTTATTACATTAAGGTCAAGTGTGATCAAAAGCTATAAAAAAAAAAAAGGAAAGAAAATAAATATCTGAGATGAAACCAACAAAAATCAAACATAATCCTGGACAATATGCTACATCAAGACTATTGATGTGAAAAGAGTAAATCAAAATGGTATTTAGTTATTATCATGTAACTCATTATATATTTAAACAAGAATGTGTCCAAAGTACACGAATGCCCCACTCGCACTATCATTTTCCATGTTCAATGGACCGTGAAATTGGATAAAAAATATAATTAGGCATTTAAATTAGAAAGATAATATCATAGGGAACACGTGTACAATAAGTTTCAAGTTGATTGGACTTCAACTTCATCAAAAACTACCTTGACCAAAAACTTTAACCTGAAACATGCACTTTCATTTTCTGTGTTCAGTGGACTGTGAAATTTGGGTCAAAAGTTTAATTTGGCTTTAAAATTAGAAAGATCATATCATAAGGAACATGTGTACTAAGTTTCAAGTTGATTGGACTTCAACTTCATCAAAAACTACCTTGACCAAAAACTTTAACCTGAAGCGGGACAGACGGACGAACGAACGGACGGACAGACCAGAAAACATAATGCCCCTCTACTATCGTAGGTGGGTCATAAAAATTATATAGATAGCTCAGCATTTAGATAAAGAATTATATGGTAAGGAGAATTCCTGCTGGTGTAATGTTTTCCTCTTTTATCTATAAAATTGTGATGGATCAAGTCTGTTGGTTGTGCTACAGAAAGATTAGCTATTTCATTGAGAACTTATAAGGACCTGAATAGTGATAAAACAAATCAGTTTTGTCCAAATTGGAAGCCCAAGAGACCAGTCCATTAAATCAGCTGACCAGCTGCTGTTTCAATCTGATCGCTATCTATGATCTAAAACAAGGCTTTGTCATACTCCATCAGTTATAAGTTATAATGCTGAGATTGGCTTTATAGATCTTGAAGGTAAAAGTAAAAAATGTAATTACACTGACTATAAACATTTCTCTTCCATCATGTCTTAATTGAAATATTCAGGTAAATGGGTTTAAGAGCAAATTTTTTTTCTTCTCCAAATATAGTATGCTATATTCCTTAAATCAAAGGCTTTAAAATCCCAGTTAATTATGCACATAATCATCAAATACGCTTACTTTGTGGTATGTGTTTTGCTCATTGTTAAAGGCCATACTGTGACATGCAGTTGTTAACTTTTACTCTCAGGTGAAGATTAATTTCATTGGCAATCAAATCTAACTTATTTCTTATAATTTAATATTCATTACATCCTGTTACTTCTTTAAAAGCTCTAACATTTACTTGTTGCATATCGTAAATAGAGTTTTAGACCTTAGGTAAACATTGATTTTACTTAGAAACAACAACATATCAGGTCTCTTAGGAGAAATCAATGATAGAGAATGGTATTAAATCAGGCAACCTAGTTCTATCAATATTGGACTATAATTAAATCAAATGAAAAGAAAACTTTAATTTCTATTAACCAATTGTTTGTAAAATATAGGATACTAATCAAGCCACATCACTCAGCTATTCCATGTCTTGTCATTAACTGAACCACAACAATTCAGTGTTCTAAAACACATTTTTTACTAGCTGTATTTCAATAAAATAAACTTGATCTGCATTCAACAAGAATTTATGTGATTCCATTGAATTTAAAATCATTGACTTTGATTAATCAACACTCTGAAAGGAAAGTTTAAGAATAGATAGGGTTAAGTTGACAGCTATCACCCATCAAACTTTAATTAAAGGTCATAGTGCTACGCTCAACACTGCATAATGGCTTTAAAAAAATATATTTCAAAATTCTGTGTAAATGCTTTCTAACAATTTCTTTAAACAATATAGTTTACATTACAAAAGACAGAATGTTGGATGGACAGACAAGGCATACATGTAAACCTCAAGTCCATGCATGCATTGACTTTCCCAAAAGAGGACTAAAACAAACAAGAACACTGAAGAACTTAAATATCAAATAAAACTCGCTGTCTTAAAACTCAATTCTTTAAAGTCTCATCTAAAAGCCTTTGGAAAAAATTCTTGATTTCGCCATAAAACCAGGAAGTGATAATACAATATAAATTTAATGTGTCCGCTGTGGGAACACTTGGAGACAATTAATTGTTTCTAGTTCAGATTACATACAACAATATACTGTAGAATGAGAAATTTATCTCATTTGAAGTTAATATCATTTAATTGTCTAACAAACATTGCCAGTGTATCTCCATACATATAACTAGCTAATAAATACATTCAAAATATTTATACTATGAAGATGAATTAAAAAAAAATAAAATTTGCAAATATTACTGAATCGTTGATGTAAATGCTGCACTCACTCACGGTAGAACAAAATTATATCCTGTTACAGTTTGTCTGCAGAAGAGTCAACAATATAAGTAAGAATATAAAGAACAGGGTGGCAGTGTATTTAAAAGACACAATTTGCAGTACAGGACCAGGTGTAAGTTACACAATGACAAGCTGGTAAGAACAACAGAAGAATGTGTCTCAGGACAGGAATGCCACAACTGAAGCTTGCTTATAATATGTGAAAATACTTCTGGGACAGACAGACAGATTTTACGGTCAATGGTAACATTTAATGCCTTATAATTTGCCTAGAGGCAAGGGGTATAAAAATCAAATAATGATCGAATAGGCTGTATAAATTTCTATATGAATAATGTAGTTGGCATCTCGAGTTTCCCAAAGTACCCTGACTCTTACAATTAACACAATAATGGACAGACATGCAGTAGTGTCCCCTGGTTATACAGGTGTAAATAAAAGTACCCTCAGCAGGATCTGCCATAACACAATAATGGACAGACAGACATGAAGTAGTCTCCCCTGGGGATACAGGTGAAGATCCTGTAATTAACCTTATACTGCAGACACACTATTGATAGGAGGGACAGACATGTAGTAGTCTCCCCTGGGGATACAGGTGGAGATCCTGTAATTAACCTTATACTGCAGACACACTATTGATAGGAGGGACAGACATGTAGTATTCTCCCCTGGGGATACAGGTGAAGATTCTGTAATTAACCTTATACTGCAGACACACTATTGATAGGAGGGACAGACATGTAGTAATCTCCCCTGGGGATACATGAAGATCCTGTAATTAACCTTATACTGCAGACACAACATTGATAGGAGGGACAGACATGCAGTAGTCTCCTATGGGGATACAGGTGAAGATCCTGTAATTAACCTTATACTGCAGACAAAACATTGATAGGAGGGACAGACATGTAGTAGTCTCCCCTGGGGATACAGGTGAAGATCCTGTAATTAACCTTATACTGCAGACACAACATTGATAGGAGGGACAGACATGTAGTAGTCTCCCCTGGGGATACAGGTGAAGATTCTGTAATTAACCTTATACTGCATTAAACACAACATTGATAGGAGTTAATCTATAGATCAGGTTAAATCCTCTCAATCAATTACATACTTTGATATTATAGCTCAATAAAACCTCCTGGAACCTGGTCTCATTGATCTTACGAATTCTAAACAAAAACTTATTACAACTGGGATATTATTACTGTCTGCTTTCTTTGATGACTGAATCGTCATTTCTAAAATGTAATATAGACATGTCTGCTAAATTTGTCATGTAAGCTGGACATGTCTGCTAAATTTGTCACCTAATCTGGACGTGTCTGCTAAATTTGTCATGTAAGCTGGATGTGTCTGCTTAATTTGTCATGTAAGCTTGAAATGACTGCTAAATTTGTCATGTAAGCTGGACATGACTGCTAAATTTGTTGTGTAAGCTGGACATGTCTGCTAAATTTGTCGTGTAATCTGGACATGTCTGCTAAATTTGTCATGTAAGCTGGACATGACTGCTAAATTCGTCATGCAAGCTGGACATGACTGCTAAATTTGTCATGTAATCTGGACATGTCTGCTAAATTTGTTGTGTAAGCTGGACAAGTCTGCTAAATTTGTCGTGTAATCTGGACATACCTGCTAAATTTGTCATGTTAGCTGGACATGACTGCTAAATTTGTTGTGTAACCTGGACATGTCTGCTAAATTTGTCATGTAAGCTGGACATGACAGCTAACTTTGTCCTATAAACTGGACATGACAGCTAACTTTGTCCTATAAACTGGACATGACAGCTAACTTTGTCATGTAAGCTTGACATGTCTGCTTAGATATCCTACTTACTCTTATGTAACTGATAGGTTCTTATGACAAATATTACATGTATATTCTGAACAAAAACAAGATAATATAATTAACATTATGATTCCTAATCTGCACAAGACAATTTCGACTTTAACGTTTTTTCCAGTTATTTTAAATGATCTTTACTTCATTTATTAGTCAACATGAAAACATATTACTTGACAGAGCATAGAAATATGTCACGCCACACATCATGAAGACATGTCATCACCCACAGCATGACAACATGTCACCTTATAAAGCATTAAGACATGTCACCTCAAACATCATGAAGACATGTCATCACCCATAGCATGAAAACATATCACCTTATAAAGCATTTAGACATGTCACCTCACACAGTAGGAAGACATGTCATCTCATGCAGCATAAAACATGCTATCTCAAACATCATAAAAACATGTCACCTTAAACAGTAAGATTTGACATGTCATCTCTGATAACACAAGATGAAAAAGTATCTTCTTACTAAGCATAAAGACATGTCATATCAAACAGCATGGAAACATGTCACCTTGTATTTCATTAAGACATGTCACCTCACACAGTAGGGAGACATGCCACATCATGCAGCATAAAGACATGTCATCTCACACAACATGAAAACATGTCATCTACATTACATGAAGACATGTCACAGCAAAGAGCATGAAGATATGTCATCTCAAAAAGCACAAAAACATTTATAATCACCTCACACAGCATACAGACATGTCACATCGCACAACATGAAGACATGTCATCTCACACATTAAAAAGACATGTCATCACACAAAGTCACATTATCAGTCATCCTAATTCTGGTTTAACCAATCTATAATCTTACTCCTAATAGTCTTGAGTATAGAAACAGAATGAATACCAAATCAAAAGCTTGGCCTTATTAAATGTAGCTTCTCACAACCACCTGACCTAAACTTAAAACAAACATGCTACCACAAAACCATAAAGGTTGAGCCAAGTGCACCCAGTATAATGATGAACATAAAATAGATCAGCAACCTTATTCTACCTAGAGTCAATGGCTAGTTATGTCGACTAGATCAATATTCTAGTACACATTACAATTGTAATGTAAAACAGGTGCTTGACAGTCAACTTTTAAACTCCCTTGAGCCTAATCATTATGTAGAAGCAAAATGACACAAACATCCTGTCCTGCTCAAATGTTTTTGTAATGGTTTTTAATTTCTGTAGTGCATATATACGCAAACAGTGAACTTTAAATTGATGGAATGATAGACAAATTGTCCACTATACTAAAATAGAAACACAAATAATGCATAAGTCATTTGCAAGTGTCAATCCATTGTGTCAAATCTGGAGGACAATCAACATTTTTTTCTGAATGTTGAATCAGTCAATGATCTGACTTTTACAAGAGTAATCCATTACAATGCTGTGTAAATCTCATTATATACAGATAAATATCTATAGTAATCTAATAACCTTAATACCATGACTGATTGTCCCAGATCTATTGCTGTAACAATGTACTGTCATATAAAAAAGGACAAGTGATAAATATACAAACTTGTGACTTATCAGTGACTCGGGTGACTCACATTATGATTCCAGTAGAAATAAGTTCCTATTTACCAGAAATATCTGTATCTGATCTTAATTTTTTCCATATAGACTTTTTTGCTCTTTGCTTTCAAATTGGATCTCTTGTTTATCATGAACAGAAAATTGAAAATTCCCTCGTCTGTCATAGAAACTCAGAGCAAAACTTCCTTTGTACTTTTATACTGATATAACAACACTTTATTTTGTGACCGCTGTTGATACGTGCTATAATCTTGTCTGACAATGCATTTGAATGGGGACATATAATTGAAACCCTCCATTTTATTATTGGTTAGGAACCCCCTTTTAAAAATGGCTGGATCCGCCCCTGTAAAATTGTTTTCAAGCACATATATACTAATACTATTTTATTATCTTGAAAAAATTCCATATACAAGTAGTGCATTAGGTGACTTAGGTCTGCCTGTGCTTAAAAAAATCCTACATGGAAATGGGAATTTGTTGTGCAGCAACATTTAAACCTAATTTACCAACAAAACTCAAAGTCCATATGTTACTTTTCTTAAGAGGAAAATGAAATCCTTTTATGGCAATTCTGTTTATATTGTAATTTGTTTTTTTGTGTATTTACCAGACCTTTTCTTGCAACTAATAATTGAACAATATCATCCTTTGGGAAAATATGCTGACCATTACAAGTTCCATTTGCAGGGGTGATAATTATCATCACTAAGTATTCCCCACTGTTATTACATAATAAAAGTTGTGATAAAATTAATCATCTTAGGAATTCTTCAAAGTAGCTCAAAGATCTGATGTACTCACTCAGTCTAATGTCAAAATATTCAACTGGACTAGCTAGACCTCAGAGACACACAATTCTGGAAGAGCTTTAAAAGATACATGCAAATCTTGAATACTGAAAATTATTGGATGCTTTTTACTATGGAAAATTATGCGACTGAGTGTTTATTGGTACATGTATTACAATATTTGGTTGTTTATTGGTACATGTATTGCAATATTTGGTTGTTTATTGGTACATGTATTGCAATATTTGGTGTTTATTGGTACATGTATTGCTATATTTGGTGTTTATTGGTACATGTATTGCAATATTTGGTGTTTATTGGTACATGTACATGTATTACAATATTTGGTTTTTATTGGTACATGTATTACAATATTTGGTGTTTATATTGGTACATGTATTGCAATATTTGGTGTTTATTGGTACATGTATTGCAATATTTGGTGTTTATTGGTACATGTATTACAATATTTGGTGTTTATATTGGTACATGTATTGCAATATTTGGTGTTTATTGGTACATGTATTGCAATATTTGGTGTTTATTGGTACATGTATTGCAATATTTGGTGTTTATATTGGTACATGTATTGCAATATTTGGTGTTTATATTGGTACATGTATTGCAATATTTGGTGTTTATTGGTACATGTATTACAATATTTGGTGTTTATATTGGTACATGTATTACAGTATTTGAAAACTGACTGATAAATTTGTTTGCAGCTTTCCCTATATTTTCAATAATTATTCTAACATTTTGGACTGCCATGTCAAAATTTAATTAATATATGCATGCAATCATTTCTGAATTTACAGTATACAAAAACTGTCATGATTTTGATGCCTATAATAATTGTTCAGTTTGTCTACTGGATTAAATTTGCCTTAAGATCAGCATTTTCCTGTGTTTAGCTAATGTTACATAAGAGCATCTGAGTGTATGATCTATAGAAAGATGAGATGGGAATAAAGAGTGACAATTATGCTGTACAAATGACACAATACAATTATATATAGTAACTCGATATAACCAATACTATTATGTATAAAACCACAATCTAACCAATTCAGACATATAAAGACTACTATAGAAATGACTGGATTAAGTTCTACTATGATTGGTATGTAATGTATAAGTCCTTGAGACAGAAACCATCCACTCACGCAGACCTGGGCAAACAGAACTAAAGTAAAATCAGAATTTGTTTTTTTCAAAAATCATAAATTGTATATATTCAAATAAGATATATGAAGTAATAAAATGTCATTTGCATCAATAACATAAAGCCATCAAAACTTGATTGTGTTATCTGAGGGGTGGTGTATGGTGGTTCAAGTTTTAGTATCTTGTTAAGTCACAGGATTCTGTTTTTGAAGATTTTGAAAGATTTTGATTGATCTTAACTTCTATGAGTGTGTGAAAATAAATGTATCCAATGTTATATTCTTGGCATAAGATAAATTAGGATCAAAACCCAATAGAAACAGAAATTTCCTCTTTTTTCTCTAGAAAATCCTATACAAAATGATAGTTAAAAGTATTTAATATGCTTGAAATTTGTTTGTCCCTGACATAAGAATTTCTGAAAATAAGACATAAAGAGAACGCAGTTATCCATTCAATTATTGTGTCAATCCATATAAAACTTACTAGGGAAATAAACATTGTTTTCATTAACTATTTCCCAGACCCTGACCCACTTTAAATTAAAGACTCTGTTGATAATGGAATGAAGTCAATGAAATAGTATTGGATATTTTAGATGCAGTCATTGTACAAAAACAATTTAGGTCTGTAGCATTAACACACACATCATTTATCACTTTGACACTTACTGTTTAATGTATGGGAAACAGGAAAAGTTTCAATCACAGATTTCCAGTTTAACCATATTTTGGCCTTGCTAATGTTAAAACCTCCAGTCAACAGAACCTCATGTCAATTGCTTCATTAGGTCATTCAAACAGAAAAAGTGAACATGTGTTTTATTGCACGTTCATTATATCAAAGGAAAATCATTTTTCTCTGGAATCTTATGAATTGATGTTTTTTGTTTGATATATTATGTCTTATAAGTGGCAAATATTTCATGCACATTCAGAATAAGGATAATAAGTATATATTTAAGGCTATCATCATTAGTATGGACAATAGAAGGCAACAAGGGAAAAGAACAAGTCTAAAAAAAAAATGGAAACTGTTAAATACAGCAAAATGGGTGTTGGCCCCAGGTGACTTTTAAAATGTAGATATCATTGAAAACGCTCCAAATTATCTCCCTTTGGTGCAAAAATCCAATTTTTTGGCATTAAAATTGAAATATCTTTTTTAACTCTTCGGTGACCTATATTTTTTATTGCTGTTTTCGAATAAGCTGTACATAAACTAAATAATTGTAAAATTTAAGCGATTTCTGTAATTTAGTTCTTTTTTTATTTCGATATTACCGCTATTTCTCCTATTAGTTCAACAGAAAAAAAGAACATTAACAAAAATGTATGCTACTTTCGAAGGCAGATTGTGAGCGTAAATGAACGGTGACCCCATTTTTTAATTTCATTTTTCTATTAAGTATAAAATAAAGCTCATTTATAGAAAAATATAGCGAATTCTTATATTACATAAAAAATTTGATTAAGACCACCCGCGAGCCCCCTTAAGTCATTATGACAATGAAGTTTTGTGGAAAACTTTAAAAGTAAATTTTATAGCAAATTTATTGAACCCATTTCAAATTTATTACAAAATGTGATCTGAAAGTGAGACTACACAGACCCATTTATAGTAAGTATCATGCAATTCAATAACTCAAAATATCTTAAAGCTTAAGAGTTCAGAGAATAAAAATTGCAACCAAGCTGATAAAGTATATCCTGTGTGGCATATAAATCATACTCTGTTTCATACATTGATATTTATTTCAGTGTAGGCCACTTTTCTATGGGCATTCAATTCAATCATCTATACTGGAATATATATAAACTGGAACAATCAATTTTTCGACCAGAAAAGTCATATAAGTTATAAAATAGCTTTATGAAAGAATCTGATATTAGATTTGTCAATGCAAAGCCATTGTTCTTCAGTTCATAGCAAAACTTCTTAGCCCTTTATATATAATATTTAAATGAAGTTTTATATATATGTAATTATATGATCATTCATTTGCTTAAATTTACTTTTCAGAAAAAAAATGAAGAAAATACATGAATTTGTGTATCTAATTATATATAAAGTGGCTTATTTTTTTCTGAAATTCCTCAAAACCCCTAAATTAAACATTCATTTTGACATCTTTCTCAGATTAGCATTGTAAAAGAATTAATCCCCCTCTTGAAAAACTTAAGAGTTTCAACTGTAAAGAATTCTATTCTAAAATATTTTATTCAAAAGAAGTAAAAAGAACTCTCATGCACTCATAAGTATTTCATAATAATCATAACCATTTTTATATACAAAGCATCTTACTCCGATAAATCTCATATTAAATCAAAAGCATCAAACATTTACCTATATAATAAAGTAAATCTACTAGATCTTACCTGGCTGTCTGTAGGCACCAAGTGGACATTACAAAAATAGATAGTCCTACACTAATAGCTAAACTAATAACTGCACATACTAATCAATTTAGTTTACTAACATCCCATAGTTTTATTTTTTCAAACAACAATCCATCACGATTGATGATTGCTCAATATTTCCAATAAAATATCACAGAACACAAAATTAATTCCATTGTAAATTTGAGTAAACAAATGAACCTTTGATTGTACTGTATTTATGAGTTCTAACTTAGTTTGCCTCAAGGTGCAGAGTTAAACTGTTTCATAATAAACTTCTACAAATGATTTGTAAACAGACCATTTACATTATCCCTTACATGGAAAAAATACCAATAAAAATAGCTATAAAATGATGTGATTTGAACGTATTAAATGTCTTTGTTTCAACATAAACTTAGTACTGTATTGATCAAGCAACACCTTTAGATAGGAAACGTTCGTCTCAAAGTCTCATAGGATCACGTGTGAAAGTGATATTTGGTAGGAGAATAATAATTATTAGTCATTATCTGGGCGCTTTTCTGCTACGGGATCCATTACAAAAACTGGTGCCATTTTCAGTCCATTTGATGATTAAATGTATATTCTCATTCACTTTTTTCTGATTGGCTTTCTTTCACAATACTAACTGTCAGATTTATGATCTGACACATGACATCTTCATTATCAGAGTAGCAATGTATGACTACTTTATAGACATTGGTTAATTACTAATACTAAAAGTATATTGGTACTGATGACCTTCCATAAACTTAATTTCTCAAATATCAAGTGTTTAATCAAGCAGTATTATTCTTCAATTTCTTGGCAGTCAACACTGAGGTATTGAGTTCGAACCCCGCTCGTGCAGGTGCACTCGGCTCCAATCTTAATTGACTAGGATTGTCAGTTTTCCATTCGAAGATCGTGGTTTTCTCCGGGCACTCCGGCTTCCTCCACCAATAAAAACAGGTGGCCACTAAATAGTCTAAATGAGGTGATCATAAGTGGCATTTAAACAGCAAAAATCAAATCAAATCAATTTCTTGGAGTATATTAAATATGAAATACCTCAATTTTAAGGTGTGTTACTTAATCCAACACAACTAGAGGATAGTGCATAGGTTTCTTAAACAGAAAATAGAGTAAGATGTTTTCAGATCATTGTAAGCAAAGATACACTGCAGGATCTGTAACTCATATTTGAATGCAATTATGGTATGGGCTTCAACTGAGTATTATTTGATAAAGGTGACAAATCTTAAGCTATACCATATAACTTATATTTTCTTTCTGAGCTCATGCCGGAGTTGTTGGGATGCTGTCTCTCAGATGTTTATCCCACATCTCATTATATTACTAACAGTACCATAAAGACCAGAACAATTAACTATTGAACGAGTTTTGCCATAAAATGATGAAATAGATTTGTTCAGGAGAGATTTCTTTAGTGTTTTAGATACTAGAACCATAAATCAAGTTATCTATTATATAAATAATTACTCTGACAGTTCTTATATTGATCTACAAAAAAAATCAGAACCAAACCAGGCCTGGTATAGGAATAACAAAGTAAATCTCAAATCTCAAATGGAAATTTTAACACTTATAAATTTTTAATCATTCCAATTTAAAAAGCACTTAATAACAACAATATAAATCTCAATAGTTTTTTTTCAAATTTCCTTTGATGATTAACAAACCAACTTCTATTAAGCAGTAACTTGTCAGTGCCTTCAAATTATTGCTTTAAATTACATAATTTTACAGACTAAGACTATTGGAAATATGTTCAAATAAATTAGCCAACAGAGAATAACAGATTTTTTGAAATTATCAAATCTGTGAAGAAATCAGTGAGCCATAAAACCGGCTGTCTGATACAATAACAACTGAATGCTTAGATCTGCTATGATATATACAATCAATAGAATGATAGAAAAGGGGAAAAGTATTAAATATTGATATTAGTAAACAGTCTGGTATCTTGATTCCTTATCTTGTATTACAATAATGGCTGAACAATGTGATAGGTGTCATCTGTGTGTCACTTGTACTGATGGACACAATTCTATATGGGAAGATTAAAAATCCTACAGCAGATTGCAAGAGCTTTGACAGGTGTCACATGTCCTAATGGACACAATTCTATTTGGCAAGAATAAAAATTCTATAGTAGGTTTATGCAAGATCTTTGACAGGTGTCACCTGTCCTAAGAGATACTATTCTATAATTTTTAAACATGTTGAATGACATTGGCTAGAGGTATAGGGAGAGGGTTGAGATCCCACAAACATGTTTAACCCCGCCATATTTTTGCGCCTGTCCCAAGTCAGGAGCCTCTGGCCTTTGTTAGTCTTGTATCATTTTAACTTTTAGTTTCTTGTGTACAATTTGGAGTTTAGTATGGTGTTCATTATCACTGAACCAGTATATATTTGTTTAGGGGCCAACTGAAGGAAGCCTCCGGGTGCGAGAATTTCTTGTTGCATTGAAGACCTGTTGGTGACCTTCTGCTGTTGTCTGCTCTATGGTCGGGTTGTTGTCTCTTTGACACATTCCCCATTTCCATTCTCAATTTTATGTATCTAAACAGGTGATGAAATGTCATGTTTCTGAACCAGTGGTGAAATGACATGTATCTCAACAGGTAGTGACATGACATGTTTCTAAAAAGGTGGTGAAATGATATGTTTCTTAACAGGTGGTGAAATGTCATGTTTCTAAACAGGTGGTGACATGACAAGTTTATAAACAGGTGATGACATGACATGTTTCTAAACAAGTGGTAAAATGTCATGTTTCTAAACAGGTGGTGAAATGTCATGTTTCTAAACAAGTGGTGAAATGTCATGTTTCTAAACAAGTGGTGAAATGTCATGTTTCTAAACAAGTTGTAAAATGTCATGTTTCTAAAAAGGTGGTGAAATGACGTTTCTAAACAGGTGGTGAAATAGCATGTGGTTAAAATGACATGCGACATGGATCTAAACAGGTGATGACATGACATGTATCTTAAAACAGGTGATACAATGACATATTTCTACACAGGTGGTAAAATCACGTTTCTAATCATGTTATGACATGACGTGTATCTAAACAGGTGTTGACATGCCATGTTTCTAAACAGGTGGTGACATGACATGCTGCAAAGTAGGTGGTGAAATGACATGTTCCTAAACAGATTGTTAATTGGCATGTTTTATACAGGTAGTGGCATGACATGTATCTAAACAGGTGATACATGTATCTTAAAAGGTGGTAACATGACATGTTTCTAAGCAGGTGGTGAAATGACATGTTCCCAAACAGGAGTTGAAATGACATGTATCTTTACAGTTGGTGAAATGACATGTTTCTAAACAGGGGATACAATGAGATGTTCCCAAACAGGTGGTGAAATGCCATGTTTCTAAACAGGTGGTGAAATGGCATGTTCTTAAACAGGTGGTGAAATGCCATGTTTCTAAACAGGTGGTGAAATGGCATTTTCTTAAACAGGTGGTGACATGACATGTTCCTAAATGGGTGGTGATGTGACATGTTTCTAAACAGGTGGTGAAATGACGTGTATCTAAATAGGTGGTGACATAAATGAAATGACATGTATCTTAACAGGTGATCACACATGTGTTTAAACAGGTGGTGAAATGACATGTATATAAACAGGTGGTGTAATGACATATCTTAACTGTGTAAAATGACATGTTTTTGAAAGTGTAGTGAAATGTCCAAACAAGTGGTAAAATGATGTCTAAACTGATGGTGAAGTGGTGTCTATGCAGGTGGTGAAATATGGTGAATTGATGTCTAAACATGTGGTGGAATGATATTATAACATGTGTTAAAATGGGATGTATCTAAACAGGCACACCAAACATTACAATTTAATAAATCATCTTCTATGGAACGCGTAAAGCACATTAATAGATAATCACAGTTTATCGGCGACAATGATAGATTATCGGTCGACCATTATAGATGTACGGCGTAAAGTATACTTTACGGTCGACCATCATAGATGGTCTAATTAATGTGACTCGCGCGCAGACAATGATAGTTACTTCTTTGATAATGCATTTACAGTCGACAAGGTGAATTGTTTCGACAATGATAGTTAACCTCGACCAAGTGAATTAAAACACAAGTCGTAAATTCGATAATTTTAGATAAAACCGGAAATGCTAGCCAATTGTAAAATCGATTTTGATTGGCGGTCAACTTTTTTCTTTGGAAGTTAATTCCTTGAAGTTAATTCCTTAAAGCAAAAGTTACCCTTTCTAAAACATGTTCAACAGGTGTTTTAAAAAATAAATTTCGGACTTCACATCCTTGTATTAACTATGATGGTAAAGTGCATCGGACTATTCGTGCAACAGAATGGACACAAGAGGAACATAGTTTCCAATTTTCAATCCTCGAATATTGAAGCTTCTTGTAAAATTTAAAAGTTCCACACATAAATAAAGTTTTGTTTTCTCTATCGTTTACAAAGTAAAATACCTTTTATTATCATATACATGTATATTTGTATTTTTTCTCTAAAAGGTTTGATTTTTACAGGTAAATGCATATTACAGGTGGCTAGATGATCACATGTTTACCTGTAATATTGCTAAGAGGTGTCAGAAGTTAAATTTCTATAACAACTGGCCCCAATAAACGTTGACATAACAGGGAAAAAGTGTTTTTTTTAAGAATTTTATAATCAATAAATTAATTCGAGACTGTTTAACAGTAAGAAACAAATTTTCAACATTCATAAACAAGAAATCTTTAAAGATTTATGCTCTATGGTTCTTTTTTTGTGTGTAATTATTTGGGTTGTTCTTTTGTTCAGAAATCTATATATCATTTCATATAATAATATTTTATGAAGTTAGTGTGTCTTAACACTGATTAGGACTCCTAAGTGCACTAAAAACTTATAATATGACACTCTTGACAAGAAGGAGTACTATTAAATGTAAAAAAAAATCATGTTATGTTAGAAATTGATATTTAATGCATAAACTCAAAATAATAAAATAAACAGAATAACAAATAAATGAAGTATTTAACAATGTTAATCTTGCCGGTTTTTCTTTGATTTTACCGAAAATCGATGAACCGCAAGATATGGGTCAAATTACATATCTGATTACTCTATTATCTTAAAAAAAATGAAAATTTTAAACTTATTTGCATAAGAAAATATCTCAGACATTATATATGTTTAACATAGAAAATACTTTAAGATTCCGTGATTATTATTTTTAATAAGACATCTATAGATAAAAGCTTAAGTGTACCTTGGTGAATTCAATGTTGTGATGTCATAGCAGATCTTAGAATACAGAAAGTTGTTACTTATAACGATATTTTTATGAATTGACAAAAAAAAAGTTTGTCCCGGGTAACCGCCCTCCCCCTCTATGATTTGGTATTGCCGAAGTGGGAGGCTAAAGTTTAAAAAAAAAACCGCGACCTAACAGACTACAGAACAGCAGACAGTGGATACAACATTTGATATGTTTTAAAGACACAGTTGGACACAAAATGATTGCACTGGGTAATTTCAACTATCACATGATGCCCTATGAATTAATTGACATACTTGAGCTCGTCTTAGGAATATATTCTCAGTGAACAAGAAAGAATTCAGTAAATGTTTACTATAAAAACAGACAACAGACTTGCTGTCTTGAATACAATTGTGGCTTGTATTGTTTAATTCATTTTTAAAGCAACATTTGATCGATTGTTGGTATGTGTTTTCTCATTTTTACGGCTGTAATTTGTTTTCAGCTTTGCCAAATTAGTGGAGATAACTCAGATAAAGTATTTTTACAATTATAGAAACGACCTATTTTAATATGTAGCATTTGATTTTTTTTGGGGGGGGGGGGGGGGGGGGGGGGGGGCTATGGATTTTTTTTGGGAAAAAAGTTTGTTTCCAGGTTTTGGAGAAAAAAAATATTTGTTTTTGACCCTGAGAAAAAAAAAGTGTTTGTTTCATCCTCAGCTGCCACTATATGTAATTCTAAAATTGAAAGAAAAAAATTGTTTTCGTCTTTTCGCCAAAAAAAAGTTTGTCCAGAAAAAAAAAATCCTTGCCCCCTCCCCCGAAATTCAAATCTGCCTAAGAGCTATATACCGTAATTTTGATTACTTTTTTCTCAGTAAATTTTTAAATAGATATAGAATTAATGAGTGCAATTTAGAAAAAAGGAAAATTCATTTTGCATTCTTCAAAAATGAATAAAAAAAAAATAAGTATTAAAGGTTATTTTCCAATATTCCCGTTGTTTGTGCATGACTCTTCGATAACTAAAAAGAAGAACCAGACTTTCATAAAAAAAATTAAGAAGATGTAGTATGATCGCCAATGATTCAACTCCAAAATAGACCAAATGACACAGAAATTAACAACTGTATGTTACCATATGGCCTTCAATAAGGAGCAAAGTCCATACCGCATAGCTATAAAAGGCCCCAAAATGACAAATGTAAAAACAATTTATGCACGGAATCATGAAAACAAATATGTTTTACAGCAACAAACGACAACCACTGAATGGATCCTGACTTGGGACAGGCACATATAGAATGTGGTGGGTTAAAACTTATTCGAAGACACTAACCCTCCTAATATCCTGTGACAGTGATAAAACAGTACAACATAAGAATAAACTATTAAATTTAGTGGAAAAAAGCTTATATCATCAGTTGGGTACAAACAAAAATACATCTAACAAACCAAAAAACACAGAGTGCTATGACTATAGGATATTAATCAAGTGACTGCTATGATTGTAGGTTATTCTTCACGTAACTGCTTTGACTAAAGAATATTCATGATATTCATCAAGTAACTGTTTCTACTATATGATTTAAATCAAAGTAATTGTTATGATTAAAGGTTACTTATTAAGTACATGCTATGACTATAGGTTATTCATCAAGTGTCTGCTATGACTATAGGTTACTATAGAATATTCGTCATTAACCTGCTATGACACTACGATATTCATCAAGTACCTACTTTGACAATAGGATTTTCATAAAGTACCTGCTATGACAATATTATATTTCTCAAGTAACTGCTATCACAATAGGATATTCATTAAGTAACTGCAATGATTGCAGGATATTCATCAAGTAACTGCTATGACAATAGAACATTAAAAAAGAACCTGTTATAACTATATGATAATCAACAAGCAACTGCTTTGCCTTTATGATATTCGTCAAGTTACTCCTATGACAATATGATGTTGAACAAGTACCTGCTTTGACTATATAGATATAGGAAGATGTGGTGTGAGTGCCAATGAGACAACTCTCCATACAAATAACAATTTAAAAAGTAAACCATTATAGGTTAAAGTACGGCCTTCAACACGGAGCCTTAGCTCACACCGAACAACAAGCTATAAAGGGCCCCAAAATTACTAGTGTAAAACCATTCAAACGGGAAAACCAACGGTCTAATCTATATAAACAAAACGAGAAACGAGAAACACGTATATATTACATAAACAAACGACAACTACTGTACATCAGATTCCTGACTTAGGACAGGTGCAAACATTTGCAGCGGGATTAAACGTTTTAATGGATCCAAACCTTCTCCCTTTTTCTGAAACAATAGCATAACATCACAACAAAGAAAAACATACGATAAAATATCAATTGGCAGGCTTAACTCAATCAAAAAACGTATGATTAAACAATGAACGAATAAATTTGATCTGCGATATCTGAATACAAATGCACAGTTAATTAAATATTAGAGACAAACATTCATGACCAAAAAGCTAACAAACAAATTCAAAAACAGGACATGACTGAGAAATATTTAACCAATCAATGTTCACTTTAGAAAAAAACCGGTTTTTTTATAATCTTGAAGTTTATACAAATGTTGTAAGAATAAGTGAAGATATTACAAATAATCAAAGCTGGTGTACAGACAAGATCCGTATAAATAAAAAATGACAAAAAAGCATTATAAACAGTATCAACAGGTCGAATTAACAAGAAAATACGATTTGAGAGTACTCGCAGTTACTGACAGCTAGTTAAAAGCCAAAACCAATTAATAATAAAAAAATCATGCATCAGAGACTAAAATCGACTAAAACACATCACAGGGATTTAGTATTTTAACGTCATTAATAGTCAAAGAAGACATGACTTGTGCAATGCCAAAAATAAATGTATCGACAGGTAGTAGTATAGTGAAGAGCGACTTCTATAGAAATAAAAGTTAACGTGTCTGTGTCTCTATACATCTCGCCTCAAAAGATAATGAAATTTAGTTATGTTTTAATTTGCTAGTGACAATATCAATATTAGTGCCAATGTGAACTATATTCAGAGATCTTATTACAATATCGGTACGATAACCCCTTACTTATAAGTTTGTTTAAAGGTTCGATGAGTTTACAAGGATCACATAGTGATTTCCTCGCTTTAAGTACAATATTACCATAAAATTTAGGATGTGAAATACCATTTTTAATAAGCTTTCTACAGGTATAGCCAAATTTACTAATCAAATCTTTGTATCTATGAAAGAATTTAGTAAAAGTTTTAAGTAATTTATGGTATCGAAATCCCTGACACAACAATTTACCAGTGATGCATTGATTACGTTCGTTATATTGGTATAGAATATTCTTCATTAAACTGACATGACAGTATGATATTCATCAAGTAACTGCTATGACTATAGGATATTCATCCTTTCTCGCATTTGAATGTAGGAAATTCAAAAAGCACCTGCTTTGACTATAGGATAGTCTTCAAGTACCTGCTATGACAATATGATATCCATCAAGGAACTTCTATGACTATCAGATATTCACCAATTCCCTTATTTGAATATAGGGTATTCAACAAGTAACTGCTATGGCAATAGGATATACATCAAATACATGCTATATCAATAGGATATCCATCAAGTAACTGCTATGACTATAGGATAGTCATCAAGTACCTGCTATGACTATAGGATATTCATCAAGGAACTACTATGATTATCGGATATTCACCAAGTCCCTGCTTTGACTATAGGATATTCATCAATTCCCTTATTTGAATATAGGATATTCAACAGGTAACTGCTATGACAATAGGATATCATCATGTACATGCTTTGACAATAGGATATCCATCAAGTAACTGCTATGACTATATGATATTCATCAAGTACATGATATGATAATATGATATACAACAAGTACCTGGTTTGAGTAAGTATATTATATTTATCAATTACCTGATATAGCAATATGATATTCATCAAGAACTGCTTTGACTATAGGATATTCATCAAGTCCCTGCTTTGACTAAAGGATATTCATCAATTCCCTTATTTGAAAATAGCATATTCAACAAGTAACTGCTATCACAAAAGGATATTCATTAAGTACATGCTTTGACAATAGGATATCCATCAAGTAACTGCTATGACTATAGGATATTCATCAAGTACCTGATATGATAATAGGATATTCATTAAGGATCTTCTATGACTATCATATATTCACCAATTCCCTTATTTGAAGATAAGGTATTCAACAAGTAACCTGCTATGACAATAGGATATTCATCAAGGAACTACTATGACTATCGGATATTCACCAAGTTCCTGCTTTGACTAAATGATATTCATCAATTCCCTTATTTGAATATAGCATATTCAACAAGTAACTGCTATCACATTAGGATATTCATTAAGTACATGCTTTGACAATAGGATATCCATCAAGTAACTGCTATGACTATAGGACATTCATCAAGTACCTGATATGATAATAGGATATTCATTAAGGATCTTCTATGACTATCAGATATGCACCAATTCCCTTATTTGAATATAGGGTATTCAACAAGAAACTGCTATGACAATAGGATATTCATCAAATACATGCTATGACAATAGGATATCCATCAAGTAACTGCTATGACTATAGGATATTCATCAAGTATCTGATATGATTATAGGATATTCATTAAGGATCTTCTATGACTATCAGATATTCACCAATTCCCTTATTTGAATATAGGGTATTCAACAAGTAACTGCTATGACAATAGGATATACATCAAATACATGCTATGACAATAGGATATTCATCAAATACATGCTATGACAATAGGATATCCATCAAGTAACTGCTATGACTATAGGATAGTCATCAATTATATTCACCAATTCCCTTATTTGAATATAGGGTATTCAACAAGTAACCTGCTATGACAATAGGATATTCATCAAGGAACTACTATGACTATCGGATATTCACCAAGTTCCTGCTTTGACTAAAGGATATTCATCAATTCCCTTATTTGAATATAGCATATTCAACAAGTAACTGCTATCACAATAGGATATTCATTAAGTACATGCTTTAACAATAGGATATCCATCAATTAACTGCTATGACTATAGGATATTCATCTTGAAGTGTCCACTGTGACAATAGGATATTCATCAATTACCTGCTATGACAATATGATATTTCTCAAGTAACTGCTATGACTATGCGATATTCAGCAAGTACCTGCTATGACAATAGGATATGCATCAAGTAACTGCTATTGCTATGGGACATTTCTCAATTAACTGTTATGACAGTATGATATTTATAAGGTACCTAGTATAACAATAGGATATTCATCAAGTTCCTGACATGACAATATGGTATTTCTCAACTAACTAATATGATTATACGATATTTATCAAGTAACTGCTATGACTGCAGGATATTCATCAAGTAACTGCTAGTACTATAGAAAAATAACAAGTACCTGCTATGACAATAGAATATTCCTCAAGTAACTGCTATGACTATAGGATATTCATCAAGTACCTGATATGACAATATGATATTCATCAAGTAACTGCTATGACTATAGGATATTCATCAAGTACCTGATATGACGATAGGATATCCATCAAGTAACTGATATGACTATAGGATATTCATCAAGTACCTGATATGACAATATGATATTCATCAAGTAACTGCTATGACTATAGGATATTCATCCATTCTCGTATTTGAATGTAGGATATTCAACAAGAAGCTGTTATGACTATAGGATATTCATCATTTAACTGCTATGACTATAGGATATTCATCATTTAACTGCTATGACTATAGGATATTCATCATTTAACTGCTATGACTATATGATATTCATGAAGTTCCTGCTATGATAATAGAATATTCATCAAGTAACTGCTTTGACTACAGGATATTCACAAGTACCTGCTTTGACTATAGGATATTCATCCATTCTCGTATTTGAATGTAGGATATTCAACAAGAAGCTGTTATGACTATAGGATATTCATCATTTAACTGCTATGACTATAGGATATTCATCATTTAACTGCTATGACTATAGGATATTCATCATTTAACTGCTATGACTATAGGATATTCATCATTTAACTGCTATGACTATAGGATATTCATGAAGTTCCTGCTATGATAATAGAATATTCATCAAGTAACTGCTTTGACTACAGGATATTCATGAAGTACCTGCTATGACTATATGATATTCATGAAGTACCTGATATGACAATATGATATTACTCAAGTAACTGCTATGACTATAGGATATTCATCCATTCTCGTATTTGAATGTAGGATATTCAACAAGAAGCTGTTATGACTATAGGATATTCATCATTTAACTGCTATGACTATAGGATATTCATCATTTAACTGCTATGACTATAGGATATTCATCATTTATCTGCTATGACTATATGATATTCATGAAGTTCCTGCTATGATAATAGAATATTCATCAAGTAACTGCTTTGACTACAGGATATTCATCAAGTACCTGCCATGACTATATGATATTCATGAAGTACCTGATATGACAATATGATATTACTCAAGTAACTGCTATGACTATAGGATATTCATCCATTCTCGTATTTGAATGTAGGATATTCAACAAGAAGCTGTTATGACTATAGGATATTCATCATTTAACTGCTATGACTATAGGATATTCATCATTTAACTGCTATGACTATATGATATTCATGAAGTTCCTGCTATGATAATAGAATATTCATCAAGTAACTACTTTGACTACAGGATATTCATCAAGTACCTGCTTTGACTATAGGATATTCATCAATTCTCTTATTTGAATGTATTTACATGTACATGATTTGGAGCAGATTTTATTTTGCAGGAATAAATTTGTATTTCAGAAAGAAATTTATTCATAAAATAAGAAGGATTAGCATTTTTATTTAATAAAATAGAAATTGGATTCCAAAAAAAAGGGAGGGCTAGATGGGTTTTTGTGGGCATTGGATGATTTACAAAGATAAATTGCATGTACGCATCATGATAGATGTAAATTCTGAAGCTATAATTAGTTAATTTGTTAGTTTTTCCATTTCAGTGGCATGAAAACCCCCCAAAATACTAAGCGTATAATTTCGACGAATAATCTCGACTTACAGTGTAATGTAACATTTTGCTCACATTTTTTAAAATTTTACCCCGAACATTTTTCTGAGTAAAAGCAGTTTGAAGTGAATGTCAAAATTTGAACATGACCTTGTCCTTGACCTAATTTTCTAAGTTGGGACCCAAGGACCTTCAATAAAGCGACTCTATGTTTATACGGCTTACGGTTTATGAGTTTATATGCATATCACTTATATCAAATGCATAAGGGGAAAGAACTTTGGTGCAATCCAACTCATCATCTTTAAGATATAGCAAGCACTTTGGTAAAATAAATTTGTCGTAATTTTTTACGGTTGTGAAGGAGTAGTGGACACAAGGAAAACAGTGTTCGGGGAGATAACACTTACAATGTAAAGTGTACGGTTTAACAGGGTCAGTTTCAAAAGCGCAATAACTGTTCGATATCATATGCGAAAAAAATCTAGGCGACATCTTGCGAAACCACAATACTACGTAAGAACAAAATGTGGCGGAAGAAAAACAATAAATCTCAGAACAAAACCAATAGGTCTTTCCACGGAAAAGTTTAAAGACCTAATAATCAAAACCAAATAAATGGGTCTTTCCACGGAGAGGTGGAAAGACCTAATAATCAGAACAAAATCAATAGGTCTTTCCACGGAAAGGTAGAAAGACCTAAGTAATATGATTGTCAATGAACTATAAAAGTTTTACTATTATTCTAGCAAATAACCTTATGTCATCTCCGTGCCTATTTCATCGTCCTAAGAATATATGAAATATTTGCCTCTGAACGTTAATCAACCAATAATCGATAATTCATTAATATGTCAAACCATTGAAGGTAACATGGAAACTACGTACAAACTAGTATGATTGTCAATGAACCATAAAACTTATACTATTATACTACCAAACAGCCTTGTCTCTATATTATAGCCCTAAAAAAACATGAAATATGTGCCACTAGATGTTAAGCGACCACAATCAAGATTTCATCGCTATATCATTTCAAACCTTATACAGAACATGAAAACTAGTTATAAATCAATATGACTGTCAATGAACTATGGAAGTTATACTATAATACTAGCAAACAACCTTCGGCCATCACTATATCATCGTCCTACACATACATGAAATATTTGTCACTGGCATTAAAACAATCACAATCAATAATTCGTCGTTATTTCAAGTCAAACCTTAGTTGGAAACATGGAAAATAAATACAAATTAATATGATTGTCGATGAAATATAGATGTTATACTATTATACTAGCAAATAACCTTAGGTCATCACTATATATATATATATAGCTATTTCATCGTCCTAAACATACATGAAATATGTTCCACTGAACGTTAAGCAACCAACAGTCAATATTTCATCACTATTTCAAACCATTGAAGGTAACATGGAAACTAATATGATTGTCAGTGAACTATAGAAGTTATACTACTATAAAAGCAAACAACCTTATATCATCACTATACCATCATCCTACACATACATGAGATACTTGCCACTGGGTTTTAAGCAATCAACAATATATAATTCTTCGCCAATCGTATCAAACCTTAGAAGTTACCATGCAACCTGATTACAAATAATATGATTGTCAATGAGCTACCTATGGAAGTAATGCTATTATAATACAACAGATCGTTGGCGTTTTAATGGGCGGAGTTGCCTTCCTGGAAATATTTTATATTGCTATATTTGACAATGACCATAATAATAAACAATAAAATAAAGCAATATCTTACAAAAATAATATCAAATTGCACAAAAGAACGAGAAATAATGGATTTAATATATTCAAAGAAGACGGTGAACAAAAACTATTTGAATTTAATTCCTTTACAAATTGCGAGAATTATTAGAAACAATAGCAACATGTACAAAATTTGTTTCTGAATATATTCTGTCTATAGATATTCATTGGTTATAGTTCTGCCAAATTAAAATATTTTGATTCTTTCAGATTAAGCTGTCTGCCTGTGAGGCTTACTTTCTTTTACAAATGTTTCACCGTCTATATGATTCTTTTTTGTTTCTCTTGATAAACTTTATTTAATTATGTACAATTAGATATTCACTAGACAGTATTTGTCGGCCTCTGATGAGGGTTTACCTTGGAATATTCCTGAAAGAACCCGAAACATTGCATATTAAATTCTATAGAATTAAGCAATATAAAGTACGTAGTGTCAGGTCAGAAATATTGATGCCATACCATGAATAAGTGGATTTATGGTTATTATATACACCAAACAAATAAAAAGCTACTTTCTCGGCATTTCTTTTAATTTAAAAATTAAAATCTGGTAATGATCAGTTGATATTGCAAGAAACTTTTCTGTACCGCATTTATTTGCTAAGGTTTGCTTCTTAATTACACAGTAAAATTATATGTGTCCGATTTTCCAATAATTAGTTCTGTAGCCCGAGTTGTGACTGGATTTACAGGTGTGCGATTGCGCAATTTATTGCCCTCCAATTAATCACCTGAAATTAAGCTGGAGGTGAAGTTCTAAATGGATTATCACTTGGTAATTGTTTTTACAACTAAACAAATTACTTTATTTAAACAGAAGCACTGGGCAATACTATGGTATTCAATCCGGAAAAACAATATATGTCACGGTACATATATATTATATATATGTGTGTCTCTGTTAATGATAAAAAAAAATGCACGATTTTTTAATATAAAATATTTGATATAAAAAAAAATATTTTGTTATATTAAAAATGATAAATGATGCATTAATATAGAAATTAGAAAGTAAATTATTCTACAACGACTTGCCATGTATATGAAATTAGTACCAGTTATAACTTATTAACTTTGTCACGGTAAAATTATTATAAGTATAATAATTAATAACTGTAAACTTGCATGTAATATAATTTCGTCTCAATTTTTACAGATAAACAGTATTCTAAAATACTATTAATTGCCGGTTGTTGAGATCTAGCTAGACGATCAATTTGACTTAAACGCGTTGTCATTTGAATCGATGGATATGATTGGACAAAATTAATTAGCATTGTCGATAACCTATTGTGATTGGGTACATATGAATTGCTATCGAAAACAGGGCGTAAATGCATTTACGAATCGCCCGTTAAACTGTAATTATCCAATAATGTGGTTCCCGCGTTCCTTTATTATAGATTGTCGACTGTTAATGCATTTATGATCGATAATGATAGATTGTCGACGATAATTTCGTAAATGCATTTACAACCGTAAAGTATACTTTACGCCGTACATCTATAATGGTCGACCGATAATCTATCATTATCCCCGATAAATTGTGATTATCTCATTTATGTGGTTCCCGCGTGCCATAATCTTCTCATATTTTCAAAGAGAATTCCAAGTTTTAATGCAAGCATTAACTGAACATTTTATAGCAATATAATAATATTTCATGTCTGTTTTGCTTTTAGAAACCACAAAAAGCACAGATTACCATTTCCTTCTACATTAGAAAAAAGTCTATAATTGAAATGGGTCTATATTTTATGATATTTTTTAATCAGACAAAATGTATGTTTAATTTGACATTTTATTTTATGAAATCAGGAACTTATAATCCCTTTCTGTGTTCCGACTTTTATTTTAACCTGCTACAGAATGTTGAGTCATTTTCTTCTAAGTACAGATGCTTTACATTCAATCATTGATTCCTTGTATTATCCTTTAATTTCCAATAATCATATTATGTTCATCACAGAATCCTTACATTTTGATTTGCCTAGACAAAGGCTAATGACTGATACTTCGTTATTATCTGCTTCATACCTATATACAATGTACTAGGTATTCTATTAGTTTTTACGTCTACTTATGAATTTTTAATTGATAGTATCAGTGGCGGATCCAGAAATTTTCATATTAGTGGGGGCCCATTGACTACCTAAGAGCGGGCACGCTCTTGTCATGCTTTAGTGATTCCCTAAATAATCAACCAATTTTTCCTAGAGACCTTGACCCCCTGAAAAACCCTCTAAATCCGCCTCTGCGTATAATCTTTGAAAGCAAAAATGCTCCATAAAATTTTTTTACATTCAGATACAGTTGTAAATGAATGCAAACTTCATAAAATTTGAAAAATGATCCAATTATATATACTTTACTAAACAGCTTTGGTCATTGTTGATGGCGTGACCTATATTTAAGTCATTCACTTCTGCTTCATTTGTTCTATGGTGGAGAATTGTCTTATTGGCAATCATACCAGATTTTTCATTTTTATATAAACATGATTATTTTAACATTCATTTTCACTGAACTAGTGCACAGTTTTTTGGGGGCCAGTTGAGGAACACCTCCAGGTGCAGGGTATTTTCGCTGCGTTGAAGACTCATTGGTTGACTTCAGCTGTTGTCTGCTCTTTGGTCAGGTTGTTGTCTCTTTGACATATTCCCCATTCCCATTCTCAATTTTATTAGTCAACATCACATTAACCTTGTATTTGTGATAAATTGACTGTAGAAAGCCTCTTTGCTGCTACTAATAATTTTTTCTGAATTTATCATTGAGAAAAAAAATGAAAAGGGAATCACCATTTAGTCAAATATAAAAAAATGACATTTACACCAAAAAAGCCTGAAGGAGTTTCAATTATTTGTTTTGAACAAATACTAATTAGCATGAAGCATCTCAGTAAGTCTTACGAAGTTATTGTTTTAGTCCAGAAAGTGTACAGAATAGTTAATAGAAAAATAAAAGAAGATGTGATATGATTGCCTGAATGAGACAACTCTCTATCCTAGACTAAATGACCAAAGGTTAGCAACTGTTACACTCTCTGCTTACACACTCACTGTCATGGCATTGCTAGTATGTTTTCAAGTTACGATTTACATATCCCTTTAGTAACTGTTACACTCTCTGCTTACACACTCACTGTCATGGCATTGCTAGTACAGGGGCGGATGCAGGAATTTTCGAAAGGGGGGGTGCTAACCCAGGTAACCCAGGGCAAAGGGGGGGTGCAAAACATATGTCCCGATACAAATGCATTGATCGGCAAAAATAAAGGGGGGTGCGCACCCCCGGAACCCCCCCTGGATCCGCCACTGTAGTATGTTTTCAAGTTACGATTTACATATCCCTTTAGTAACTGTTACACTCTCTGCTTACACACTGACTGTCATGGCATTGCTGGTATGTTTTCAAGTTACGATTTAAATATCCCTTTAGTATCTTTGGCCTCACTTTGAAACATGTTGAACAGGCAATAACAAACACATTTACTCATTGTAAATGAAGGTTAAGTAGCATCAAAGCTTTGCTCACACGATACAACACAGAATTAAGGAAGGAAGCAATCAGCCAATGATTCATTGTACTAGGGTAGTACATTATTAATGAGATATGTTTTCCTAGAGGATAATGTTTATCACATCATCAAACATTCAACACAACTTTTACCTGAAAAATCAATGCAAATTCTGATTGGAAATGTGAAAATTTTAATGGCTAAGATTTCATGTCTGATTTTTATAGGATTTTGTTGCTTCAGGTTTTGTTTCATTGAGTATAAGATTTCAAAAGATTCTGTTTTATTCATGTTCACTTTCTAGTACAGATTGCAATAATCTGAATCTTTAATATAAAATAGAATTAAAAAACATGCAATCTTGTTGAGTGCCTCATTTCATATGCAAGAAAAATTATCAGTAGAAAAGTCAGGTTTGAACTACTTGAGGTATATTTTGACTCACACTATTTGATTTTAAATTTTATATAGTTTAGAATCCTGATTATCTAAACAAAAATAATAGACATCTACAGATGGGTGCACTCCTAACCTGTACAGCAAGTTAACTTGATAACCAGTCATTTGGACTGGTCAAAGTTAACCTGTGACCGAATATAGGACTGCTCTGACCAGTCCTAGGACCAAAATCTAGTTAACTTGAAAAGCGGACTTGGTCCTAGGACTGTTTTTTTGTCTGCCAAAAAGTTAACTTGGAAACAGGTCCGCTATTGATATAAGTTAACTTCGAACCAGTCCTGTCATAAAGTTAACATAAGTTAACTTCGGAACCAGTCCTGTCATAAAGTTAACATAAGTTAACTTGTAAACCGGTCCTGCCACAAAGTTAACTTCTGCTTGGACAAATCCGATCAAAACCAGACCTGTTCCCAAGTTAACTTTTGACTGGTCTGCTCAACACTAAGTTAACTTGTAACCAGGACCGCTCTTCGTTGATTTAAAAAAAAATATTTTTAATATCTTTGTTTCGTAGTATAAACATCGAAAATAAAGTAATTTGAAAATTAATACTTCCGTTTTATGAACAGGATTAAATACAATTTTTTGAAAATAAGTACGCACAGAACGTAACACAAATTTATCTGTGATCTGACAATCTATCTATTATAAAAACGATCTCGGTTACAATGATAACAGGCACTGAATATATATATATATTCCGAGATCAAATTCAATCATATAATGTATATTTTTGAAAAGAAGTATATTTGATGTTAGGTGTATACGTCCTTGTTAGTTATACATCCTTGAACTATGCAGCCACAATCAGCAATAGTTTAATTCATTTAAATAATGACTACAAATTTTTGTTCGCCTAAATTAAGGGTGCAAGCATGTCTTCTTTTTACTCAAAATACTGATAGGTTACAAAATTTCAGTAGTTTTGATGCCTCCAGTTGACTTGTATAAC
Source organism: Mytilus edulis (assembly GCA_019925275.1). Lineage (NCBI taxonomy): Eukaryota > Metazoa > Mollusca > Bivalvia > Mytilida > Mytilidae > Mytilus > Mytilus edulis. The sequence continues at coordinate 89,869,516 of CM034357.1, read as the reverse complement.
AAAATTATTTGACCGCATCCACCAAAACTGACCATATATGCACTTTAATTTGTAAATCTATATACCCGCATAGTAAATCAGCCATATTTTTTATGTCAGGATTCAATGTATAATACAATCATGACAATGGACAGCAATATTGCAATATAATAACAAAAAATTTTGGTTCGCATAAATTTAAGATACCAGCATGTCCTCATTTTATTCAAAATATTGATACGTAACAAAATTTCAGTAGTTTTGATACCTCCAGCTGACTTGTACAACAAAATTATTTGACCGCATTACCAAAACTGACCATATATGCACTTTAATTTGTAAATCTATATACCCGCATAGTAAATCAGCCATATTTTTTATGTCAGGATTCAATGTATAATACAATCATGACAATGGACAGCAAAATTGCAATATAATAACAAAAAATTTTGGTTCGCATAAATTTAAGATACCAGAATGTCCTCATTTTATTCAAAATATTGATACGTAACAAAATTTCAGTAGTTTTGATACCTCCAGCTGACTTGTACAACAAAACTATTTGACCGCATTACCAAAACTGACCATATATGCACTTTAATTTGTAAATCTATATACCCGCATAGTAAATCAGCCATATTTTTTATGTCAGGATTCAATGTATAATACAATCATGACAATGGACAGCAAAATTGCAATATAATAACAAAAAATTTTGGTTCGCATAAATTTAAGATACCAGCATGTCCTCATTTTATTCAAAATATTGATACGTAACAAAATTTCAGTAGTTTTGATACCTCCAGCTGACTTGTACAACAAAATTATTTGACCGCATTACCAAAACTGACCATATATGCACTTTAATTTGTAAATCTATATACCGCCATAGTAAATCAGCCATATTTTTTATGTCAGGATTCAATGTATAATACAATCATGACAATGGACATCAATATTGCAATATGATAACAACAAATTTTTGTTCACATCAATTTAGGATACCAGCATGTCCTCATTTTATTCAAAATATTGATACGTAACAAAATTTCAGTAGATTTGATACCTCCAGTTGACTTGTACAACAAAATTATTTGACCGCATCCACCAAAACTGACCATATGTGCACTTTAATTTGTAAATCTATATACTCGCATAGTTAATCAGCCATATTTTTTATGCCAGAATCAATGTATAATACAATCATGACAATGGACAGCAATATTGCAATATAATAACAACAAATTTTTGTTCACATCAATTTAGGATACCAGCATGTCCTCATTTTATTCAAAATATTGATACGTAACAAAATTTCAGTAGATTTGATACCTCCAGCTGACTTGTACAACAAAATTATTTGACCACATTACCAAAACTGACCATATGTGCACTTTAATTTGTAAATCTATATACCCGCATTGTAAATCAGCCATATTTTTTATGTCAGGATTCAATGTATAATACAATAATGACAATGGACAGCAAAATTGCAATATATATACAAAAAATTTTGGTTCGCATAAATTTAAGATACCAGCATGTCCTCATTTTATTCAAAATATTGATACGTAACAAAATTTCAGTAGTTTTGATACCTCCAGCTGACTTGTACAACAAAATTATTTGACCGCATTACCAAAACTGACCATATATGCACTTTAATTTGTAAATCTATATACCCGCATAGTAAATCAGCCATATTTTTTATGTCAGGATTCAATGTATAATACAATCATGACAATGGACAGCAATATTGCAATATAATAACAACAAATTTTTGTTCACATCAATTTAGGATACCAGCATGTCCTCATTTTATTCAAAATATTGATACGTAACAAAATTTCAGTAGACTTGATACCTCCAGTTGACTTGTACAACAAAATTATTTGACCGCATCCACCAAAACTGACCATATGTGCACTTTAATTTGTAAATCTATATACTCGCATAGTTAATCAGCCATATTTTTTATGCTAGAATCAATGTATAATACAATCATGACAATGGACAGCAATATTGCAATATAATAACAACAAATTTTTGTTCACATCAATTTAGGATAACAGCATGTCCTCATTTTATTCAAAATATTGATACGTAACAAAATTTCAGTAGATTTGATACCTCCAGCTGACTTGTACAACAAAATTATTTGACGCATTACCAAAAACTGACCATATGTGCACTTTAATTTGTTAATCTATATACCCGCATTGTAAATCAGCCATATTTTTTATGTCAGGATTCAATGTATAATACAATCATGACAATGGACAGCAATATTGCAATATAATAACAACAAATTTTTGTTCACATCAATTTAGGACACCAGCATGTCCTCATTTTATTCAAAATATTGATACGTAACAAAATTTCAGTAGTTTTGATACCTCCAGTTGACTTGTACAACAAAATTATTTGACCGCATCCACCAAAACTGACCATATATGCACTTTAATTTGTAGATCTATATACCCACATAGTTAATCAGCCATATTTTTTTATGCCAGAATCAATGTATAATACAATCATGACAATGGACAGCAATATTGCAATATAATAACAACAAATTTTTGTTCACATAAATTTAGGATACCAGCATGTCCTCATTTTATTCAAAATATTGATAAGTAACAAAATTTCAGTAGTTTTGATACCTCCAGCTGACTTGTACAACAAAATTGTTTGACCACATCCACCAAAACTGACCATATGTGAACTTTTATTGGAAATCTATATACCCGCATAGTAAATCAGCCATATTTTTTATGTCGGGATTCAATGTATAATACAATCATGACAATGGACAGCAATATTGCAATATAATAACAACAAATTTTTGTTCACATAAATTTAGAATTCCAGCATGTCCTCATTTTATTCAAAATATTGATACGTAACAAAATTTCAGAAGTTTTGATACCTCCAGCTGACTTGTACAACATAATTATTTGACTGCATCCACCAAAAATGACCATATGTTCACTTTAATTTGAAAATCTATATACCTGCATAGTAAATCAGCCATTTTTTTTATGTCAGGATTTAATGTATAATACAATCATGACAAGGGACAGCAATATTGCAATATAATAACAAAAAATTTTGGTTCGCATCAATTTAGAATACCAGCATATCCTCATTTTATTCAAAATATTGATATGTAACAAAATTTCAGTAGCTTTGATACCTCCAGCTGACTTGCACAACAAAATTATTTGACCGCATCCACCAAAACTGACCATATGTGCTCTTTAAATTGTAAATCTATATACCCGCATAGTAAATCAGCCTTATTTTTTATGTCAGGATTCAATGTATAATACAATCATGACAATGGACAGCAATATTGCAATATAATAACAACAAATTTTTGTTTGCATAAATTTAGGATACCAGCATGTCCTCATTGTATTCAAAATATTGATACGTAACAAAATTTCAGTAGTTTTGATACCTCCAGCTGACTTGTACAACAAAATTATTTGACCGCATTACCAAAACTGACCATATGTGTATTTAATTTGTAAATCTATATACACCATGACGTACGCCCATAGTATTAATCAGCCATATTTTTTATGTCAGGAATCAATGTATAATATTATCATGACAATGGACAGCAATATTGCAATTTAATAACAACAAATTTTTGTTCGCATAAATTTAGGATACCAGCGTGTTCTCCTTTTATTCAAAATATTGATACGTAACAGAATTTCAGTAGTTTAAATACCTCATGCTGACTTGGAAAACAAAACTAGTTGACCAAAACTGATCATATGTGCACTTTTATTTACAAATCTATATACCCGCATACCATTGTACCGAGCGCCTTCATGTCTTCTCCTGGCGCTCCTGTTCACATTTTAGTAGGACCGTAAATGTACACGTAATCAATAATATTGGAAAACTATTAATGCAAAAAATATTCTGATTAAATTGAGAATGTCAGAATTTCATCTATTTATTCATTATAACAGTCAGATCATATATAGGAGTTCATGATGGTGTACGTGTAAAACAAAACTATTATGCCACATCATCAAAGTACCAACACTGACATGTCTGAATTCATTTTTACTATTTACAATGATTTAATAAAAAAAAGTATACGAGGTTCTCTTCTTGGAATCTATTATGTCGGTTGATTGATTTTGTTTATAGTTAAACGTCAAGTGGCAACTATTTCATTAGAGTGCGCATTGAGTATAATTTTAGGATGTCCCATATAAATATCGGCAATGACAAATCTCTCGATAAATCTGACAAATTTGACGAGATTGTTGATAGTTTTACCACACCGTATGCTTACGGACACTGTACAATTTCTGTTAGAATATTTTGCGGGAAATAGAATAGTAAATCCAATGCAAACAAGTTGAATATCAATGAAATATCCATGCAAGCATAAATTTATGCATAAAGTAAAATTTAGGAAGGGACAGGTAAACAACGGGGAACGAAGTAACGTAGACAATGTTGCCGATATCCCGTGATATAAGAATATTGTTCCAATGCGTTGGATAACCTTTCTATCCGCCTTCTAATAAAACAAACTCTGTGTGATCATGGTGATCGTATAGCCATTTTTTATTTATATAAGAATACAAGTATATCAAATAAAAGAGAGCATTTGTATAATATCTAGTAGAGTCTAGCGAGTAAATAATAAATAATATCTGTGGAAAAACAATGCGAAATGTTGTTTACATATTTTAATCATGCGGAAAGCTCAAGGCTGATATGAAAACTCTTATAACGATAATCTGTCATAAGCAGACCTGTCCTCAGGTCTGGTCAATAGCAGACTTGTCCACAGGTCTGGTCAGAAGCAGACCTGTCCTCAGGTCTGGTCAGGAGCAGACCTGTCCACAGGTCTGGTCTGAGGCAGACCTGTCCTCAGGACTGGTCAAAAGCAGACTTGTCCACAGGTCTGGTCTGGGGCAGACCTGTCCTCAGGACTGGTCAAAAGCAGACTTGTCCACAGGTCTGGTCTGGAGCAGACTTGTCGATAGGTCTGCAGCAGTCCTAAAAAAGCAGACCGTAGGTCTGGTCCACCAACGACGAAGTTAACTTGCTTGACTGCTTAAAAATTCTCAAGTTAACTTAGAAAGCAGTCAACAAGTTAACTCTAAGTTAACCTTTGTCAAGGTTAGGACCGCACCCATCTGTACAATCACAATTTGGACACACAATACAGTTTCAGCAATAAATATGATAGAAAGATTACAAATATCACCAAATTCTTCAGCAAAGTCAGCAATGAGTAGGGATGAAGGCTTAAATAAGCTTGGGATCGAAATGTTTAAGTTTAGAAAGGTAAACAAATGAGAGTAAAAAGGTGGGAATTGTGGGTAGATACAAGAAACAGGTCCTACTAAAATGTGCCCGGGGAAAGGAAAAAGCGTCCGGGGAAGAAAAAAAAGCGCCCAGGGAAAAGAAAAGGCGCCCGGGGAAAATATATAGATATTTTATTGGCATGAGACAATTTTGTGTTGATGAAATAAGTTATGCACATTAATTTATTATTAATTTTAGACAAGTCATTTTCAAATTCAGATAATAGACATTTGTAATAAAACAAGTATGAAATTTCACAGATAAATATTAATTTAATCAAAATTAAAAGAGTTACACATAATACATCAGCAAACAAAGCAGTACTATATATTTACCGTAGTTAAAATAAGGGGGTAAAAAGCAGGAGTTTGGTTTAAATTTAAAAATAAGGCCACACCAATTTAATTTCTTGTTCTACGGATTTTGGACTCTAAAATTTGGGGCGAGCGAGCGATTTGAAAATTTTAATAAAAAAATATTTAATTTGCAAATTTTTAAGGCGAAGCTTGAAAAGTAAAGGCGAGCGATTATAATTTTTTTTTGTGAACATAAAATAATAGGTTTTGACAATATTAAAACTTGATTTATCACTTGTACTTTGACATTTCTTTAATTTCTGAAGTATTTTTTCCCTGTTCACCAAGAAATAATTAAATCTGGTCTATGTATGTGTGACTGACAATTACATGAGACAATTCTCCATCCAAATCATAATCAGTTTGGGGGCAACCCCTTAATGTTATAAATATCCCTTTTACATGTTTTATGAGGGATCAATATACATGATATAAGTTATAATATATTTGTTCGTACAAAAGGGTTCATATTTTCTCATAGAACTATATATCTATCTGGTATTAAATGGTCAAAACATGTCCAAGAATTTAGTAATATTCCTGGACTTTAACCATGTTAACACATTTACTTTAACAGTTTAATATTATTCAAAATAAGTGGACCCCTCTTTTAGAAAAATTTGTTTAAAATATGATGTAACTCTCCTCTTTTTGAGTACAAAATTCTAAGTGTTCAAAGGTTTTGTATAGAAGAACTATACAAATCCTTGGTATTTCTATTTCCTTTTCTACATCAGTAAAATGACCTCTTGTCTGAGGGAGGGTTGTTCTCAACCTGATAATAACAAACACAGGTCACAGTACGGCCTTTTACACAGGGCTTTGATACAGACCAAACAGCAAGCTATAAAGGACCCCAAAATTATTAGCGTACTCAATTCGAACAGGAAAACCAACGATCTAATTTATATATCCAAACGGGAAAATACCAATGAACAACATCAACAAACAATAACTGCTGAACGACATGCTCCTGAATCAATCAGGACAGGTGCATAAACATGCAGCGGCTATGGATAGTTTTGTTTCGCCAGCATACAATATAATTGCAGTTGAAGGCAAATCCTTCAGAAGTTCTTTGTACTTTATTCTAACAACGAACATTTTTTGATAGGGAATATGAGTAAGGGGGAAAGAAACCAATTTTTTGTTCTTCACGGAAATACCCGCTGTTATAACTTTTTTATCGGAGCACTCCAGGTTTCATGCTGAAACAAATATTCTCACAGATATTTACACAGTGTGGTGGGGTGATTTTATGTTTAAAATCGTTTTATACAGGTTAGACTGTGATTTAACAAATGTTGATATCTTTTTATAATATTTACAAAAAAAAACTGTGCGGGAAATGGACATGATTACAATTCCAGATGCGGGAAGCGGGAATATAAAAAAAAAAAATAAAAAAATTCTGTTTTGAAAAAAATAGGTGCGGGCGGGTCCGTCGAACAAGGGATCAAATTGGTGTGGCCTAAGCATTAAAACCCTGATAAGCATAGTCATTGAAACAGTTTTAGTTTCATAAAAAAGAACTAATAAATGTATATCAGCATCTGTATAAAAAAGTGTTCACCATGCTGTTGCGAAAATATTAGACTTCAGGCATCATATCCACATTTATATTAAGGACAAAACAAGCAATGATTATTTATTTTTTTAAGGAAAAAATTTATTGTTATAAAATATTATTATTTTATTCTCCCGGGCGCTAATTTTCCTTCCCCGGGCGCTTTTTCCTTTCCCGGCGTTCTCGGGCGCTTCTGGGTGCTTTTTAGTAGGACCGCAAGAAACAGTTGGGAGTAAAAAGAGTTGGAATTGCTAGGTAAAAACAGACAAATAATTGGGAATGAAAAAAAGCATTGCTAGGTAAAAACAGACAAATAATTGGGAGTAAAAAGAGTTGGAATTGCTAGGTTAAAACAGACAAATAATTGGGAATGAAAAAAAAGCATTGCTAGGTAAAAACAGACAAATAATTGGGAGTAAAAAGAATTGGAATTGCTAGGTAAAAACAGACAAATAATTGGGAATGAAAAAAGCATTGCTAGGTAAAAACAGACAAATAATTGGGAATGAAAAAAAGCATTGCTAGGTAAAAGCAGACAAATAATTGGGAATGAAAAAAAGCAGTGCTAGGTAAAAACAGACAAATAATTGGGAATGAAAAAAAGCATTGCTAGGTAAAAACAGACAAATAATTGGGAATGAAAAAAAGCATTGCTAGGTAAAAGCAGACAAATAATTGGGAATGAAAAAAAGCATTGCTAGGTAAAATCAGACAAATAATTGGGAATGAAAAAAAGCATTGCTAGGTGAAAACAGACAGAAGGAGAGAAAAGGATAAGCATTGCTAGGTAAAAAAGAGACAAATAATCGGGAGTAAAAAGGATGAGAATTGTTAAGTAAAAAAGGCAAATCATTGAGAGTGAAAAGAAAGAGCATTGCTAGGTAAAAACTGATAAATAACTGGAGGTGAAACGGATGAGCATTGAGACAAATAATAAGAAGTGAAAAAACAGTGGACAACATATAATGTAGGAAGATACCCCAGTAATTTAATCTTATACCAATTACATATTAGAGTGAGGGAGAACTTTCAAAGGTCAACAGTAATACAAAATAAAAATAAATTGACTGATGAAACCAACTAGCAAAGCTGAGGGATCCAATAATAATGGTGGCTTACAGACACCCAATAAAATATTACAAACTCCCTAAAGAACTTATCTCTGAAATATGTCTGCTGTTAAAGTACCAATATAACAACATCTAAAAGTGCATATTTATATATAACAATGTGCAAATATTAGTTTATAATCAGAAATTTTGATAAAGAATAATATTTGTTTAATATGCTTAAGTAATTACAAAAATCCAAAATACTCTTGTCTATTTCTGTACAAATGTTTGCATCCCGTCTTAAATATATTCCTTTCCTTTTCTTTTATTTCTGTATGATCTTATTCTTGGAAGATCAAGTTCAATAGAATTCTACACATTTTATTGGAACAATGGAAACTTCATAAAAGTTCTGTCAATTGTACTTGTCCTTCATTCATTGATTTATACCCACTGGAGAATACTAAACCAATGTCTATAAATGTCAATTCCCATGATGCATCACACTTAAAATGTAGCATCACTAAAGTACTGTTGTCCTATTGTTACTATAAGGGTTAATAGCTATCTGTTTTTTTGTTTTGTTTTTAGGCATAGATGTAACACCCATGGGTATTACATCTATGGTTTAGGTATATGTCAAATAAATCCAAAGGTGTTCCAGATTTTTTAACCCACGTTAAGAAACTTTTACTATGGTTAAGGAAGAAAATGGTTATTTCATCACAATACAAGAATATTGAGGCCTTGAAAGTAAATCACAATCATGCACATGCAAAAATGCATTTGAAGATCAAAAAGGGGGGTTCTAGAAGTGGACACCCTTTTGATAGTTTTTTTTTTTGAAATTGTGTAGCATTTTCATCGATTTCTGGGTGTTGGCACCTCTCTTATAATGTCTTGACCCAAGCATGAAATGTCTCAACTGTTAAGTCTGTATAAATGAAAACGACAGAATAATATTGAAAGACTGAAGAAAAGCCAATCACAATGTATCTCATTGTGCAATTAAATCTTATGAATTCAAGCTTTGAGTAAAGGTCAAGGGCAACAATTGTTTAAAGTGTACAACAATTCTAAGCTCTGTGCAAGGATCAGACAATATACTATAACAAAAGTATTAGCTGTGGCAATCACAACTTTGTGTTGAACAAAATAAGCCTACTCCACATGAACATATAAGACAACAATATGGATTTAAGCTGTAGAATAGGCTCAGCTGTGACATAATGGTAGTGACAATAGTCTTCAGACTCAGACCATACATTATTCTGTGCCTGCCAGCTGTGACATAATGGTAGTGACAATAGTCGATAGACTCAGACCATACATTATTCTCTGCCTGCCAGCTGTGACATAATGGGAGTGACAATAGTCTTCAGACTCAGACCATACATTATTCTCTGCCTGCCAGCTGTGACATAATGGTAGTGACAATAGTCTATAGACTCAGACCATACATTATTCTCTGCCTGCCAGCTGTGACATAATGCTAGTGACAATAGTCTATAGACTCAGACCATACATTATTCTCTGCCTGCCAGCTGTGACATAATGGTAGTGACAATAGTCTTCAGACTCAGACCATACATTATTCTCTGCCTGCCAGCTGTGACATAATGGTAGTGACAATAGTCTATAGACTCAGACCATACATTATTCTCTGCCTGCCAGCTGTGACATAATGCTAGTGACAATAGTCTATAGACTCAGACCATACATTATTCTCTGCCTGCCAGCTGTGACATAATGCTAGTGACAATAATCTTCAGACTCAGACCATACATTATTCTCTGCCTGCCAGCTGTGACATAATGGTAGTGACAATAGTCTATAGACTCAGACCATACATTATTCTCTGCCTGCCAGCTGTGACATAATGCTAGTGACAATAGTCTTAAGACTCAGACCATACATTATTCTCTGCCTGCCAGCTGTGACATAATGCTAGTGACAATAGTCTATAGACTCAGACCATGCATTATTCTCTGCCTGCCAGCTGTGACATAATGGAGGTGACAATAGTCTTCAGACTCAGACCATACATTATTCTCTGCCTGCCAGCTGTGACATAATGCTAGTGACAATAGTCTTCAGACTCAGACCATACATTATTCTCTGCCTGCCAGCTGTGACATAATGCTAGTGACAATAGTCTTCAGACTCACACCATACATTATTCTCTGCCTGCCAGCTGTGACATAATGCTAGTGACAATAGTCGATAGACTCAGACCATACATTATTCTCTGCCTGCCAGCTGTGACATAATGCTAGTGACAATAGTCTATAGACTTAGACCATACATTATTCTCTGCCTGCCAGCTGTGATATAATGCTAGTGACAATAGTCTATAGACTCAGACCATACATTATTCTCTGCCTGCCAGCTGTGACGTAATGCTAGTGACAATAGTCTATAGACTCAGACCATACATTATTCTCTGCCTGCCAGCTGTGACATAATGCTAGTGACAATAGTCTAAAGACTCAGACCATACATTATTCTCTGCCTGCCAGCTGTGATGTAATGCTAGAGACAATAGTCTAAAGACTCAGACCATACATTCTTCTCTGCCTGATAGCCACGTAATGGTAGTGACTCCTACTATACATTTATACTCCTGAGACTATCATTATTACACTCCTGTTGATTCTTATCTAATGCATATCATGCATTATAGGATAACTTTACAGTATTGACTTCCTACACTGATTAATCTATCATTTAGTATCATATTCAAACTATTCAACAGCATGCAATCAAACTTAGATTATGTATCATTTCTGCGTTAAGATAATTTGAATGCTTTATATATTTTTTTTATTCCTTTTATCTGCAATAGTACATTATTCTGCTTTGGCTTTTGCATGTGCAATTAAAATAGATGTATCATTGTTATCCTGTTGAATTACATGGTCACTGCTAACAAAACTGACTATACTAGATAGAAATTTTTAAATTTTCTTTCAGGGTGATTTTTTTTTGTGTACATCATCAGGGACACAGATACCCCCCTGCTTGCAAATAATGTAGGGACATTACTCAAGAAAGGTAAAATTGACACAATCCAAAGTAAAACTTGATCTATTCTTGTTGTTATAAGAATTCTAAAAAATGTTTGGTTGAGGCAAATTTAAGTTTAAGAATTAATGGAAAGGAAAAATGTAAAGGGGCATATAACTCTAGATTAGTAACATAAGGACCTAAGAGCTACGGTTCCGCAGCTAGCAAATTCAAAGAAAACAAGAAGCAAAAAGGACATTAAAGAGGATAACCAAATCCTGAAGTGAATTAATCCACCCTCATATTGTGCTCTATTATATTTGTGTTTGAGGGGTATATATGTATATTGGTCATAACTTAAGTTCAAGAAAACCCATAAACAATCCTGTAGTCTTTCCATTTCAATGTTAATAATAAATTAAAAATAATTTGTTTGAAATGACCATAAAATGGTTAAAATCAATGTATGCTATATTGCTTGATCCTTAATATATGTAGCTAATTATATGCATTACAAGCTATTATATACCATATAACCTACATTGAAGTCTATCCGTATTCCCTTGACACAACCAATTGTTTCCCCAATAACTCAAAAACAAAACCAAAAGGAATTAAAGAACTTTAAACAATCACATATTTCACAGATAATTGTGCTTTCCTAAAAGTGTCACCACATTTGGTACTTAAAACCAATGAAAAAAGAAAGAGAGTATTTCCAAGCACTTTTGACATTTCTAAGACAATTTTACTGAATCAATAACAATTCTTTTAGCCACAGAAACAGACAAAAGATAATGGTTTTAATGGTTTACCATTTATCTTATCTTAAAAATAAACAATTTTCCTGACAGAAAGAGCCTAAGATGATCATATAATTATTGTTATAACAATTTCATCAGAAAATATATCAGAATATGTAAGTTACAGTAGTACAGTTTGTTCTGGTTAGAAACCCTTTGATACAAGAAAGATAACTCCATATTCTAAACTTGTCTAGTGTTAACTTCTAGTTTTTGATAGCATTAGAAGTATTAGTTTATGTATAAGATGTATGAGTTTCTCATATCTGAGAGACATTAGCCCTGTAGATATGACACAATTAAGTCTGATTTACATTTAAGTAAAATAAATAAATGTTTTATATTTTCTCTCTTTTTCTTAAAAGAGCAATTAGTTTTGATAAAACAGGAAAAGTGTCATTATCTCAGATTTTCCAGATGCATAAACACTTTTAGAACATGGTTTTGTAGTAATGGATTTGTAATGAAATCTTTATTGTAATTTTCTATGTGACATAAAATTGATACCTTATTATACTTGTGTATTAATATGAATTGCTGTACTATCTCCTCTTTTTCTGGTTTAATTGACAAATCTGAACTTTTGCTGAAAACTAATATAACTTCCATGTAAATAAGTTTTACATCCTATTACTGTTAATACAGACAGAAATACCTCTTGTAGTCTCAGTGTAACTTAAATAAAATCTTTGACAATTGTTGCTGCCGTAAATGCCACCATGCCCCAAAGAATACATGCTGTCTCCTTTCTGTAACTATTCCAGCAGGAGAGATAATAAAAGAACATATGATAACTCTCTATATACTGAAATCTATATTTCTCAAGTGAAAAACACTTTGATTCAAAGTACTTTTCCAAATGAAGAAATTTATTTTCTATGCCTGACAATTTATCAACAGCTCCTAATCAAATATTAAAACAGAAATGATCATTTGCAAGAATATTGGCTAACACTTGAATGGTTTAATGCTGTAATACAAATGTCATAGGAATGAAAAGAGATGTTGTTACGTGAGAGAGATATATAAGGAGAATATTTTGAGTGAATATAAGTATACTTTGTCTTGAATTGAATTGAAAGACAAGAAATTTTTGTTGGTCAACATGTCTTAATGGTGTGTTTGGATTACTGTCTCATTGACTCAAGTACTGTTGTTTCTATCAAGGTTTTTCATCAAGACCTTTGTCAAAAAGAAAACTTTGAAATAAAAAACTTTCAAAAGGAAAACTTTTGAAAAAGAAAACTTTGAAAAAGAAACTTGGTCATGTCATCTGTTGTCACTAAAAACTTTGGTGAAAGATCAAAGTTCATTGTTTGAAAGAGAGACATCCCTCTAGTATACTTCTATTAGAATGAATTAAATTGCACTTGCACTGTTTATTCTAACTGTATTATCATTTGGAGAAAGAGATTTGTGAATCGTTCACATGTGAGAAGATAAGAAAATGGTGGTTAATAAGACAACAAAGATTTGGTAACTTCAGCACTGAAATTTTATAAACTCAATAGTTAGGACCCCGTCAAATTCAGGACTTATTTAAGAATGGAAAAGTCTCCTTCAATCTGTTTCATTCAGATGAAAAACCAAATGTGTATACAAAAAACAGTGCATCATTCCTTAACAGTTTTTGATTAGCTTATTTCTATCAAAGTCCATTCAAGATTGAAGTAAATAGGCTGATAGTCCATTCCACCAACGTCAAAGTATTTGATCAAAATCTTCTATGACATTTGTCACTGTAAACTAGAGGCTCTAAAGAGCCTGTGTTTTAGAGCCTGTGTCGCTCACCTTGGTCTATATTAATATGTGCATGGTAAACAAAGGACACAGATGGATTCATGACAAAATTGTGTTTTGGTGTTGGTGATGTGTTTGTAGATCTTACTTTACTGAACAATCTTGCTGCTTACAATTATCTCTACCTATAATGAACTTGGCCCAGAAGTGACAGAGGAAAATATTTTGAAAAAATTACAAAAATTGGCTATATAGGGCAATAACTCCTTAAGGGTCAATTGACCACTTTGTTCATGTTGACTTATTTGTAGCTCTTACTTTGCTGTACATTATTGCTGTTTACAGTTTATCTCTACCTATGATAATATTTAAGATAATAACCAAAAGCTGCAAAATTTCCTTAAAATTACCAATTTATGGGCAGCAACCCAATAATGGATTCTCTGATTTATCTTGAAAATTCAGGGCAGATAAATTTTGACCTGATTAACAATTTCACCCAATGTCGGACAGCTCTAAATGCTAAGATGTTTCAGAGATATAAGCCAAAATCTACATTTTACCCCTATGTTCTATTTTTAGCCCTGGAGGCCATCTTGGTTGGTTGGACAGGTCACTGGACACATTTTTTATACTACAAACCCCAATGATTATTGTGGCCAAGTTTGGTTTATTTTTGCCCAGTTGTTTCAGAGGAGAAGATTTTTGTAAAAGTTAATGACGACGGACGACGATGGACGATAGATGATGAGAAAAGCTCACTTGGCCCTCATGGCAGGTGAGCTAAAAAAAACTTCAAAAAGACTGACTAATGCTAAAAGAAAACTGAGCTTCAAATATAATATTTAAGTATTCTAAATCTAGTCTCCCTGAAAAATTGGGACATGGAATTAATATTCAATTCTGACCAGAGATTATACTCAAACACATGACCTTATGGCACCAGAATTAACAAAATAGTACAAAAGTTCTTCCCCTAGCTATTGATTCATTGATACTTTTTATTCCTCCTAAACAAATGAATCAACAACTTTTACTGTAGATGCTTCCTCAGAAATTAAATTAAACTAACAAAGCTGTAAATGCAATCTCAGTAATTACTTGAATAACTGACTTTCACTTGAAACAGACTGTCGACATAATTCATGATAAACTCTGAGAATTATAAATAAACGATGAAAGGCTTTAAAAATACTCTTTCATTGGTGTTAAAGATCACTTTTACACCTCAGATTTTATCGTTGTACTGACTAAAACATCTAAATTAAGAGTAAATATTCCAAACAGCCTTAGCATAATTGGTATTGTTTGACTGAGTTTCAATTGATCTGTTGATAATTGATAATCCTATAAATTGTAATTAAATTACAAATGTTTACTAAAATGTATTGTGGAATAAATGCATCCTCACAGACAGCCAGAGATATTACTATAATTATAAACAACTACTTCTCAGGGCTATTCACCTCTGATTCAATTCAAGTTAAAAAAAAAAATCAATGGAAACAAACTTTATTATTCAAAAGGTTATGTCACCGTTTACAAGGCTTATATACAAAGAGGGATAACTCAAAGACAATTTCAGTAAACTTCATCAAATTTTATATGGAATACAGGTTCTGAACTTCAGCAATTTAAAATATCAACAATAATTCTCAAATATTTTAATTCGATCATTATAAAATTCAAAAAGATAAAATGAGTAGAAACATAACTTGAATTATTATCTGTTCTGATGACCGTTTAAATTTTGATTTTGGGATAAAATGATATATCTTTTCCTCAAAGTGAAATTGCAATTGACCACAATGATTTTCAGATTTTTAAAGGTAAAATTTAATGGTTTCACTTTTGAGGACCAAAAGCAGCTATTTTGGTGTAACAATGTGGTCACACTTTAAAGCAGATCCTGCAAGGCAAGATTGTAACAATTTAATATATGTTACATATTTGTTTTTCTTTCATTTTTTGTACATAAAATACATGTAGGCCGCTAGTTTTCTTGTTTTCTTGTTTTACGTTGGTCATTACAGGGCCTTTTTAAGTTGACTATAGCGTATGGGCTTTGCATATTGTTGCAGGCTGTACAGTGACCTATAGCTGCAAATTTCTGTGTCATTTGGTCTCTTGTGAAGAGTTGTATCTTTGGCAATCATACCACATCTTCTTTTTTATAAGTAAGGTTTGGAACATTAAAAAAGTTTCTGACCAACAACAAACAGCTGATGCAAGTACTAGGGGGGGAATGGTCCTATGGAATTAGTTAGGCATTAAATTGGATGACCTAAATAAAAAAATCTACAAAATTGTCTTTTCCATATATTTAAACAAAAAAAGCAAGAAAATAAGTGCATATTATTCATTTTTCCTAAATAATGTAGGTCACTGACCTATTATATAAAGACTTAAGATCATAGAACAAACATCTTTTTAACCCACATCTACCGATTCCTAAAAATTTATATTCCAAAGGAGTAACTTCGGTAAGTGCCATATTTGGCCCCAATTATAAAGTTCATGGTTACAAGACAATAATTGTTTTAAGTTGCCTTAAAGACATGTGAAAAAGTTAAACAGAGCTGTTTTTGTCAAAGTTTTATTCTAACAGAACGATTTTTACATTCCAAAACGGTCAAGATAAGGGATTTTGGTGAAATTTGACAAAATCAGCGGGATTTCAACCAAATAAAGGACCAGGAAACATAGAGCGCAGGCGTCGATAAGCTTAATCTTCAAATAAGACATGTTAAATGTCTTCACAAACATTATTTTAAAAGATCTTTGTTGTCGACGTATGCGCTCTTTGTTTCCTGTCAAATAAGCTTTGGAAATTTACCCATTTCATTGATTTTTTCGTGAAAAATCAATATGAGTACAACTTGTGACGTCATAATGAAACGCAGAATTCTAGTCAAACCGGCACCTGGACAAATCAGCACCTGGTTAAATCGACACCTGATATAGTCAATTCGTCACCCATGTTAAATATATATTTTTAACAGTATTTTAAGCAAAAAGAGTAAAAATAAGAAAGGGGTTGCCAAACTTTTTTTCAGTATTTAAGCAAAAAGAGTTAAATACTAACTTTCACATTTTTGGGTGTTCATGTACATTTTGTATAAATTTATTTTTCTCAACTAAATGACTTTTTTGGTATATTTTTAATGATATAGATATGAGTAGTCCAAATAATTATTACGTCTGGCAAGGCTTTTTTAATTTTATTCTGGGACACTTCCTATGACCGCAAGGCTATGTTAATTTTTTTCTGGGACGCCTTCCTACGAACGTCGTAGGAAGGCGTCCCAGAAAAAAAATAAAATAGCCTTGCCAGACGTCATAATTATTTGGACTAATACATGAGATATTGGATATTTTTATGCATTATTTTAACCAGTTGAGCATTTTACAGGATTGTTGGTTTAATGCTGTTTAAACTTTACTGAAGAAAAAACACCTTAAATTTGCTAATTATTTGGCATGAAAGTTTGATTTATTGAAAGGGACTCATAGTTTTCCATTTTATTTTAATAATTGTCTAATTGTTAAAACAACAGCTTCGGTAAGGGCTTCGTTGTTTACCTTTATACACAACAACATATTCACTTTGGTTTCGTTGTTTACCTAAATACACAACAACATATTCACCATGTACTTGGTAACAGTCAGTAATTAATTGAATAGAAAATATTATAACAAATATTATTGGATGCCGAATTGACGTCAAATAGGTGCCGATTTGACTAGATGCCAATTTAACCAGGTGCCGACTTGACTTGTAAGTTTCAATTCCTCTGCCATCGTTTGCGGTATTTCCTTGAGAAAACCTATTTTCCATCATCAAAGAGAAGATGAAACTGCTTGAAAATGATTCTGGAACGCTTCATGATTGTTAAAATAAGTTTAATTCACTCAAAACACAATTTTAAAACTTGCGATGTTTAAACAGGAAGTTTCAAAAGCACGTGTAAAAGAAGAAATTAACCGGTGAGAGAGGAAATCCGTACATGACATATATCACTATAGTACGACTTTGAAAGCAAAACAGTTCCATCCTTTTGTAAAACAGTCTTTAATATACCTATCACATTAATGTTTGAAGGGTCTTAAGCTTATTCAAACCATATAAGTCGGTATGAAACATCAAAACGGAATGAACAATAACCGATTACGTTTTGTAGTTTACAAATTCTAAACTGGTTCCTGGCTGATTACTACACAATGATCATGCATAATGATAACACAAGCAGATTCCAGTTTGTATGGAAAATAGTAAATACGAAACCAAGCGCGGTAGGCAGAGAAATCTTATGAAGTTCAGGTCGCCAGTAATGGAACAATGACTGCGTCATTTTCCAAAAAAATGGGCCATTTTAGGACCTTATCGAACATACTCCTTTCCAATTTGTATTATTTTTGAACATGTCAATGGTTTCACTTTAAATCAGTTGTACTTGAGTCTGAAAGGAGTAGGTCCGGTAAGGACCTATTTTGGCCTCAAATTTCAGGTTCATCTTACGAAAGATTTTGACCACTTTTTAAACACTTAAGTGTCTATTTCATTTGAATCAATTAATTTATTTGAAAGATTTTAACTGATTTAGTCATTAAAAACAACCCGATTCAAGCTCAAATATGAAAAATCTACCAAATATGCCGAAAAATGTCACTTTTCAGATGATTTTTGTCAAAAATGAAATTGGCCGCATCCGTGTTCATCCTCAACCTTTATATATGTTATGTATTATCATAAAATACAACTTAAATTTCAATATTAAGGATGAACACGAATGCGGCCACTTTCGTTTCACACGAAAAACTGTCTAAAATTTAACCAAAATGCTAGAATTGTGAAGATTTCAGTAATTTAGCACGACTTAATGGTGCTAGTACCCGATATATGTGCATTGTATTGTCAAAAACAGCCCATATTTATGTAGCAGAAGCATTCTACTGTCCAATAAATAACTAAAAGTTTACATTTTAACAATTTTGTAAAACTGCTATATTTTGGGGCCAAAAAGGGGTCTTACTGGACCTACTCCTTTACATTTAGGTTTATTTCAAATCTTGAAAAATCTATGATTCCATTAAAGTTTGGCTGTTTACCATCATGTGGGTTCTCAGTGACAAGAATAAAATATGTATGGCTTTGTAACTAAAATGGTTTTAAATGATAGAGTAAGCGTTTGTTGCAATTTAAATATAATAGTTTTCACTGAATATTACAATTTATTTATACACATTTTATATATTTTCAACTAATAAATTCAAAGTGACTTTTCAACTTATCTCTGAACCTCAACAATCTATTTCCAATGTGTTTTCTTTCCATCAATTCTATATTGATCCCACAAGAAGTTAAAAATCTATTCATTGATATCTTTTAAATTTGACTTCTTAATCCCACTTAACCTGAGAACTTTGTAAATTACATAAAATATATGACTTTTTAATGGCAACATATATAACCCATATCATGTTTATTACTGTAACATTTTTTGGTTTCTATATAAAGGCTAACGAGATATTGAAGAACGATCAACCCTGAAGTGTGAAGAGGATCTTCCTTGATGGAATCTCACTTCAAAGTTCAAATATTTCTAAATACAAATTTCAGATTTAGTAACTTTGGTTTCAGTTTTAAATCTTGCAGAAATACACCTAATAACTTTGATAACTATAATTTGAAGTAAATGCATATTAGGATAAATTCTAGTGTAAATAAAATCTTAATAATTCCCACTTTTATCTTTTAATATAAAACAAACGTGGATTGTATCGTTTAAAATTTAAACAATAACAGATCTGTATTTAAACACTTGAAATATGTTCATTTGTCATAAAAATCAGATTAAAATTGCTGTAGGAGTTTGTAAATATTATACACCCTTCATGAGTCAAGACATTCAAGGGTTATCTCCCATACTTGAAGATAAAATTTACAAATGTGTATTTTTATAGATAAAATTTGCAACTGAAATTTTTCAACCAAATGCACGACTTGGTAATAATATGACAACTCCTTCATGAATTTTAACACTTATTTAGATAACAAGGGGGTTCAAAAGGAAGTTTTTCCATTATTTTATTTTCCAAATGAAGTTTTAACTTTTCTTTACCTTTCCACTAAATCAGCAACCTGATCACAACTAGACAATGCAAGCCATTAAGGACAATTTGGTCAATGACATAATAAATGTACTCTAATATGAAATTTAATATTTTCATTTTTAAATTTAAAGGTTTACTATACAAAAAGCAAGTGTGACAAAGAGCCATTACATTTTGATATTTACACAAATTAAATCTAATGTCATCTAATATTTTAAACTTTCACCAGCTTAAGTTACTAGCTTTTACTTCCATTAAATATAACAATGAACCATTTAATTTTGTTTACATTAAAAGCAAAACAAATTTTGTGTTTATTCAAATACAAGAAATAAAAAAATACATAAACACCCTATGATTCCTATAAGTCTATCTCTACATAAGGTTTTCAATAAACAAATCAAAACTAAACATTTATTAGCAAGACACATATATAAATAGGATTTGTTAGCTTTAAGTAGTTTGTTCAATTTAAATTTCACATTTACAATTGATAATTGCATAATATGGTGTCCTCCTAATATAGTTTATCCTAGCAATTTTTCATTGCACTTGCATTTTCTAATTTGAAATAATCAGACTTTAACATAGTGATTAAAGGATATAAATTGACAACTATTTCTAATAGGAAGTCTGTACCTGCCAATTTTTTGTGATAAGAGAATTGTGTAACAGCCATCCTAAATGTTACATGTTCAAAGTTATTAAACCAGTTATCTCCCTTTGTAAAGTTAATTACATGATCAAGTAAACTGATTCAGTTATCTCCCCTTGTAAAGTTAATTACATGATGAAGTAAACTGATTCAGCCGGCTTATCTTGATAAATTAATCTCAGAACTTATAGATTCTATACACTCAGCCATATACACAACCTTTTATAACTTCTTTGGTAAATTATTGAACAGCTTAAAGCTTCAAACAGCATTTCTGACACAATTTATCATATATTGTGAAGATGAACATTTTCTTTATAGTATTACTGATATTAAAGATTAATAGAACTAAAGACCCATCACACAGGTACGGTATAGCATGCTAACATCAGAAAGCCTTAATTGCAGTTACTGAAAGAATTTTATAATAAACGAAAGCTTTACTGAAAGAAATTTATAATAAACGAAAGCTTTACGGAAAGAAATTAATAATAAACCAAAGCTTTACTGAAAGAAATTTATAATAAACAAAAGCTTCAAAAACAGAGATTTTGAGTAAGAATATATGAGTTATTTTCTAAACAGAAAGTTGATGAGGGATAAAGCTGAGAAAATGCATTAAACATTATAACATCAACTTTATGTTGCTTAATTTTAGGAAGCTCTGATTTTTAGTACCTTGACAAAATGTGACATACATTTTATAGGATTAAGACTGACAAAATAATGAAACAAAAAACACAAGACACAGACATTCAAAGTGTACCCAAGTTTTTGTAGGAGTTATATGTTCTTTCAAATTAAGCCCTTATAAAGTCAAGAAATTTTTTGATTTTTGCATACATGTGATGTATAGTATAAACTCAGTGTGCCACTTATGTTTTGTAGATTTATTTATGAAATAAGATTCATATCAGTTTATCTAAAATTTTAACAAAAGCCACTATGTTCTGAAACATTATTTAAAACAAATTTTGTATATATAATCAGGTGAATGAAATCTGATAAAAAATATGTTAAATTTATAATGACTACCGGTACTCAGAACTACTTTTACAAGATTTTCTTAAAATATATTTTTATATTCAAGTATCAGTAAATGACTATGCAAAACCTCAGGTATAATATGTAAAACAGCTTTTAGTGTCTAAGAACATTGGATGCAAGCTGACAACTGTTTGATAGATTCAGCAGTTATCATAAGACCATTTTTGTTTGACTGTAACTTTTTTTAGATGTATGTTCTATCAGATTTGGCACTTAATCAGTTCTTCATTCCCACAGAGACAGATGACCAATATAATGACCTGGTCTCAAAGACCCACAGTATGTTAATGACCAGTACTATATCAACAACACCTATAATTCTCCTCAAGAACTGAATATAGTCTCCAACACCTATCATAATGGGAAGATAGGTTGAAGTGATGTGTAAATATTAGATACTGACCATTACCACTTATTCAATGACAACTTTGATCTATCTTCTTTCCTATCTCTTTTATTACTGACCACAACAATAAACAACTTTAAACTAAAGACAACAATATTTATTAGTTTCAATTACAGGACACAAATCTTTCTTTTAACATGAAAAGGGAATTGTTGAGTTAACATCAATGAGGCAGAAACCAAACACAAAAACTAACTGAATCCCACTCAAACTATACAAACCAAACACAAAAACTAACTGAATCCCACTCAAACTATACAAACCAAACACAAAAACTAACTGAATCCCACTCAAACTATACAAACCATACAAATCAAACACAAAAACTAACTGAATCCAACTCAAACTATACAAACCAAACACAAAAACTAACTGAATCCCACTCAAACTATACAAACCAAACACAAAAACTAACTGAATCCAACTCAAACTATACAAACCAAACACAAAAACTAACTGAATCCAACTCAAACTATACAAACCAAACACAAAAACTAACTGAATCCAACTCAAACTATACAAACCAAACAAAAACTAACTGAATCCCACTCAAATCAAACTATACAAACCAAACACAAAAACTAACTGAATCCAACTCAAACTATACAAACCAAACACAAAAACTAACTGAATCCCACTCAAACTATACAAACCAAACACAAAAACTAACTGAATCCCACTCAAACTATACAAATCAAACACAAAAACTAACTGAATCCCACTCAAACTATACAAACCAAACACAAAAACTAACTGAATCCCACTCAAACTATACAAATCAAACACAAAAACTAACTGAATCCCACTCAAACTATACAAATCAAACACAAAAACTAACTGAATCCCACTCAAACTATACAAACCAAACACAAAAACTAACTGAATCCAACTCAAACTATACAAATCAAACACAAAAACTAACTGAATCCCACTCAAACTATACAAATCAAACACAAAAACTAACTGAATCCCACTCAAACTATACAAACCAAACACAAAAACTAACTGAATCCCACTCAAACTATACAAATCAAACACAAAAACTAACTGAATCAAACTCAAACTATATACAAATCAAACAGGAAAATACTGTTGACAAAATGAGAAAACCTACAGATTTTTTACAGAATCTATATTTTTTTATTTTCAATAATCATAAGTTAAATCAAGCTTTTCCATTTTCGAAAGAATTCCTAAATCTTTCTTATGCTCCACCAGTGTTATAATATTATAGAATAACTTAAATCCTTATTTTTTTTTAAAACAATGTGGGTGTTGTTTGGTAACAAGTTGAACATTTTTCGATATTTGAATTCTTCGATTATTACTATTATTCTTTTAATACATTGACCATATGGTTTTAAATAAAATAAAGTATAAAATACAAGGGACTACGCATTCACTATTTATTTTGAAGCAACATCTTCAACCATGTCTTAGCAACACCTATATTGCTGTATAATGTCAGAGCAGTGAAATTGGTTTTATTTCACATGTTTCTAACAATCATTGTTTTTTTCACTTGGAATTTCACTGCATTTCATTGCAACAAATATAATATAATACGATATATATTGTTTTTAGTTTGTGATGTTTTATATTACTTACTTGATTGTTTTTCTTCTCAGCATAGGAGAACCAGACTGGAATCCAACCGTTGAATCTTTGTCTTCCCATGACCTCTTCCCTAGCTGTCTGGTATCTGTGTCTTGTGGAGTATACTTCTGTACCAGTTTATCTACATGTTCCTCATCACTGCCACGTTTCTTCTGCCAGCAACATGCGCACACGAATACAGCCAGCAGCAGGATGAATACAGAGGCTACAGAACTAACCACTGCTAGGACAATCTGCATGGTGTCATCCATTGCACCTAAATAAAAAATTAAAAAGTTTGAAAACCTTACACACAAAAACAAAACCAGCAATATATCCAACAACATGAAAAGTAGAAGAAATAAGGAAATTCAAAGGTTTAGACTTAACCGGTAATCAATGTTAGAACCAATATAATCTGTCTTTCCTTAAATAAACATTTTCTACCGTATTTTCCGAAGCAGTAATTTTTTCTTGCTGACACCTCCGTGAACTTTTAACAAGTTTTTGACTACTGCTTAGTTATTTATTTCTTACAATCAATATATATATATAAGTTAATAAGATGTTTTCATATAAGATTACTTATTATTACCATAGAAGTACACAACGCCTTGTTTTTTTCACTTGTAAAAATATGGTTAATTACAATGATTTACTACTGAAGCTGTCTAAGATATCCACTCAATTCAACTATCCATTAAGACCAAGATGAAAACAATTCAGTTCGTTGCCTTATTACACTAAAACATCAGTTATATTATCACATGTGCTGACCTACTTAATAATTGATTGATTGTGTTTTAAAGCCATTTTTAGCACTACATGAATATGTTTTGGTAGTCTGTAAGGAAGCCAGAGTGCCCTCCCCCTTTTTAGCACTATCAAAAAGTATTTTGCGGTTATTATTTTGGTGGATTCAAATCTTTTATAAATACTTTTGCATTACCTCTTTTAAATTGGGTGGAATTTATTTTGGCAATTTTGTTCAAACAACAGATGGTCAAATGTCTCTGAACTGATGGCCTTAGTTATGTAAGCCCTCTCCTAGGTGGAGTTACTTGTGCATAAAAAAATGTACTAATTTCAATTACTTGAAATTGTACCAGCAATATATTTTATCTGGTTTTTCTTCTGAAAATGGATCTGAATCCAAAAATAAACCCTCATGTTGCCTAATAACATTGATGGTACCTATTTTAATGCACCAGATGTGCATTTTGACAATAGTCCTGCCAGTACCAAAGCATCAATTCAACTGGGATGATGATTATATAATTACCCTCACTAAATATCTCAAAAAATAAATCTAACTTACATCATACAGATTCTAGTTCCATAATTAATTAACTTATAGTGGAAAAGATGCTCAATACCATAATGTGTTAAAAAAAATTCAACTATGATAACTCGACTTTTAAGATGATAATTTTCAAATACATGTATAAATATGTTAATCTATGAAAATCACTTCAGTACAACTATAATCATCCGAATCAGGTAATACCCTAGTCCCACTAGGCCACGATCGCACTACGATCTGTGAAAAAAATGCAAATTTTGATGATCGTGGTACGATCGTGTAGGTCGCAGTAAGATCGTACCACGGTCGTGGTGAGGTCTTCAAGATCGTGAAGAGCGTGGCCAACTTTGAATATGTTCAAAACAATCGTGGTGCGGTCGTGGCGAAATTAGGTCGTAGTAGAAGCGTAGTGAGAGCGCACTAAGATCGTAGTAAGATCGCAAAGGTCGCTGTACAATCGTAGCGAGAGCGTAGCGAAAGCGTGATTCTATTCGGAGAGATTGCGCTACGATCTCACAGCGACGTTATCACGACCTTACTACGACCATCACGTTCTCACCGCGACCCAACTACGCTTCCACTACGACTTTACCACGTTGTTCACGACCATAGTACGATTCTAGCACGCCCTTGCCGTCCTCATCACGCTCTTCTCACGACCTTACTACGTTCACACTACGACCATCATTTTATTGTCATTTTCACATAAAATATATAAAAAATACTCCCTAGATTTTGTTTGTCTGAATGTATTTATCCATTTGCTCTAACGGTTCAACCATGCTTCTCGTTTTTATATAGAATATACCGTTGGTTTTTCCCGTTTAAATGGTTTAAAATTAGTATTTTTTGGGCCCTTTATAGCGTGCTGTTTGGTGTGAGGTGAGCCAAGGCTCCGTATTGAAGGCCGTACCTTGGCCTATAATGATTTACTTTTATAGATTTTTACGTTGATGGAGAGTTGTCTCATTGGCACTCATACCACATCTTTCTCCATATATTGACACATCTGTGTCATCTCTGCTATCGTTCTCTAAAATATCGTCATTTGAGCTATATGGACCAGCAATAGGTTGTAATTTAGGTTTGATTGGTCGTTCCGACATCTCTTGATGACAAGTATTATACTTCTTATGTGTATAGTATCAGTTTAATTGAAGCCTGGAGCTGGCATGTCAGTTAACTGCTAGTAGTCTGTAGTTATTTATGTATTATTGTCATTTTGTTTATTTTCTTTAGTCACATCTTCTGACATCAGACTCGGACTTCTCTTGAACTGAATTTTAATGTGCGTATTGTTCTGCGTTTACTTTTCTTTATTGGCTAGAGGTATAGGGGGAGGGTTGAGATCTCACAAACATGTTTAACCCCACTATTTTTGCGCCTGTCCCAAGTCAGGAGCCTCTGGCCTTTGTTAGTCTTGTACTATTTTTGATTTTAGTTTCTTGTGTACTAAACGGAGTTTAGTATGGCGTTCATACTTTGCTCCCTCTGCCTCTACACCAACCCCTACCACCACGCCCACGTGTTCTAGTAGATTTTGGTGGCATGCATGTATTGTTTCCGAGAAATCTCCGTTTTAATCAGAAATAGAAGGAATGGAACTATATTGATTTGAAACACGATATTGACGGTATTGCTGAGAACGGAGTAAGATCGCGGTTTGAACGTAGTATAATCGTGGTAAGAACGTGCTATAATCGCAGTAAGATCGTGTTGCAATCGGATAACTCGTGGTATGGTCGTAGTGAGAACGTGAAGAGCGTAGAAAGATCTTGATAAGCGTAGTAAGGTCGCAGAATAAGCGCGATGAGAACGTGTTATAATCGTAGCGGGATCGTTGTAGAAGCGTAATTAGGACATAGTAGCATCGTGAAAGCAACGAAAATTAACATTTTAATGCCGCTCATACCGCGACCTCACCACGATCTAAATTTATTTTAGATCGCGGTGAGCGTGGTGCGATCGTGGTCTAGTGGGACTGGGGCTTAATCTATAAATAATTGCACTTAATAAATATTTAAATATACTAAAGTGGCTGTAAACGGCAGAAAGAATCTATAAATATTGTCATTTAATGATGTCATCTAACGAATTCTATTATCCTACAATCCTGCTACAAATCCTGACACACTTGCAATTACTTCACTTTCGTTAAAATATACCATAAAAATTTATTTAAAATCCATGTGAATGTGTTTTTAATCTATTATTGATTGAAATTGAATATTTATTTCATAACAAGACCATAACCTGGAGAAATGGAGAGCATGCAGTCAATAAACTGTAAAAACTAAATCATATTACATAACTTTACATTGTTTTGAAATATTTGTCCAGAGATATAATCTAAAGGGAGCCTTTAAAAAGCACATTTTATAAGTTAAATGTAAATCTAACTTAGTAGGGCTTCCTTACTGAGATGAATTGTTACTCTAGTTTTAAAGTTACCTTTACTGTTGTGAAAGCAGATTAAATCAAGTTACAGACAATTTCACCATTAATTTTTTCTGATTAAACTTTTAAAACATAAGATACTGTAAAACAATTTATTTACAGGAGCAATTTATTTTAGGGAAGTTCATGAGTCGAAAAATAAAACGAATATAAATCGCTGTATATGTAAAACGTGGATTGTTTCTTCTTAAACTTACCATCAATAAAAAAATCACGAAATTTAATAGGTCACTAAAGATCCGAGTGAAACACCTTGCTATGAGTAGGGCTCACTCACAATCTCAGTGTTGACTGTAAATGATATTCATTTGGTGATTGAAAACAGAATTATATCATTTAAAAAAATATATTGTTCAATTTGTTGTCTTTTAAAAATATGAACAATGATATGAAATATAATGATTTATATCTGTCATCTTATTGGTTTATTTTATATAAATAAAAATAAAGATATCAAACAAATCACATTTTATTGTTTTTAATTTTAATGTTTACTTACATTGACTTATCTCTAAAGGTATTTCAATATTATGAAATGAAAGCACTTATAAGTATATATACAATGAATTGTATATGTGCATGTGTACACCCCAAATATCTGTTGGTGTTGCGACCTTTTAAATCACAAACAATGCTGAACTCCACAATAAGCCTGTTCTAAGGTCTTAACTTATAAATGCATAAGCCCATCTATGGTCTACTTTTGATAGAAAAACAAAAGCAAATTGTTCTATAAGAGGGTACAGGACCTTCTTCAGAACGTCAAGATAGGGTGTTTTTCAGGCTCAAGATTTCACCTTCATCAATAACTTCCATGATCAAAAACTTTAATAGACAGAAAAACATATGCTCCTAGGTGCATGGGGCATAAAAAATCCCAAATATAAATAAGTTGTATCTCTCAACTTTCTTTATAATTATAATATTTCCAAGAGCCACAACTCTAAATAATAATTGATCGGCACAGATTTTTTAACTTATCCTATACATTAATATAAATTTTATAAAAATATGACAACAATTGTACACATGAAAGCTCTAACAAAGCAATTTCCCATAAAATAAATGTTTCCAGGGGCTCTTTATTAATATATGATTTGCACTGATTTTTGTCCAAGACATTGCTGATTATTATTCAGATCTTAACATTAGAATTAACCTTTTATATTCAATTTCCTTCCATTATTGAAGCACCAGTGTGCTAAGATATATTTAAAAAAAAAAAAAACCATTTAAATACATTTTGCCAAAAAAAAATCATTTCATTTATTATTTTTTTTAAATAACACAAGGAGGACCAAAATCGAGGATGCTTATATAACCATATAACAAATCATTATTAAAATTCAATATTTTTCAATGATCATACAATTATTTGTTAAAAAAAAGTCAGTGTAAGATGCAATTGAGGCAACCAAATTACATAAATATCAGAATAAAAAAAACAAATTTCATTGTGAAACAGACAGACAAGTCTTCAGAAACTAGACTTATCTAAAGATGAGTGAATCAAGTCAGTCGGGCTAGATCAGTAGTTCATGCTTATCATTAATGACTTTCACAATTAGATTATTTTATTTTGAAAATCATGCTCCAGTTATTCCTTATTTCTTTTATCAGTCTCTTCAATATTTAAAACAATTTCTAACTCAATAGACACGTTAAATTTGTTTTTGTATATTAAAATCAAAATTATACAAATACATGAAGAGCACAAAGATGTTTGCTTACACAACTGAGTCAGAATTCATTAATGTAATAATCCTAAATTCTATCCTTGCTTTAAAATATTTAAACCACAAGAGAATTCACTCTAACTGAATGCTAAACATTGTCAAATGCAAAGTTACTTACCTGTAAGGTATGTTTGTATTATTTAAACAGAAAAATTATGCTATTTTATACCAAAGTGCCATCTTATTATCAAGGGTTTTGACGTAAAAAAAACTATAATCAAGCACGTTATTTTGGGTCTCATAAAGGAAGCGAATTTCTAATTACTTAACCAGTAGGTGTAGTACGTTTATTGATTATATCTATCCTTATTTTCAATAACATTTAATTAGGCCTTGTTTACAGAAACATCTAAGGTTCATCAAACCATCAGATAGGTAAACAGATCTGTCTTCATCAATTGGCCACATGCTATATGTTTTGTCTCCTTCATATCAATGGAAATCAGTTTTCAATGAATTCACAATGATGAAAAATGGCACTAAATACTTTTAATTAAGTCATTATAATATGTCAATTTTTACAAATTAAAAAGTCACCTCCATGAAGTTCCATTTATTGTATGAAATGATACCTTGCATGATTAAGGCCTTTAAACCCTAAATTTAAATTTAAGATAGCATTAATTGCTGGCCTTTTAGAACCATTTCTATCCCAAAGAGAGGCAAAAGATACCTGAGGAATATTTAAACTTTTAAGTTGAAAACAAACTGACAATGACATGGCAAACTAGAGGCTCTAAAGAGCCTGTGTCGCTCACCTTGGTCTAATTTTTTGTGCATATTAAAGATTCATAACAAAATTTTGTTTTGTGTTGGTGATGTGTTTGTAGATCTTACTTTATTGAACAATCTTGCTGCTTACAATTATCTTTATCTATAATGAAATCGTCCCAGAAGTGACAATGGAAAATATTTTGTAAAATGAAATGAAAACAACCAAAGACCGAAACAATAGTACACCATGCATGTAATATAGAAAACCAAATACCAAGCAACATGAACCCACAAAGATCAACACTTGATACTTCAGCAGGAGCAACACCAACCCTTTTAAAATTAAACTCAGGGGTGATCTGACAGGTGCTATGGAAGGGTAAACCTAGATCCTGCCAAAAATCTGACACCCTTCATGTTGATCATGTGAGTACAAAACTGAGAGGTGATCTGACAGGTGCTATGGAAGGGTAAGACTAGATCATACCTAACATCTGTCACCCTTCATGTTGATCATGTGAGTACAAAACTGAGAGGTGATCTGACAGGTGCTATAGAAGGGTAAGATTAGATCATACCTAACATCTGTCACCCTTCATGTTGATCATGTGAGTACAAAACTGAGGTGATCTGACAGGTGCTATAGTAGGGTAAGACTAGATCATACCTAACATCTGTCACCCTTCATGTTGATCATGTGAGTACAACCTGAGAGGTAATCTGACAAGCGCTATGGAAGGGTAAGACAAGATCCTACCTAACATCTGTCACCCTTCATGTTGATCATGTGAGTACAAAACTGAGAGGTGATCTGACAGGTGCTATGGAAGGGTAAGACTAGATCCTACCTGACATCTGTCACCCTTCATGTTGATCATTGAGTACAAAACTGAGGGGTGATCTGACAGGTGCTATGGAAGGGTAAGACTAGATCATACCTAACATCTGTCACCCTTCATGTTGATCATGTCAGTACAAAACTGAGGGGTGATCTGACAGGTGCTATAGAAGGGAAAGACTTAGATCCTACCTAACATATGTCACCCTTCATGTTGATCATGTCAGTTCAAAACTGAGGGGTGATCTGACAGGTGCTATAGAAGGGTAAGACTAGATCATACCTAACATCTGTCACCCTTCATGTTGATCATGTGAGTACAAAACTAAGGGGTGATATGACAGGTGCTATAGAAGGGTAAGACTAGATCATACCTAACATCTGTCACCCTTCATGTTGATCATTGTAGTACAAAACTGAGGGGTTGATCTGTCAGGTGCTATAGAAGGGTAAGACTAAATCATACCTAACATCTGTCACCCTTCATGTTGATCATTTGAGTACAAAACTAAGAGGTGATCTGACAGGTGCTATAGTAGGGTAAGACTAGATCATTCATAACATATGTCACCCTTCATGTTGATCATGTCAGTACAAAACTGAGGGGTGATCTGACAGTGCTATAGAAGGGTAAACCTAGATCCTGCCAAACATCTGTCACCCTTCATTTTGATCATGTGAGTACAAAACTGAGAGGTGATCTGACAGGTGCTATAGAAGGGTAAGACTAGATCATTCATAACATATGTCACCCTTCATGTTGATCATGCGAGTACAAAACTGAGGGGTGATCTGACAGGTGCTATAGAAGGGTAAGAATAGATCGTACCTAACATCTGTCACCCTTCATGTTGATCATGTGAGTACAAAACTGAGGGGTGATCTGACAGGTGCTATAGAAGGGTAAGACTAGATCGTACCTAACATCTGTCACCCTTCATGTTGATCATGTGAGTACAAAACTGAGGGGTGATCTGACGGGTGCTATGGAAGGGTAAGACTAGATCATACCTAACATCTGTCACCCTTCATGTTGATCATGTGAGTACAAAACTAAGGTGATCTGACAGGTGCTATGGAAGGGCAAGACTAGATCATACCTAACATCTGTCACCCTTCATATTGATCGTGTGAGTACAAAACTGAAAGGTGATCTGACAGGTGCTATGGAAGGGCAAGACTAGATCATACCTAACATCTGTCACCCTTCATATTGATCGTGTGAGTACAAAACTGAGAGGTGATCTGACAGGTGCTATGGAAGGGTAAGACTAGATCCTACTAACATCTGTCACCCTTCATGTTGATCATTGAGTACAAAACTGAGGGGTGATCTGACAGGTGCTATGGAAGGGTAAGACTAGATCATACCTAACATCTGTCACCCTTCATGTTGATCATGTAGTACAAAACTGAGGGTGATCTGACAGGTGCTATAGAAGGGTAAGATTAGATCATACCTAACATCTGTCACCCTTCATGTTGATCATGTGAGTACAAAACTGAGGTGATCTGACAGGTGCTATAGTAGGGTAAGACTAGATCATACCTAACATCTGTCACCCTTCATGTTGATCATGTGAGTACAACCTGAGAGGTAATCTGACAAGCGCTATGGAAGGGTAAGACAAGATCCTACCTAACATCTGTCACCCTTCATGTTGATCATGTGAGTACAAAACTGAGAGGTGATCTGACAGGTGCTATGGAAGGGTAAGACTAGATCCTACCTGAACATCTGTCACCCTTCATGTTGATCATTGAGTACAAAACTGAGGGGTGATCTGACAGGTGCTATGGAAGGGTAAGACTAGATCATACCTAACATCTGTCACCCTTCATGTTGATCATGTCAGTACAAAACTGAGGGGTGATCTGACAGGTGCTATAGAAGGGAAAGACCTAGATCCTGCCAAACATCTGTCACCCTTCATTTTGATCATGTGAGTACAAAACTGAGAGGTGATCTGACAGGTGCTATAGAAGGGTAAGACTAGATCATTCATAACATATGTCACCCTTCATGTTGATCATGCGAGTACAAAACTGAGGGGTGATCTGACAGGTGCTATAGAAGGGTAAGAATAGATCGTACCTAACATCTGTCACCCTTCATGTTGATCATGTGAGTACAAAACTGAGGGGTGATCTGACAGGTGCTATAGAAGGGTAAGACTAGATCGTACCTAACATCTGTCACCCTTCATGTTGATCATGTGAGTACAAAACTGAGGGGTGATCTGACGGGTGCTATGGAAGGGTAAGACTAGATCATACCTAACATCTGTCACCCTTCATGTTGATCATGTGAGTACAAAACTAAGGTGATCTGACAGGTGCTATGGAAGGGCAAGACTAGATCATACCTAACATCTGTCACCCTTCATATTGATCGTGTGAGTACAAAACTGAAAGGTGATCTGACAGGTGCTATGGAAGGGCAAGACTAGATCATACCTAACATCTGTCACCCTTCATATTGATCGTGTGAGTACAAAACTGAGAGGTGATCTGACAGGTGCTATGGAAGGGTAAGACTAGATCCTACCTAACATCTGTCACCCTTCATGTTGATCATTGAGTACAAAACTGAGGGGTGATCTGACAGGTGCTATGGAAGGGTAAGACTAGATCCTACCTAACATCTGTCACCCTTCATGTTGATCATTGAGCACAAAACTGAGGGGTGATCTGACAGGTGCTATGGAAGGGTAAGACTAGATCATACCTAACATCTGTCACCCTTCATGTTGATCATGTGAGTACTAAACTAAGGTGATCTGACAGGTGCTATGGAAGGGCAAGACTAGATCATACCTAACATCTGTCACCCTTCATGTTGATCATTGAGTACAAAACTGAGAGGTGATCTGACAGGTGCTATGGAAGGGTAAGACTAGATCATACTTAACATCTGTCACCCTTCATGTTGATCATGTGAGTACAAAACTGAGGGTGTATCTGACAGGTGCTATGGAAGGGCAAGACTAGATCATACCTAACATCTGTCACCCTTCATGTTGATCATGTCAGTACAAAACTGAGGGGTGATCTGACAGGTGCTATAGAAGGGAAAGACTTAGATCCTACCTAACATCTGTCACCCTTCATGTTGATCATTGAGTACAAAACTGAGAGGTGATCTGACAGGTGCTATGGAAGGGTAAGACTAGATCATACTTAACATCTGTCACCCTTCATGTTGATCATGTGAGTACAAAACTGAGGGGTGATCTGACAGGTGCTATGGAAGGGCAAGACTAGATCATACCTAACATCTGTCACCCTTCATGTTGATCATATGAGTACAAAACTGAGGGGTTGATCTGTCAGGTGCTATGGAAGGGTAAGACTAGATCATACCTAACATCTGTCACCCTTCATGTTGATCATGTCAGTACAAAACTGAGGGGTGATCTGACAGGTGCTATAGAAGGGAAAGACTAGATCATACCTAACATCTGTCACCCTTCATGTTGATCATGTCAGTACAAAACTGAGGGGTGATCTGACAGGTGCTATAGAAGGGAAAGACTAGATCATACCTAACATCTGTCACCCTTCATGTTGATCATGTCAGTACAAAACTGAGGGGTGATCTGACAGTGCTATGGAAGGGTAAGACTAGATCATACCTAACATCTGTCACTCTTCATGTTGATCATGTGAGTTCAAAACTGAGGGATGATCTGACAGGTGCTATGGAAGGGTAAGACTAGATCATACCTAACATCTGTCACCCTTCATATTGATCATGTCAGTACAAAACTGAGG
Organism: Mytilus edulis; assembly: GCA_019925275.1. Lineage (NCBI taxonomy): Eukaryota > Metazoa > Mollusca > Bivalvia > Mytilida > Mytilidae > Mytilus > Mytilus edulis. The sequence goes on along the minus strand of CM034357.1, from coordinate 89,835,024 downwards.
GGTGATCTGACAGTGCTATAGTAGGGTAAGACTAGATCATTCATAACATATGTCACCCTTCATGTTGATCATGTAAGTACAAAACTGAGTGGTGATCTGACAGTGCTATAGTAGGGTAAGACTAGATCATTCATAACATATGTCACCCTTCATGTTGATCATGTCAGTACAAAACTGAGGGGTGATCTGACAGTGCTATAGAAGGGTAAACCTAGATCCTGCCAAACATCTGTCACCCTTCATTTTGATCATGTGAGTACAAAACTGAGAGGTGATCTGACAGGTGCTATAGAAGGGTAAGACTAGATCATTCATAACATATGTCACCCTTCATGTTGATCATGCGAGTACAAAACTGAGGGGTGATCTGACAGGTGCTATAGAAGGGTAAGAATAGATCGTACCTAACATCTGTCACCCTTCATGTTGATCATGTGAGTACAAAACTGAGGGGTGATCTGACAGGTGCTATAGAAGGGTAAGACTAGATCGTACCTAACATCTGTCACCCTTCATGTTGATCATGTGAGTACAAAACTGAGGGGTGATCTGACGGGTGCTATGGAAGGGTAAGACTAGATCATACCTAACATCTGTCACCCTTCATGTTGATCATGTGAGTACTAAACTAAGGTGATCTGACAGGTGCTATGGAAGGGCAAGACTAGATCATACCTAACATCTGTCACCCTTCATATTGATCGTGTGAGTACAAAACTGAAAGGTGATCTGACAGGTGCTATGGAAGGGCAAGACTAGATCATACCTAACATCTGTCACCCTTCATATTGATCGTGTGAGTACAAAACTGAGAGGTGATCTGACAGGTGCTATGGAAGGGTAAGACTAGATCATACTTAACATCTGTCACCCTTCATGTTGATCATGTGAGAACAAAACTGAGGGGTGATCTGACAGTGCTATGGAAGGGTAAGACTAGATCATACCTAACATCTGTCCCCCTTCATGTTGATCATGTGAGAACAAAACTGAGGGGTGATCTGACAGTGCTATGGAAGGGTAAGACTAGATCATACCTAACATCTGTCACCCTTCATGCTGATCATGTGAGAACAAAACTGAGGGATGATCTGACAGTGCTATGGAAGGGTTAGACTAGATCATACCTAACATCTGTCACCCTTCATGTTGATCATGTGAGAACAAAACTGAGGGGTGATCTGACAGTGCTATGGAAGGGTAAGAATAGATCATACCTAACATCTGTCACCCTTCATGTTGATCATGTGAGAACAAAACTGAGGGGTGATCTGACAGTGCTATGGAAGGGTAAGACAAGATCATACCTAACATCTGTCACCCTTCATATTGATCATGTGAGTACAAAACTAAGGGGTGATCTGACAGGTGCTATAGAAGGGTAAGACTAGATCATACCTAACATCTGTCACCCTTCATGTTGATCAGTTGGTGAATGCTGTAAGGATGGCTACTTTATAGATGCAGATGTAAACAGTAAATGAGAAATATAACTTTGATGAATTCTTTTTACAAATTATAAGTGGAAATATCAAACTGTCTTCTCCTTAAATTTCAAGTCCATGAGTCTTTGTCCTAAGAGCTCTTTTTTTTAGAATTCTTTCTCCTCTTATTGAATATATAAATATAGGAAGATGTGGTATGAGTGCCAATGAGACAACTCTCCATCCAAATAACAATTTATAAAAGTAAACCACTATAGGTCAATGTACAGCCTTCAACATGGAGCCTTGGCTGCATATAAATCAAAAACAAGAAATAGCTAACAGTATTATATGTAACACCTCAATGTGGTAACATATCTTATATAAAAGTTCTTGATTTTTTTTATTTAGGTAACTAGGATAGAAACTCATGTGGTAAAATGTCTTACAAAAAAATCCTTGTGCTAAAGCTTTAAAGTCATGATAGTATGATGTTTAGGTATTAAGCAGCCTAGAAATCCATGAACTAAGTGATAATTAATGTGTACTACTCCTTCTGAAATCAATAAGCCAACTATTAGAGATATTTATTATTCATGTACCTTTTTGTAGCTGACACATATTCACAGACACAATTCTACCATTTTATCTTTTAACTTCTTAATAATTTGAAATATTTGAAAGAATGTTTTATGGTCTGGAAATGGTATGTTAATAACTGAAGATTACACTGAATTAGCTAATTAAATTCTTATTTTAAGTGATATTCCAATTGAATAATTATGGCAATGCACTTTTTATGTATTTAGATCAATTGATTATCATGATTATTAAGTTCACCTGATTAATCTTATGTCATCAAAGTTGTTATATTATAGTAATATACAAATTCCAAAAGCAATATGTAGAGTCAAGTTGTGATCTTAATGGAATTGTAGTAGAAGAAATTTAGGGGCATAATTTTTTTAAAGTTTTTGTGATGATTTTTTTTCTACTTACAATTTGTGAAATGATGCAAAGTTTGTAATAATGTCCTTGACCTTTGACCTTCTCAGTCTGCACTGACTAGTACATTTTTTTTTGGACTAATAAGTTTTGGCAAGTTTTGACCAATAAGGAAAATGTAGGCATATTGGTCTTCAGATTTAAGTGGTTGGAAAAGATTTTGGTGCAGACTGCCTTCTGATACCTAGGTCATGTAGGTTCATCATATTCTTCCGAAATTCTCTACCATCTAAAAATCTGGAGTTATCATATAGATGCAGTTTAACTGGATTAAACAATTATTAACTATTGAAAGTTCCTGGCTTCTTTATACATCAATAGCTTATTATCAATGCTTTAACGCCTTTTATTCTATGTTTTGGGTATATGAATAAAAAATTCAAACACTAACTTCCAGAGAGGTGAAAGCAACCACAAATTGATCAATATGTATATAAATGATCAACCACATTTTTACTTTATCAGTCTATAGATATCCCTAAGGTATATGCATATATGCAAATCATGCAGGGATATATGAACAGTACAATTTACAGAAAACTCAACTGCATAATCGATCACTAAAGCCTGAAAAATACAACGAGAATGGTTTAATATTAATAGGAAACTGACTGTTCAAAGTAACAATTTTCTAAAACATTTTGACTTTATTAAGTAGACTTTTTATATCACAATTTTTTAGAACTAAAAATGGCAAATAAAGAAAATAAGAGCTGGGAAGAGTATATATGTCAATACATAAGTTCCTGATTAGACCAATATTTCAAGTCTATATATATATACTTTTTTTACGCATATTAATTCTTATTTTCTTTGCCTATCAATTGTACTTTGTATTGAAGACCCATTGGTGGACTTCAGCTGTTTTCTGCTCTTTGGTCGGGTTGTTGTCTCTTTGAAACATTCCCCATTTCCATTCTCTATTATATAAAATCCTTTTTAGTATAAATGAAACTGCAGCCTAATACATCAGAGTACATATATTCAACCTGCATTGTCAACAACTTATTCAAACTAAATAAAAATCAAGTATTGAAATTTGAATTGATTTTAATTTATAAGTATTCAAAAGTGTTAATTATTTTTTTACTTTATAATCATCAAAGTTACTTTTACAATTGCAGGCTATGAACACTTTACAGATAAGTACTTTGTCTACCAAAATATGTTAAATCAAGTGATAATGTGCAATTTCGTTCATGCATAACTATTTATTGTAAAATTTTGGTAATGCTGCAGTAAAAAAAATTAGTTATAGTATTAATGAAAATTCGTTATATGATCACTGGTTTATTCTTCATCATCTGATCAATTTGTAAAACTACTGTTACATGAATTTTACATAATTTGAAAAACATGTATCCCATGCCATTCTCACTTTAGAGAAACTTAACTAGAATATAGAGTAAATAATCAATAATTGTCAACAACTTATTTAAAACTAAATAAAAATTATTGAAATTTGAATGATTTAATATAATCATTCAAAATTAATTACTTTTGAATTAGCTGTCTATAAATATCAAATTACTTTTATATTGGCAGCTATAAAGGATAACTTTCTACCAATATAGTAATCGTGTAATCGAATTCGATTCATGTCAAACTATTATTGAAATAAATGGCTGCAGTTAAAAACACTTACTGGTATAATTACAAGAAAAGTTAAACATTGCTTATCCTGACATTTTGTAAACAATGTACATTAATTACGATATAATGTTACAAAAACAGTAACATATTTCTCGTAGCCTTAGACATATAGTCAAAGTCATCAGACTATCAATTTAAATAGGTAAAAACCCGTAAACAATGTCTTACCTTAACATTGTTCAGTTTATTGCAATAGGTATAAGGTGTAAAAGGAACCATTTTAAACAATGAAGCTTTATTACATAATTCACTCAAGTTAACTGACTGGTATCAAGTGTACAAGAGGAACCAGTAAACAATGCTAGTCTTGACATTAGTAAAAGTTCATCTGATTGGTATCAAGTGTACAAGAGGAACCAGTAAACAATGCTAGTCTGGACATTAGTAAAAGTTCATCTGACTGGTATCAAGTGTATAAGAGGAACCAGTAAACAATGCTAGTCTGGACATTAGTAAAAGTTCATCTGATTGGTATCAAGTGTATAAGAGGAACCAGTAAACAATGCTAGCCTTGACATTAGTAAAAGTTCATCTGACTGGTATCAAGTGTACAAGAGGAACCAGTAAACAATGCTAGCCTTGACATTGGTAAAAGTTCATCTGACTGGTATCAAGTGTACAAGAGGAACCAGTAAACAATGCTAGCCTTGACATTAGTAAAAGTTCATCTGACTGGTATCAAGTGTACAAGAGGAACCAGTAAACAATGCTAGTCTGGACATTAGTAAAAGTTCATCTGACTGGTATCAAGTGTACAAGAGGAACCAGTAAACAATGCTAGCCTTGACATTGGTAAAAGTTCATCTGATGGTATCAAGTGTACAAGAGGAACCAGTAAACAATGCTAGCCTTGACATTGGTAAAAGTTCATCTGACTGGTATCAAGTGTACAAGAGGAACCAGTAAACAATGCTAGCCTTGACATTGGTAAAAGTTCATCTGATTGGTATCAAGTGTACAAGAGGAACCAGTAAACAATGCTAGCCTTGACATCAGTAAAAGTTCATCTGATTGGTATCAAGTGTACAAGAGGAACCAGTAAACAATGCTAGCCTTGACATTAGTAAAAAGTTCATCTGACTGGTATCAAGTGTACAAGAGGAACCAGTAAACAATGCTAGCCTTGACATTAGTAAAAGTTCATCTGACTGGTATCAAGTGTACAAGAGGAACCAGTAAACAATGCTAGCCTTGACATTAGTAAAAGTTCATCTGATTGGTATCAAGTGTACAAGAGGAACCAGTAAACAATGCTAGCCTTGACATTAGTAAAAGTTCATCTGACTGGTATCAAGTGTACAAGAGGAACCAGTAAACAATGCTAGCCTTGACATTGGTAAAAGTTCATCTGATTGGTATCAAGTGTACAAGAGGAACCAGTAAACAATGCTAGCCTTGACATTAGTAAAAGTTCATCTGACTGGTATCAAGTGTACAAGAGGAACCAGTAAACAATGCTAGCCTTGACATTGGTAAAAGTTCATCTGATTGGTATCAAGTGTACAAGAGGAACCAGTAAACAATGCTAGCCTTGACATTAGTAAAAATTCATCTGACTGGTATCAAGTGTACAAGAGGAACCAGTAAACAATGCTAGCCTTGACATTAGTAAAAATTCATCTGACTGGTATCAAGTGTACAAGAGGAACCAGTAAACAATGCTAGCCTTGACATTGGTAAAAGTTCATCTGACTGGTATCAAGTGTACAAGAGGAACCAGTAAACAATGCTAGCCTTGACATTAGTAAAAGTTCATCTGACTGGTATCAAGTGTACAAGAGGAACCAGTAAACAATGCTAGCCTTGACATTAGTAAAAGTTCATCTGACTGGTATCAAGTGTACAAGAGGCACCAGTAAACAATGCTAGCCTTGACATTAGTAAAAGTTCATCTGATGGTATCAAGAGTACAAGAGGAACCAGTAAACAATGCTAGCCTTGACATTAGTAAAAGTTCATCTGATTGGTATCAAGTGTACAAGAGGAACCAGTAAACAATGCTAGCCTTGACATTGGTAAAAGTTCATCTGATTGGTATCAAGTGTACAAGAGGAACCAGTAAACAATGCTAGCCTTGACATTGGTAAAAGTTCATCTGATTGGTATCAAGTGTACAAGAGGAACCAGTAAACAATGCTAGCCTTGACATTAGTAAAAGTTCATCTGACTGGTATCAAGTGTACAAGAGGAACCAGTAAACAATGCTAGTCTGGACATTAGTAAAAGTTCATCTGATTGGTATCAAGTGTACAAGAGGAACCAGTAAACAATGCTAGCCTTGACATTAGTAAAAGTTCATCTGACTGGTATCAAGTGTACAAGAGGAACCAGTAAACAATGCTAGCCTTGACATTAGTAAAAGTTCATCTGATTGGTATCAAGTGTACAAGAGGAACCAGTAAACAATGCTAGCCTTGACATTAGTAAAAGTTCATCTGACTGGTATCAAGTGTACAAGAGGAACCAGTAAACAATGCTAGCCTTGACATTGGTAAAAGTTCATCTGATTGGTATCAAGTGTACAAGAGGAACCAGTAAACAATGCTAGCCTTGACATTAGTAAAAGTTCATCTGACTGGTATCAAGTGTATAAGAGGAACCAGTAAACAATGCTAGCCTTGACATTGGTAAAAGTTCATCTGATTGGTATCAAGTGTACAAGAAGAACCAGTAAACAATGCTAGCCTTGACATTAGTAAAAGTTCATCTGACTGGTATCAAGTGTACAAGAGGAACCAGTAAACAATGCTAGTCTTGACATTAGTAAAGTTCATCTGACTGGTATCAAGTGTACAAGAGGAACCAGTAAACAATGCTAGCCTTGACATTAGTAAAGTTCATCTGACTGGTATCAAGTGTACAAGAGGAACCAGTAAACAATGCTAGCCTTGACATTAGTAAAAGTTCATCTGACTGGTATCAAGTGTACAAGAGGAACCAGTAAACAATGCTAGTCTTGACATTAGTAAAGTTCATCTGACTGGTATCAAGTGTACAAGAGGAACCAGTAAACAATGCTAGCCTTGACATTAGTAAAGTTCATCTGACTGGTATCAAGTGTACAAGAGGAACCAGTAAACAATGCTAGCCTTGACATTGGTAAAAGTTCATCTGACTGGTATCAAGTGAACAAGAGGAACCAGTAAACAATGCTAGCCTTGACATTAGTAAAAGTTCATCTGACTGGTATCAAGTGTATAAGAGGAACCAGTAAACAATGCTAGCTATGACATTAGTAAAGTTCATCTGACTGGTATCAAGTGTATAAGAGGAACCAGTAAACAATGCTAGCCTTGACATTGGTAAAAGTTGATTTGAAGTCCTTCTATAACTTGTAGAGGTATTGTGCCACAAAGGTAGCTTTATGACTGCAAACTCTTGCTAAAGAAGGATTATGTTGCTAGTAATATTTCACAAAATTTTTCATGTTCCTTAAAAGACCTTCACCCTATGAAACATACAACTGATACCCAGTCACACAAATACTAATCACATTTAAGTTAAAGAGATCAGGTCACACAAAAACTGATCACATTAGTTAAAGCAAGCAGGTCACATGGTTCACCAAAAATAAACAGAAAATATGGCACACAGTTGAAGACATAGAAAAAAAATGTACACACAAGGATCACATACATTATCAACAAGTGAAACTGTGAGCTACTGCTCACTGATGATACCCCCGCCGCAAGTGGATAATTTTAATAGTGTAAAAATATGCAAGTGTTCGGTAAACAGGAAGTTGTTGAGTGATGAATCTGAAAACGCATTACACGGTATAGCTGACTTGTATAAATCCTGAAACCAAATTTCAGAAATCCTTGTATAGTAATTCCTGAGAAAAATGTGACGAAAATTTTCAACTTGGCTATCATATGTAAAATCATACAAGTGTTTGGTAAACAGGAAGTGGTCGAGTGATGAATCTGAAAACGCATCACACAGTATTGCAGACTTATATAAACCCTAAAACCAAATTTCAACAAGAGGCTCTCAAGAGCCTGAATCGCTCACCTGAATTTTTTTGGTTTAATCTCTCATCAATGATTATTTTGGCTTTTCAATTTATTTAAATGTTCTTTGAATCGTCCTATTTTCTTCAAAAGCAAAAAAAATCATTTTCTTCTATGTTCTATTTTAGCCATAGGAGCTATGTTTCTTGACATACAAGGAAATGAAATATAAAATTTATACTAGATACTCTGAAACTCATTTAGCCTAAGTTTGGCTGAAATTGATACAGCAGTTTCATAAGAGAAGATTTTTTAAAGTAAGTCAACATGATGAACAAATTGTGAAAAAAGTCTTTAAAGGGCAATAACTCCTAAAGAGGTCAATTGACAATTTTGGTCAAATTGACTTATTTGTAGATCTTACTTTGCTGATCATATTTGCTGTTTACAGTTTATCTTTATCTATAATAATATTCAAGATAATGACCAAAAACTGCAAAATTTCCTTAAAATTACCAATTAAGTGGCAACAACCCAACAATTGGATGTTTGATTCATCTGAAAATTTCAGGGCTGATAGATATTGACCTAATGAACATTTTTACTCCATGTCAGATTTGCTCTTAATGCTTTCGTTTTTGAGATATAAGCCAAAAACTGCATTTGACCCCTATGTTCTATTTTAAGTAACGGCAGCCATGTTTTTTGACAGATCAAAAATCAAAGCACACACTTTGTGCAGGATAATCTAAGGAACAATCATGCTAAGTTTTAACCAAATCCATTCAGTAGTTTCAGAGGAGAAGATTTTTTAAAGTTAGCAAATATGATGAACAAATTGTGAAAAATTGTCATTAAAGGACAATAACCCCTTAAGGGGTCAATTGACAATTTTGGTCATATTAACTTATTTGTAGATCTTACTTTGCTGATCTTTTTTGCTGTTTACAGTTTATCTTTATCTATAATAATATTCAAGATAATGACCAAAAACTGCAAAATTTCCTTAAAATTACCAATTAAGTGGCAGCAACCCAACAATTGGATGTTTGATTCATCTGAAAATTTCAGGGCTGATAGATATTGACCTAATGAACATTTTTACTCCATGTCAGATTTGATCTTATTGCTTTCGTTTTTGAGATATAAGCCAAAAACTGCATTTGACCCCTATGTTCTATTTTAAGTAACGGCGGCCATGTTTTTTGACGGATCAAAAATCGAAGCGCACATTTTGTGCAGGATATACTAAGGAACAATCATTATAAGTTTCATTCAAATCCATTCAGTAGTTTCAGAGGAGAAGATGTTTGAAAAATTGTTAACGACGACAGACGACGACGACGACGACGGACGCCAAGTGATGAGAAAAGCTCACATGGCCTTTTAGGTCAGGTGAGCTAAAAATCCTTGTATTGTAGTTCCTGAGAAAAATGTGACAAAAATTTTCAACTTGGTTATCATGTGTAAAATAATACAAGTGTTCGGTAAACAAAAGTTGTCGAGTGATGAATCTGAAAACCCATCACACGGTATAGCTGACTTATATCAAGTCTGAAACCAAATATCAGAAATCCTGGTAGTGCAGTTCCTGAGAAAAATGTGACGAAAAATTTTCAACTTGGCTATCAGGTGTAAAAATGATACAAGTGTTCAGTAAACAGGAAGTTGTCGAGTGATGAATCTGAAATCGCATCACACAGTATAGCTGACTTATATCAAGCCTGAAACCAAATTTCAGAAATCCTGGTAGTGTAGTTCCTGAGAAAAATGTGATGAAAAATATTCATGGGACGACGGACTGACTGACAGACTGACGGACTGACGGACTGATGGACTGATGGACTGACGGACTGACGGAAGGACAGACAGAGGTAAAACAGTATACCCCCCCTTTTTTTCAAAGCGGGGGTATAATTACCCCATGGTTCACCACTAAAACTCATATCAGAGTGCACTTAGATGTATGTATGTGTTGTTTAAGAAGAGACAACTGTGAAATAAAATAAACTAGAGGCTCTCAAGAGCCTGTGTCGCTCACCTGTTAATGTGTTTACAGATGTTGGCCATCTTCAATGGTAGGCGGGCTCATGAGACACTTTTTTTTTTAAAAGATACCCTAGTATTATGATTGTGGCCAAGTTTGGTTAAATTTGGCCAAGTTAAGTTTTAGAAATGATTTTTATACAAGTTACAAAAATGACGAAAAGTTGTTCAATATTGACTATAAAGGGCAATAACTCCTTAAGGGGTCCTCTAACAATTTTGATCATGCTGACTTATTTGTAGATCTTACTTTGCTGAACATTATTGCTGCTTACAGTTTATCTCTATCTATAATAGTATTCAAGATAATAACCAAAAACTGCAAAATTTCCTTAAAATCACCAATTTTAGGGCAGCAACCCGACAACAGGTTGTCCGATTCAATTGAAAATTTGTGAGGGGATATATCTTATTCTGAGGCCAACATTAAAAATATCTTTGTTTCCCCTCTCCCGACTGAGGTTGTTAGGGTATGGGTAGGTAGGTAGGCAAATTATTTTATTTTATTCCTTGATATCATATGGTTTTCTATATTGAATTTGTACAAAATTCAACAGGTAACTAAGGCTCAAGTCAAGAAAAGTGGGGTATTCCCTGTATTCTAATTCAGTGTACACCACAGTTTTCTGGTGTTAAAAAAAAAAACCAGTATTATATACAGGGACCTTCTTTTTTTTTTCCTATTCATTTAATGTAATGAAATCAACAAATGCGCACATTCTACTTGTGATAACAATGCTTAATGATAGCAAGTGGTTTTTTTAGTTAAAAAATCGAGCTTATTTCAAGTCTTATTTGATGCATAACTCACAACAAAACAATTCATACCTTGATCATCAATTATGAGATGACAAAAAGATACATGCATGTTAATCACTTGGGAATTAAAATTCAATGAATAAAAATGTTCAATAGAAGTGAACATAATTCAGTTATGTTCAGTTACACATGGATCATGCAGCTTGGTCAATTGATTCCTAAACAAAGATTTGTATGTTTTTTCGAGTTCTAAAAGAAACAAGGCTTCACTTTATATTCATGGTTTGTATTTCCTAAAATACTTTTAATAAGTATTTACGAATTCTACTGATGCAGTTATAACGTTAAAACGTGTCCTTTTGTAATTTTCATGCCATAAATTGAAAAAGGAAATCCCATTTAAACTGGGTTTTTTTTACACCAGAAAACAGGAACGTTCCCTGAAAGCAGGGAATACATGTATCCCACATTTCCTGACTTGTGCCCAACCTGTTCAAAGACAAAGAAGATAGATTTAAAAGCACAAGTTAGACCATTTTTACTCAGAAGTCTTTCAGATTTTATCCTTTAAACAGGAACAGAGGTTAGACACAAAGCAAATCAAGATGCACTCAGCGGGTTGAAAGATGCTTCAGTTTTTTTTTATTTTCAAAAAAAGATCACCCTTGCACACAAGTACAAATCGTGTGGCAAAGCATTTTGTTTGTTTTCCTTGATTCCTATCATGTAGACGCTTCAATGCTAAAATACCTTGATTTAAAACGCTCGTTGACTACAGCATCGGAAAGGTATCACCAAAACCCAACGATCGTTGACTACAGCATCATAAAGATATCACCAATAACCAACATAGAAAAAAAAAATAGTGGACAAGAATGGCCAATAAAATTTTTCGGGTCGCGGTGATTTTACCGGGTCGGTCGTGTGAGGGGAAACAAACAATATTTTATTTTTGGCCTGATGGACATTAAAATCTTGAAAGATTTGCCCTAAATGTCTTAGTTTCAAAGATATAAAGCAAAAACTGCATTTTACCACTATGTTCTAATTTTAGCCACGTCGGCCATTTTGTTTGGTAGGCTGGGTCATCGGACACATTTTATAAACTGTAAACCACAATGATAATTGTGGCCAAGTTTGGTTAAATTTGGCAAAGTAGTTTCAGAGAAGAAGATTTTTAGAAAAGTAACAAAAAATGACGAAAAGTTGTTAAAAATTTACTATAAAGGGCAATAACTCCTTAAGGGGTCGACTGACTATTTTGGTCCTTTGAATTATTTGTAGGTCTTACTTTGCTGAACATTATTACTGTTTACAGTTTATCTCTATCTATAATAGTATTCAAGATAATAACCAAAAACTGCAAAATTTCCTTAAAATAACCATTTCACAGGCAACAACCCAACAACAGGTTGTCCGATTCGTCTGAAAATTTCAGGGCAGATAGATCTTGACCTGATCAACAATTTTTCTTCTTGTCAGATTTGCTCTAAATGCTTTGGTTTTTGAGTAATAAGCCAAAAACTGCATTTTACCCCTATGTTCTATTTTTAGCCATGGTGGCCATCTTGGTAGGTTTGACGGGTCACGCCACACATTTTTTAAACTAGATACCCCAAGGATGATTGTGGCCAAGTTTGGTAGAATTTGGCCAAGTAGTTTCAGAGGAGAAGATTTTTGTAAAAGTTTACGGACGACGGACGCCGGACGCCAAGTGATGAGAAAAGCTCACTTGACCTTTCAGGTCAGGTGAGCTAAAAACTGCTATGCTTTTTTAACAAATCTCATGAAAATCCTGATATCAATTAAATAGGGCATTTCCAAGAGTATGTATCACTCACCAGGAAATATATTGGCTTCAATCAATTTAAATATGTCAACCAACATTTCAGTCATTTTGGCTTTTACTTATATTAATGATAACTCAGGTATGAATAATTGTCCCCCTTGTTCTATCTATTATTACCAATTGGGCAGACCTAAATTCAAGAAGATTATACCAGGCTAAGTTTGATGTAAATTTTAAATTGGTCAAGTGGTTTTAGAAATTAAAGGAACTTTGTAATGGACACCAACAGACAGTATTATAGCTATCAAAACCAGCACAAAAAATGCACAAGCTATACATTTTAAATTAGAAATAAGTTAAAATAGTAAAGTTGAGATAATTTATTTACAACAAAAAATGCGAAAAACTTGTCATTCATGTACAGGTTCTTAAATCATAAAGTTTACCATTTAAATAGAAATTGTGTGACCTTCATGTATGCTGAAATTAATGTATGGTTTCTTTTGTTGAAATGGAAAGCTGCCATTTTTTTTTAAATATTTGGTAATTCTGTGTGTCTGTGCTGACTAGCACAAAAGAGCAATTTATTTCCCCATTGACTGTACAGTGTATATTTTATATTGTTAACATCTATTTGGTCTCTGATGGAGACTGTTGTCTCATAATGGCAATCATACATGTTCTGTCTGATATTCATATTTAATGCATGCCTAATATATCGGGATTAATATTAACTAAAATAAATGGTTTCATTGAATACATTCAGAAAATAGGTGATTTTTACATTGAACTCCTGGAACTTTTTAGGAAAATTAAGTGCGACTTTAAGAATGAAATCTTTGAAAATGATTATTTTTCAATGTCAGATGAAACTGTTTTACAGCAAAATTTCAAAATCATACATCAAACAGTTGACCCATTACTTATTGTACCTAAGAGATGGGCATAATACCATGAAAACTTAACATTGCCTAAAGATCGACTATGAAACCCTGCCAGACAGACATAATACACCTTTTAATCCTTCCATATACCAAATATAGTTGAACTTATGCTTATAGTATTTGAGAAATAGCTAGACCAAACAACAGAAACTTAACAAATTCATGACCCATGAAAAATGAACATGAGGTCAAGGTCATACAGGCCTGTACAGTATTTACAATCATATATGTTTCTTTTTGCTTATAGTACATTTTGTATTTGAGTAACACACCAAAACAGAAAATCTTTACAATGAACCCTAAAAATAAGGTCAAGGATCAATGAAACCTGCCAGACGGTCATCATGTTTTCAATAATAACATCCCATACACAAAATGTACTCGACATATATTGCTTATAGAATCTTAGATATTAAAGGACTTAAAAAATTTCACCTGGTTCACTGATCCATGAAATAAAGTCAAGGTCAGTTAAACCTTTTCTGATAGATCCCATTTGCCAAATATAGTTTACCTATAACTCATAAATAGCGAGAATTCATATTTAAAAAGACTTAATCTCTGAACCATGATTATGAGTTCAAGGTTGATCGACATATGTTAAATAATCTCTGAACCATGAAAATAAGGTCAAGGTTGATAGACATATGTCAAATGGAACATGGACAAAATGTAGAGAGCGGACTATGTCAGATTAGTATCCTTAGAATTGTCTTTCATTCTGTGACTTTCTTTAGAAAGAAAACAGAACAAACAACAAAAAGCTCCTCAAAGAATATTCTAACAATGATTCCTTTTTGTTTTAATAATCGAAATTGACAGGCCAATACTTCAAATGGTTTGTAATTTTAGTTACTATGGCCTACATGTTTTGCCTTTTTGTTCTTTAATGCCATTTACTGTTCATTCACTAAATGTCATTAGTAGTTAGTCAGTAATGAATCTGTATTTTATCATGCCAGTCCCTTTACAGTATCCGGAATTCAATCTTGTACCTTTTAATTGATTACCGTTGATTTTATACGGACTCCATTGTAAGATACGACACAATGGATGTTAAGCATGGTGTGGTTACATACAATTTCACTGTCCCATGTGACTTCAAGTAGTGGAAATGGTGGAGAAATCAGATGAAATAAATACGTAACAGTATCATTATTCATACAGCAACAAAACGGGAATAGTGTTGATCTAAAACATTTCGTGTGTTAAATTTTCCACTTCTATATTAAAGGTTGTCTTAATTCAAATAATCATGAAAAGACATCAATCTTCAATCAAATTAATTATGATTTTAATTTGTTATTCTTTCTTTTTAGGGTGGCTGTTTCAACAGTACCTACATCAAACTTCTTACTTTATTGTACTAATAAGTAATATGATGCATCTTAATAAAACAGCACCTTGAAATTGTTTGGCTTAAATGAGGGTCTTAATGAGGTACCCCAAAAAAAACTCTAACGATAAACAGTTTACTCATTTTGACATTAACTGTATCTTTTAAAACGATATTTGACAATGACGATAAAAGATAAGCCTTAAATGTCTTTATATGTCATTAATAAATGATATATTTGCAACAACAAAATTTTGATGTAAGGAAATAATGTTTGGCCAGAATCTATTCTTTAGTAAAACAAAATTCTGTCCTATCATTATAGTTTTGATATATAGAACAAGGTTCACTTTAGGGGATATATGACCTTGAATTTCAGCTTTATATCATAAAATTTCAAAATGGTCACCGTCATAATTTGGTTCAAAAGATACTTCATTGTTAAAAGAAATCTTTATTTTCATTTTTCTCCCAAAATAACCCAAACTGAATGATCATAAGAATGGATGACAAATGCTACTATGCATGTTACCTATATGATAATTAATTTATTGTGGAAGGAAGAGAAGAGACACACAAAATGAGGTCTTCTGATTTAAAAGTATAGATATGGCAAGAATTTTGAACATGAGAGTGATAACAAGACCAGATGGACAGACTGATGGATGGATGCCTGGTCATTCTACAGTTCCCATAATGTGTCCCGCTGGGGACAGTCAAATTACTATTGGTCATTAACATGCTTTTGTTGACTTTGTATAGGCTTTGTCTTGAAGCTATTTCTTTCTATCCCCAAAAAATTATAGGTTTCTATGACGTTCAATATTAATTTCATGAAGTAAAAAAAAGTTAAAGCCATTTCTAAATACCTTCAATACTGTGGATTCAGTATTATTTGTTGGGTAACACTTTTAGTGGGTTTCTTTGGTACAGGTAAGATAATGAATTCAAATGGTCAACGAATCACAATGAATTACAAATTTTTTATACTAAGGCTTTTTATGCAGAAACTGCCAAAACCACAAAATCAAATATACATGAAAATGCAAGTTTTCCTTAATCTACGAAAATTGAAACCCATGAAAAATATATTCAGCCACAAAATATTAAAACTTAAACCTAAAATCCAAAAAAATAATAAAACAACTGAATTATATATTCAAAAACTAACTTTGAATTCTGTCTTGGAAAAGACAGCTTGTTAATCCAAACCGAACTCTTTTAGCCCCCCTTCCCCCATCAATAACTATTTTGTAAACCGTTTATGAACAAAATACCAGAAACAACTCACCTAACAGCCAACTTGTTTCTCTTGTACTATAGAGATGTTAATACCTTCCAGAGAATACAACCAGGTTAATTATAGGTGTAAAAACATCATTACATCCATTTGTATACAAAAAATTCTAGGTTAGGAACAGAAAATCACTCAATATCCTATATATCACACAAATTGTATTACTACTAGTAATGACAAATCATTAATTATTGTTAGGTCACTGCACATCAAAACTCAAAATTTATAGAAATTCATTAATTTGGATTTTGGATAAAAATAAATTCAAGTATTTATTAAAAAAAGTTTGAATTAAACACCGCCTGAATAAAATGTGTTGAATATTAGTTACATTTATTTGAATCATAACAAATAAATTAATGCACTCAAAATCCCATCAAAACTTTTACACAATGTCAATCATCACCATAAAACTAATATGATTAAAAGAAATCTATTAAAATTTGAAATTTTAATCTTTAGCTACAAGTTTTGTCCATTTATAACTCCTCCTTGAATCGATATCTGATTGATAAGTAACGCATACTTTATAAAGTATCATAATATCCACGTTTTGTGATAAAAGTTCAAATTCACATATATCCAACTATCAGGTTAATTAATAAATGTCATTAGAACTATAAAATAACGTGGATAAGTCAGGCGATGATTATTTAATACACATCTGTACCCAGAACAATATAAATTGATTATTTATAGCAATTAGAATATTTTGTTCCTCCTAATATTCCAGTATTACCCTATAATTGAATATATGATGTTTGGGACATAGTTCTTCTTTCCACTGGTCACATAAACTGTATGGATTACAGTATTTGTTATAAGTTATTGGCTTTTGTTGAGAGACATGAGATATTACCCAGTACTCGACAAGATATCAATACTGATAAATAATTCATTTTAAAAATTCTACCTTTACACAGACTATCTATCAAACAGTTACAGGGTTATACAGCTAGTCCTTTACAGACTAAAAGTATTTATACTGAGTTTGGTACTCCAAAATATATGATGATCTAATTTAAAGGTGACCTCTATAAAATACAGGAATTGTGAATGGAGGGTTGAAAAGGACTTCTTTATATGGAATGTAAAAAGATAACAAATTCATAACCATCTAATAATGCTGTCTGATTATCAAAAAACAGGTTACAAGTTGGCCAAGGTTTTACCTAAATAGCACATTGTTAAAAAGCTAAACATATTTAAGACTGTAAAGGAGTAGGTCCGGTAAGGGCCGATTTTGGCCTCAAATTTCAAGTTCATCTAACGAAAGATTTTAGACACTTTTTAAACACTTAAGTGTCTATTTCAATTGATTCAATAAGTATAAATAAAACATTTTGACTGATTTACTCATTAAAAACGCTCCGATTCTAGCTTAAATATGAAAAATATATCAAATATGCCCAAAAATGTCACTTTTCAGTTGGTTTTTGTCAAAAATGAAAGTGGCCGCATCCGTGTTCATCCTCAACCTTTATATATGTTATGTCTTATCATCAAATACAACTTACGTTTCAATATTAAGAATGAACACGAATGTGTCCACTTTCATTTAAGACGGAAACCGTCTAAAATTTGACTAAAGTGCTAAAATTGTGAAGATTTCAGTAATTTGGCATGACTTAATGATGCTAGTATCCAATGTATGTGCATTGTATTGTCACAAACAGCCCATATTTATGTAGCAGAAGCATTCTAATGTCCAATAAATAACTTAAAGTATTTTTACAATTTTGTAAAACCGCAATATTTTGGGGCCAAAAAGGGGTCTTACTGAACCTTCTCCTTTTAATCTCTTTCCAGAAGCAATTCAACATCTTACACTTATTTCCTTTCAGATGGCATTTCACTTTTCCATTAAATGTAATTAACAAGTTTATATGAATATTGAACACAGCAAAAGTAGAACTGACCTTAAAGCTTCTAATGTCAAAACTTCTACAAATTAAGTACTGCACCATGAGCGCATGATACACCTGTCGCTTTTTCAAAGAATAATTCTCAATGTCATATCAGAAATTTATAAAAAAAATAAAAACAAGAATGTGTCCCAAGTACATGGATACCCCACTTGCACTATCATTGTCTATAATAAACTATTTACTTACTTACTTACTCTATGTTCAGTGGACCGTGAAATTGAGGTAAAAATTCTAATTTGGCATTAAAATTAGAAATATCATATCATAGGGAACATGTGTACTAAGTTTCAAGTTGATTGGACTTCAACGTAATCAAAAACTACCTTGACTAAAACAATTAACCTGAAGCGTGACAAACGGATGAACAGACGAAGGGACACACAGACCAGAAAACATAATGCCCCTCTAATATCATAGGAGAGGCATAAAAAAAACACTAAAGGGAGGTTATTTTAATAGATATAAAAAACAACCAGTCTCTCCAAAGTTTCATAAAAACTGCTAATAGCACTTTTGAGTTATTGTCTGAAAACATGAAAATCCACCCTTTTTATGAATGAAATCTTGATAACTTGAAATTGTTAAATCAAAAATCTAAAAAGAAAATCAAAAGAGAACTATATTAATAGAGATATAGACAATTCACCATAGTTTCATGCAAATTGATTAAAGAGTTTTTAGTTATTGTCAGACATGTTGACAGGGACAACGGTACACCATAATGCATTCAGTAAATGCAAGGATTAAAGTTAATACAGTTTTGTAGCCTCACCAGGCATTGTCACATAATTTTGATGCTTTCTTCACTCTTGATATCAAGAACAATAAATCTATATTGGTAAAACAAATCTGGTGACCTCCATATATTTCCCTTTCATTGAAATGTCATATTTTTGGATTTTCAACTTTATAATTCTTGATCATGTTGATAGTCCAATTGAAATTAGTTTTATAGACAAGTAAATAAAAATTATCAAGTGAACTGAATTTTAAGTGAATCATCCAGTACCTTAAATCTGTAGCTTGATCATTTGATGCTTAGCTATTTCATAAATTGTACTAAAATTCATTGACTTAAACTCTCTGGATGCTTGAAGAGTTTCCACTAATCACTGAAGATCATGTCATGCTTCAATTTTTGTCTGTACACCATCGATTGCTTCAAGAACCCCATATCTTGTCATCTTTATATTTATATTAATCATGATTGATATATTTATGACTGACATAAGTGAAAAAAGTACAAAATACAACACATGATTTAATAAAACTATAAAGATCTATAAACAGCAATTTAAAAGTGACACAGTATTTTAGGAGAAATGTCACAGTTTGTTAATTATAAAGATCAATATAAATGTGAAATAAACTTTGACGTCTTTGTTTTCAGATAAATATTTACCTTTAAGTTAAAAAATCCAATGTTAAAATCAAAACTGTCAAGATTAAATCTTCTTGACTGACTAATACTTTAGTGAATCGTGTTACATACATGTGTAGTATTTGTTTTGGGAGGACTAACAACGATATAGGACACAAATACAAATTCATAGGGTTAAAATATCTTAATTGCGTGTTCTCGTATGATAAGGGTGTTATACACTTATGTTTTAAATGGGTGTACCTGAAATCCAAGATTCGCCAATTAAGATTTCACCTTCAATCAGATAAATATGTGATATCTATTGTGTAACTTTATAATACAGTATAAACAACCTCATTTTTAGGCCCTTTATAGCGCTTGGTGTTGGGTTTGAGCCAAGGCTCTGTGTTGAAGGCCTTACTTTGACCAATATTTGTTTACTTTTTATACATTGTGACTTGGATGGAGAGTTGTCTCATTGACACTCATACCACGTCTTCTTACTTATTTCTCATAATTTCAGTGAAGAAGTTGTGTTTTACTGTTACTGTAATAGTATATTACACAAACATCACAGATATGTCCTTGTATTAATTCAACAAAGGCAAGAGGATCAAACCATTTTTTATAAACTGAATAATCAGCAGCCACTATATGTCAAAGTTAAAGCTTAATTATTCAAACCCTTTCAGATCACCTAATATAACAGTCATGTTAGCATCAAAATTCAAATTGGATTATATAAATCCAATTCTAATTCTGATTGAGTGATATTCCACTTCTAGAACAGCACTTACTAGGTTATGCAGCAAAAAAACAAAATTTGCATTGATTATATAATTATTTATATATATGTATGTATATCAGTTGAGGCATAATAGTGCCATTTCATATGATGCTGAGTTATACATTTTGTAACTACTGCTAATTTCGAAAATTATTGCCATATTTATTGCGAAAAATGACAGGGTTGTAATGGCATTAACTTAACTCACATTTTGTTTTTTTGATATCTCATGAATGAATGGAGATTTTTCTTAGTATTGCAAAAATAATAATGGCATTTTAGTGTATCAGGTTACAAAGCTGCTACTTTTCTATTTATTTTTCCTTCATTGTTCAGACTATAGTGTTGGGATCTTTGACAAACCGTTTCAGTACAGTTTTCCCCTTAGCATTGTAGAATATTATCAGCTATTGTTTTTGATACATTTCTGTATACTAAAACCAGCATGAGGTTTATAAGATTTCTATATATGTTTTGTTTTTCAAAACCTCCTTAAATATATATATGTAAATGAATGCCAATTTTTAAAAGATATTGAAAGACCATCTATGTATTAAATTATTAGCTTACCTTGACCTCATGGGGATTTTTTTCATTCATTTACTGTAACCAAACAAACAAGCATATGCCTGAACTTAATTTGACTTACCACTTGTGTGTTTGGGAATCATGATGAACACTTCAGTATAGAAGACTCAGAAAAATATGTCTTGCTTCACTTTGTCACATTCCAATGGTCTACAAAATAATAAACTGTTGTTAATATAATAAATATACCCGGTACTGGTAAAAAAAAACTTACAGTATAATGCTATTTTCACACGTAACTCCAATTCGATTTGTGTTAACTTATTTGAATTAGTTTAATTCACATTCAAAATATTATATGTCCAAACCTAATTTCTAACTGCAATGCACATTGAATTGACTTTACTGTCTGAACAACATTAACTTTCAATTCGCATATATCAATTATTTAATTATAATTTAATTTGAAATACAATTGAATTTAAGTGTCCACAACACAGTTTAATTAGAATTATTAAATGAGAATTTACTAATTTGTATTAACAAAAATTTGTAAGGGTTCCGCGGAACCCAGTGTCTCGCCTATTTTTGCTGTAAATCACAGGCTCAACAACAATGAGGAAAAAAATCAATAAAAATATTCCTCTTGTTACTATTTTATGATTGTAAGAAAATCTAAGTCCATTTGAAAGTAAATTACAGAAAAAAACAGAGTAATCTTTTTACAAACTTTACTTCTGGATACAATCTTATGATCATAAATAAGGTTATTTCCAAGTTTGGTACAAACCCAGGATAGTTTAAGAAAGTTATTTAAATTTTAAAAACTTTAACCACAGAGTGAATGTAATGGTTCCCTGCAGAAAAAACTAAGTCCATTTATAAGTAAAATACGGAAAAAATTGAATTTTATTTTTACAAAATTTTCTTCTGGATACTATCTTATGATCATAAACAAGCTTCTGTCCAAGTTTGGTACAAACCCAGGATAGTTAAAGAAAGTTATTAAAATTCTAAAAACTTTAACCACAGAGTGAATGTAATGTTTCCCCGCAGAAAAAACTAAGTCCATTTATAAGTAAAATACGGAAAAAATGGAATTTTATTTTTACAAAATTTACTTCTGGATATTATCTTATGATCATAAACAAGCTTCTGTCCAAGTTTGGTACAAACCCAGGATAGTTTGAGAAAGTTATTAAAATTCTAAAAACTTTAACCACAGAGTGAATGTTTTGTTTCCCCGCAGAAAAAACTAAGTCCATTTATAGTAAAATACGGAAAAAATGGAATTTTATTTTTACAAAATTTACTTCTGGATACTATCTTATGATCATAAACAAGCTTCTGTCAAAGTTTGGTAGAAATCCAGTATAGTTTAAGAAAGTTATTAAAATTTCAAAAACTTTAACCACAGAGTGAATATTTGTTGACGCCGCCGACGACGCCGACGACGACGGAATGTAGGATCGCTTAGTCTCGCTTTTTCGACTAAAGTCGAAGGCTCGACAAAAATGCATTTCTAATGCGATTTAGCCAGTTCAAATTTGATTTGAATTTTTTTTTAAAAGGGAAAAGTGAGTGAACTTGATTAGTGAATATGATTGGCATTCAATTCAAATTCCATTCAAATTTGATGTATGTGTGAAAGAGGCATAAATATTTCATAAATACCAATTATAAATGTACATGTATTGTATTTTCCCTGGCACATAATTTTTCGAAATACACCCCTTCAATTACTTGAACCTTGGCTTGAGTATTATTTCCCAAGTCATCTAAAATTGCTTGCTTAAATCGTTTTACTTCTGATATACATTTTAAAATATAGTAATCTACTCCTGGATCGTCCGTAAAAACGGCTAATATAATCCCGGGTTTTATTCATTCAATGAAACGGTTTTCGTGGCTGTTTGGGATTAGTCTTTCAATTACCTCCATGCACAAGTTTATATTGACGAAAATGTTCCGGCTTCGCTAGTACAGTAATTACTTTCATCACGACAGTTATAACGTGAATAGCAGGACAAATCGCGAAGTAAACCATTCCTTGGACTTGTACATGTATTAACTCATGCTTTGAAAAATGAAATATCAAGTTTGACAAAATGGCTACCGCTTGAAAAACGACTGTGTAGAAAAGATTTTATAGAATCTGCAATATTTGAACTCACAAACAATGAGGCAAATATTTGTACTTTTGGTAGATGTTATTATTATCTTACTCTTATTATTCATTTTCTGCTATATCTACTTATAAAATTCACTTTCAGTCGTGGAGTTAACGAAAAACATCGTTAGACATTTTTCTTATTCCAGCTTAATATGCAGTCACCAGGTCAAATGAAATTTGGCAAAATAACGCCTTTAACGCCACAAAGAATCGATACATGTCGTTGTTCCTTCCAAGTTTCAGGAAGATCAGAGAATAAGAAATAGGATCACTATACATAAGAGTTAAAACAGTTTTTCTTAAATGTAATGTTGGACATCCGTTTTTTCACATGGCTTTGTTATTTTTATCCTCAAATATACTAGATAATACTTAGTATATGATCAAGAGCTATAAAAACATAATCTAAAACATATATTGAATTTGCTTTAATAGTGGTTCGTGTTTGCTAACATTTTTATTTTGTTTTGCGGAGGAAATTTCGAAGATGCTGTTTTAAATTCTGGATGTTGTAGGAACAGCGTGTGTAACGTTACAGTGTTCTAAAGCTATTAATTTCTAAGTCATTTGGTCTCTTGTTAAGAATTGTCTCATTGGCAGTCATACCACATCTTCCGTTTTCTATTATTTGGATTATAGTCATGGCTTTCTTATACCTAAATGTCCCAGTTGAGGGCAAATTTATATAGGTAGAATAATAATTATCAAAAGTGAAAGTAACACAGGGAGTTGTTAGATCCAATATAAACAAGTGTGGATACACGAGAGGAATGTATTACAATCAGATTGAAGAATTCACATTAAACTTACGAGCGCTCAGGCAAATAATATAACTTACATCATAACTTATTTGTCATTTTAAAATTATATTTTAAAGCTTTTAAAATTCAAGTTCATTACTTAGGTCGATAGTACAATATTTCGTGACCTGAAATTTTGTTTTGTATTTTGTATTTAAATTCAATGTGTGCATTACTACTGTAAGTATAATATTTTAGGTTTTTAAACCTCAGGCTATTGAAGTTTTACTTGTAGAAAGGGGGAAAAAATGGTATATATCCATTACAAGTTTATGATTTAAAAAAAAGATTTTATTGAATGATTGTATTTTGTTTCCAAAACAATAATATAAAACTTACATACATGTTTGTTGTACAGGCAGTCTAAAACATATCTCTTTCAAAATCACAGAAAAAATAAATCCATAGAAAAAGAAGGAGATAACTAGATAGCAGGTCCTACATTGAAAACATTTCTCTAGTATATAATAACACAGGAGAAATAACTTCACTTTAAATATTTGTAAAATCGTGTTTAAATTCTTTAATCATATTATCTTACAAGATAAATATAGACTGATCTGTATGAAAACAAAACATTCATTTTTAAAAAGTATTATGTTGTCATTCAAATAACTTTAACATTTAAATTTTTGCTGTGTTTAAAATACATGTACATGTATTAAGAACAGTCAAATTAGCTAAAAGATTAGTCTATTCAACCATTCTGTTCACACCTTTTAAATCTTCCTGTGTCATAGCCCAACAAAAGTTTGATATTGTATCTATCTTGATCTATTAACTTGTTTATCAGGTAATGGGAGTTACCTCATAATACCTAAAACTAAATAATTGACCAGAGGTTTGTCCAAACACGTAAAATTTAAAATCAAATGTACTTTTACACTTTTGAAGTCTGTTTAATAAAAACTCAGTGCACATAACTTTGCATCCAGATGCATCATAACCATTACTTTAAATGCATAATTAAGTTGGGTTCATTGTTTCAATCTTTGATTTCTTAGCAATGTCTTGTGGGCTGTTTTTTTTTTTTTTTCATTTTTGTCAAATTGCTTGTGTTTCTACTGAAAGTCAGTGGTTCTCTTACACTGGTGGTAAGCGGATGGTCGTAACTAAAAGTTATGACCATCCAGAGATGGGAGACAACTCTAGGGATAAGTTTTTCTTTTTCGATTTTTGTGCACTAAAAGGTTGATTTGAACCAAACCGCTTGTCTTGTACATACTATTCGGCAGTCCGGTGATATTTAAACCAAATTTGATGCATTAAAACATTCCAATTTTCGTAAAATAGTCATTCAAAAATTCAAGCATGATGGTCGTAACTTTAAATGTGTGATGGTCGTAACTTCAACTATAGTATTTTGGATGATGGTTGTAGCCGACACAAGATGGTCGTAACTTTGAAAGATGACCGTAACTCGAGTATTTAGACAAACTTTTATTAATGTATTTTAATTGTAAAGGTAAAAGACTCAGATGTAATATATGATTTGCTACAAACAATATTCAAACACTCATCATTTAGGAGCAACAGTGAAAACTAATCAACTCGCATTAAGCCAAAAAGTATGTAAGGGTTGAGAATTAATATATTTTTTACTGTACGTTAAGGCATGAAATTATTAAATGCACATGTATTCCCTTATATTTGTTTTTAGGGTTTTTTATTTATGACTTTTTTTTAACTGCAATCATGTCGGCAGATGAAATTGTTAAATGTACAATTCTGAACAATCATCTTTAAATCATTTATTGCAGTTCCTATAAGTCTTTGTTTACTCCTTGACTTTAAATTGTAATTGTCTTATAAACTATTGGCCTTCAAATAATGGTCTTTTGGTTGTTCATGAGGAAATAGAATCCACAAATGCACTTCTGAGTCAGGGTTGAGTTCAATATCGTAGCTGCTACGTAGTGCTACATAGATTTTGACGATTGAACATGTAGCTATAGACTGGTTGTTACATAGATATTGATAGCAGCTACGTAGCCGCTACGATATTGAACTCAACCTAGGATTTTATTACGTGTTGTCGGTTTTTTTTATCAATTACATAACAATTATATATTGCTGTATAGCATTGATAGTTCTAAGTATTGGTACGGAATGAAAACTGAATCCATGGTGTCGCAATGAACATTGTGTTACCCTCGAAAGTAGGAATATTGTTGATATATATTTTACACTGCTACATGCACTGAATTTAAGAGTAAAATAAAATACTAGTTCGTAGCCAGGCTTAAGCTTGTAGCCAAGATAATGTTACAAGGACTTAGGTCAAACTAAATGTACTCCGGCAACTATTACATACAAATCCCGGAATGCAGGTTTAAAATCATGTGTAAGTTATATGTTTACATTGTATGAATAGCTACAAGCTACTAGTGGACTTCTTCATTAGACATTACTGTGCACCTGATTATCAGCTTGATTTCACCAAACAACAATATGACGTCTAAGCATCCAGGCTAAAAATAAAGCTTATGTTCTTTAACTCAGGTAG
Source organism: Mytilus edulis (assembly GCA_019925275.1). NCBI lineage: Eukaryota > Metazoa > Mollusca > Bivalvia > Mytilida > Mytilidae > Mytilus > Mytilus edulis. Next base: position 89,808,733 of record CM034357.1, on the reverse strand, counting down.
GGAACTGCAAATTAGCGGGTATGCTCGATAACGACCTTCATAACCTTAATTTTACGACCATCCGCTTACCACCAGTGTCTTAGGAACTCTGGTCACCTGGTCACCTGACTAATTTTTATGGTGGAGGTGAGATCCCTCCACCATAAAAATTACCTCCACTTAATAACCAATAAGTGCCGAAAACGAGGTTAAACACAAACCAATCAATTAATCAACCAACCTTGTCAGTCTGAATTCTGACCTAATGTGTTTTATTGACCCTTTCAATCTGTTCCCATTTGTTTAGGACCATGCACCTATCTTTTCTTCTAAACAATTACAAACCTACATAAGTTAAAAATATTAAGATAAGACAAATGAACACATTGTCAGTCCAGGTAGGACATATCAACACAATGTCAGTGTAGATAGGACATATGAACACAATGTCAGTGCAGAGAGGACATATGAACACAATGTCAGTGTAGATAGGACATATGAATACAATGTCAGTCCAGATAGGACATATGAATACAATTTCAGTCCAGGTGGACATATGAGTACATTGTCAGTACAGATAGGGCATATGAATACATTGTCAGTGTAGATAAAACATATGAATACAATGTCAGTGTAGATAGGACATATGAATACAATGTCAGTGTAGATAGGACATATGAATACAATGTCAGTCCAGGTGGATATATATGAATACATTGTCAGTCCAGTTTACAAGTCCAACTAATAGTTTCTATATATGAACAAAAATCTATCAAAATAATGTTTAATGTATAATGTAAATTACACCTACCCCATATTATTAGCTCACTACTTTCCTTTCCATTATACCTGTTTAAAGTTGAAATTTTACCGGCTGTTTTTTAAATCTTGAGTGAGTTCATAAAACTACTAATTGAGTTGGAGAATAGATATATCCCTTTGAGACATACAAGTGTTGCAAGGAATAAAATTCTACAGCAGAGTGATAATTATTCTCCTTTTTGGTCTTCATCTAATTATACACTCCTGATAGCTGTCTTCATAAAACTTCACTTTTTAAAAGTTAATCATGTTCCTGTCGGAACTAATATTCAAAATGTAACAACCATTGGGTTGAAACGGCAATATAATAATTGTCAAGTAAATGAATAAATAACTATTTCTTATACTTTTGTACTAATATACTTTTAAAGAGCTTCTCAACTACAATAAAAGCCCTATAAAATACATAATAATATGCTCATAAACAGAAATCTTCTATATGTAATAAAGTGCACCATTACATAAGATAGTAATTTGTCGCCATTTGTCAGACTTTGATCTTTTTACATTGACAGATTTTAATTTCTTAACCCATATTTAAAGGAATAGAGAAATTGAGATGTCACAAAAGATGGTTAATCCACTTGCTCATTACCAGTATATATTATTTTTTTTATATTTTAATCATTAATGAAGATGAAGGTTGACTTAGAGTGGACCTTAAACAAGGTCTCTGGACTGTTTACATGACAAAAAATCATTTCCTTTATCATGTTTATGATTTGTTGTTGCTCAGATCTTGACCTTGACCAATATATATCATACCTAAGAAGAATGTCAAGGTCACCTAATTTGAAAGTTGACTTTTATCACTACATATATCATAATGTACTACCTGACAGAAGATTATTTCCTTTTGTTGTCAGTTTCTTGAATTGGGACTTATATAAGAGTCTCTGGGTTTAAGCAAAAAAGCTCGCCCTCAACTTTTTTTTCTGTAGGGGTTATTATATATATATATAACAAACTGTCAGCTGACTTAATATAAATCCAGAAATATGCATATTGTAACTCAGATATTCCAGTGGTCAACAGAATCTAAATGGTTTTATGTCTGTTTTATAGTATTGTGTGTTAAGCATTAACAAAACTTGCAAGGATTACTATTAAAGATATCTGCTTCAAGAACTGATTTATGTGGATTAATGAATTCAAGGACTAGTAATAGTACTACTGAATATACTTGACCTATTCAAAGTAAAAAAAACAGTCAACATTAAGATATACCTTTAGATTGTCACCAGGTTCCTATGTTGGGTATATGTATACAAATTGTAATTGGTTGAACAAGCACTCAACCTTCCTCATCTTCATATACTGAATTCTTCTTTGCCAATGAGTCAATAAAGATAATCCTCTTAAACATTTGAATCACAGTTGACCAAAAGTATTGGTTAAGTATGAGTTTCTTGGTTTATGGTGTTACTGTTCAGGTATTGATATTTTTGTAAAAGTAGATATAGGAAGATGTGGTGTGAGTGCCAATGAGACAACTTTCCTTCCAAATAACAATTTAAAAATTAAACCATTATAGGTTAAAGTACGGCCTTCAACACGGAGCCTTGGCTCACACCGAACAACAAGCTATAAAGGGCACCAAAATTACTAGTGTAAAACCATTCAAACGGGAAAACCAACGGTCTAATCTATATAAACAAAACGAGAAACGAGAAACACATATATATTACATAAACAAACGACAACTACTGTACATCAGATTCCTGACTTAGGACAGGAATGTAAATGTAAATGTAAATGTGAGCCAAAATTTGTTCCTGTGAAAAAAGTTCCAGTGGAACTAATTTCACAGGAAATATGTTCTGGGAGAACTTTTTTCACAGACAATTTCTATATAATTTGTTCCATCTCTATGAAATAAGTTCCACACTTTTCCTGGTGAAATAAGTTCTGGGTTGGTGAAATTTGTTCCTTACCAAGTGAAATAAGTTCCATGTTTGTGAGATTTGTTCCTTACATGTACCTGGTGAAATAAATTCTGGATTTGTGAAATTTGTTCCTCACCTGGTGAAATAAGTTCCTTGTCTGTGAAATATGTTCCACTGGTTAAACAAGTTATTTTATATACTGAGCACTTGTCATCAGTGAGTTTAAAGTCATTATAAAAAAACTTGTATTATATTGATAATGTAATAAATAAAAAGTGTAAACATCCAATTGTAAATAATGTACACATTACTAACCTAAATGAATCCCATTTGAAGTGACCCTTAGAAAGAGTGAACCTACCAGAAAGGTACCAGGTATTGCAGGCCCGTAGCCAGGAATTTCAAAAGGGGGGTTCGTTTGACTCAAAAACTCGACTTTAACAGTCACAATTCGAACAGAACATTGACTTTAACAGTGCATATTTGTTTTCAAGGGGGGGTTCGTCCGAACCCCCGAACCCCCCCTGGCTACGGGTATGGGTATTGAATGTATATAGTGTATGTACTAAAACAGTCTTCAATTTAAATATTCCTCTGATATGTGTATGAACTTTTCTTTAATACTAATTCTACTTGATTAGTGATGTCCAGAACCATTTGTATGTGTACACTGTTTTAAAGTAGCCTCAGGGTGTCAGGTAAATATACATGTATGTATGTGGTAATTTTGTTGCAGGCATGGACACTAAATTGACCACCTGGCAAACATATTATGCAACATCTAAAATTTGTTATATAAAAAAAATATTTTGACAAGATTTGAATTGATCAGAACCAAGGACTTATATAGAACAGAGACATGTATACATGTAGTATATATATATGTCTCTGGTCAGAACAGTAACTACGGACGCCTTCGACATTTACTTCATACTTGTTTATCCAACAATTTACTGGAGAAAACGTTTTAACTCCATTTATTATTCACCATCTGTTTTGTTGTTGGCAACTATGGGACTGGATGTCATCCTGCACTGTTTTTAACAGGGCTGAGTTTCTGAACTGATTAATCTTTCTTTGCTGTTTCAGTAAAACGTTTAAGGTAAAAGTCCGATAGTACCCGGGTATTTTCCCGGGGAAAATTTAGGCACAGACTATCACAACGACAGTAATATCCTGACAGGTAATAGCTTTTCTGTAAAGCTTGCCATATTTTAGCTTCTTATATTGAGATCGGTGGTTTGTGTTGTTAGTTTTTTTATTATTGGAATCTTGCACTTTAAGCCCTAAGAATATACAGTGTCTTTTTTCTCCTGGTTTTTGGTTTTAGTTGTAGTGGATCAGGGTTATCATGGAAGGAGGAGTACAACTTGGTACCGTATATATGAAATACAATATATTACAATTTTTAGCAGTCAATTAACTTGTATATTCATACTGACCAGCCTTTAGAGGCTTATGATGCTCTGCCATTTATGTACTGACGAAAAATTATAGGAATACATTTCATATCTATTATAATCCTTATCATATCCATTAATCCTTATCATATCTGAGGCTTAACTTGATTCGTATTAGATACAATTAAGTTTCAATATATCAGTTATGTTAAATAATTAAATGAGAAAATAAGAATGAAAGTAATTTTGATAATGTTTTTCTTATTATTTCTCTCTGCAGAATAGGCAGGACACTGAATCAAAAAAGTCATCTCGTCCTCAACAGCTCGATTGTTGCATGCTTTACGGAGTCTTTCTGGTATAGTTTTTTTTTGTCAGTAGCGACCTATACTTCTATTTCTATAGGAAGTGAACCACTTCTAAGCTTTGAAATGACAGATTGTTGCTTTGATGACATGGTTTTGTTAATAATTAGTTCTTGACAGTAATTTTCTTCAATGTTGATATATGTCCTAAGTTTCGTAATCCCGCTCACATTGGTTTTCAATTTCTTTGAATATATATATATATGGTTTGTAATAGCTAGAGTAACGGGATCAACACTGTATTCCTTTGTTTTGTGGAATATGATTCATTTTGTTTACTCTTTATGACAGTGCTAGTAGTTTTAACATGCATACTGTGTCTTGACAGTTATGTTATAGTTTGCAAGGTTATAAATCAAGTTGATAAGAAAAACGTGATATTTACTTTGAGGATTACTGCTGGACAAAATGGACTAGTGGCAAATCTAGAATTTTTCATAAGAGGGGACCCGCTCCAGTCATGCTTTAATGATTCACTATATGTATAATGCATGATCAATCAAATTTTTCCCACAAAAAGGGGGGGTCCACTGGAAAACTATCTAAATCCGCCTCTGACTACTAAAGTTGGCTGTATAAATATGAGAATATTACATCATATATGTGTAGAAGTGATTAAGATATCAGCTCATGCTGGCTTTTGCCTAAGAAGAAGCAATTATTAAATTTGAGGTACTACAAGCTATAATTTCGGATATTGCTAGTCACAGACTTTTCAAGCCAGTTTGCATTGGAAAAGATAAAAAAGAGAAAAGATCTTTTCTAAATCTTTCCTTTGCCAACAAAGGTCTCGATGGCGTCAACCTAGGCAATATCCTTCATCATAAATTAGTTAAATCGAAAATACCTCCTTATTTCAAAGACCAGTCTGTACCAATAATTTCTTATACCTATACCAAACCTATTGCAACTAAAATTTTCAATTACAAACGCGTTTTGCAGGATCTCGATATTGACGACTTCAAGTCTAAACCTCCTGATTGCACTTGTGCTAGTTCCCAATTCACATATAATCCTGCTGGCCACGTTATTACCGGTGACCTTAACATTGTAAATAACACTTCTCTACGAAACGTGTTATCGAAAGGTCCGAAATATCGTGAGCCTAAATCCATCAATTGGAAACACAACTTTAAAATTTTGATGGATTCAGTCGAGGATTATGCCAGGCAATGGGCTAAGCGCGAGAAGGAAGACGTAGACACTCTATCCGAATGGATTAAGGCAGTGAGGTCGTTAATACAAATCAGAATTAAGAAACTGAATGGGTCCATCAATGCCCATGCTACGTCAATCTTCAAAGATCCATATGTTGCTAAACACCTATCTGACCTCCATGATGAATATGTTGTTGTCCCCGCAGACAAAGCCCCAAATAACATCGTTTTTATCTGTAAAAGTCATTACATTAATTGCTTGATAAACGAATTAGGTATAGACAATTCACTTGGAAACCCAACATAAACCCTCACGACACTTACCAAAGAGGAAATCCTGGATAATCATAGGTCTGTTCTTTGTTCCTTTGGTATTTCAACCAAAGATGAAGAACTGGATCTTCCATCACTGTATTGGATACCTAAACTACATAAGTGTCCTTACAAACAACGGTATATTGCTGGGTCTTCCAAGTGCCCCACGAAACCCCTTTCTAACTTATTAACATCCATTTTATCAGCAATCAAAGACGGGCTTCAAAGTTATTGTGAAACTGCCTATTCTAGAGGTGGCGTGAATCAGATGTGGATACTTAAAAATTCCAAAGATCTTTTAGAGTACATACAATCAGAGACATATAAATATTGTATTATATGTCTCTGATACAATCTAACTCTCTTTCATCTTGTAACAGTATTAAAACATTTGACTTTTCTACTCTTTACACAAGTATTCCACATTCCAAACTAAAAGACAAATTAAAAGAGTTGGTATTACTTTGCTTCATAAAAAAAGAATGGCCAACGTAGATACAAGTATCTTGTCTTAGGGAGGGATAAATCATACTTTGTAAAGAATCATTCTGATTCAAACAAAAAATTCTCTGAAACCGATATTATCAAGATGCTTGATTTCTTGATTGACAACATATTTGTTACGTTCGGAGGACGTGTTTTTCAACAGACTGTCGGCATCCCAATGGGAACAAACTGTGCCCCTCTACTTGCTGACTTGTTTCTTTATTATAATGAGGCTGACTTCATGCAGGAACTTCTTAGGAAGAAAGATAAGAAGTTAGCAATATCCTTTAACTCTACTTTCCGCTATATAGATGACGTTCTTTCACTAAACAATTCAAAATTTGGTGACTATGTGGATCGCATCTATCCCATCGAATTGGAGATAAAGGATACTACAGATACAGTTAAGTCGGCTTCATATCTTGACTTACATCTAGAAATTGACAATGAGGGTCGGTTGAAGACAAAACTTTACGACAAAAGAGATGATTTCAGCTTTCCAATTGTGAACTTTCCATTTCTAAGTAGCAACATTCCAGCAGCACCTGCATACGGGGTATATATCTCCCAATTGATACGATATTCCCGTGCTTGCATTTCCTATCATGATTTTCTTGATAGAGGGTTACTGCTCACAAGGAAGCTGTTAAACCAAGAGTTCCAAATGGTGAAGTTGAAATCATCCCTTCGTAAATTTTACGGACGCCATCACGAGTTGGTTGACCATTATAGAATAACCGTTTCACAAATGATATCGGATATGTTCCTTACGTCGTAACTACAATCCCCTTCCCTTTCATGAATTTGACCTACCGAATTAGACTATTTACCGGATTTGTAAGCAACACGACGGGTGCCGCATGTGGAGCAGGATCTGCTTACCCTTCCGGAGCACCTGAGATCACCCCTAGTTTTTGGTGGGGTTCGTGTTGTTTATTCTTTAGTTTTCTATTTTGTGTCATGTGTACTATTGTTTTTCTATTTGTCTTTTTCATTTTCAGCCATGGCGTTGTCAGTTTGTTTTAGATTTACGAGTTTGACTGTCCCTTTGGTATCTTTCGTCCCTCTTTTGTTGTTATAGTAGTAATACTGTAAATAGATGGTTTGTGGCAATAGATTTGGAATGAAATACTAATTGGAAATAATGTTCTAGAAAATGTTGTCAGCTGGCTTCTTATATTGTTTAATATTTTGTTGTGGTTTGTAATCTTGACATGATAAGTTCTATAGATGAGAGCTTCATATTGGTATTAGCATTTAGTGCTTTATATTTGGTTGCATGTGAAAGCATACGCGTTTGTTAGTTGGAGTAGTTATATTTTCATTTTGATGGCAACCAGTTCATGTAATTCATATAGTCAGGATTAATATTAGTAAGCGATAGTTATTTTATTTGTTTATTTTCATTGTCATGATTAATATGGACTATATAGATTGCTGTTTGATGTGAACCAAGGGCGTAGGCTTCATGTTTTCCCCGTGTACATATTTACATGTACTGTCCTTGCCTTATAGTGTGTAAACGTGTGTAAAGTTTCATGTATCATGTGATGTTCCTTTTGGATACTTTTTAAGTTGTTAGTTTTAAAACATATTTTATTGTTCAAAATGACAAAAGAATCAGACACAAGTTTTACCACTTAGTAACGTCTTCTCCAAATATATTAATAATACAAGACGTATGCATCCTATGGGATAGTTTACCATGCTTATCTAATCTTCCTATATCTATTATGTGTGAGTTTGTGAATACTATAAACAAAGGAATTCCAACCACGACCTAAACCGTCTTAAGTAAATACATGTAGTTCAGAGTCCAATGAGGAAACTGGTCAATATGAAAGATCCCTCCTATTGGATTCAGTCAGTGTCCAGACCAAATATGGACTGATTTCTGAGAAGCAAACAAGCCTCAGCTGTTATCCAACACCACAACTGTAATTATTCAGTACCCCATAGCCCCGTATGCATACGTCTTGTGTTATTATTATATTTGGATTAATAATATATTCAACTAAATACCCAAAATAGACTAGAGAATTCTCCATCTGATTTATTGAAAAGTGCGTATGCTGAGTTAAAAAGGACTGAGTGTAAAGCTCAAACTAGCTCCAATAATTCATGGCTCTCTAATATCATTTCTACAGTGAAAAATTGGGTATTGACCTTAATATATTTAAAAATTAAGGCAAAAATAAATTAAAAAATTTACTGAAAAAAACAGCTCAAATTAAATTTTCAAAATGATTGGGAGAAAATGCAAAATTTGTATTTACAGAATCAAGGCAAATTGGACACTTATTTTTCATTCAAAAGGTCATTTGACTATGAAAATTATTTAGATTTAAAGCACCCAAAAAAACATTTGTTAACAAAATACACTCAGCAATCACTGTTTAAGAATAGAAACTGGCAGACATGAACGAATTACCAATGTACATGTATGTGTTAACCATGAAATTTTACCTCGACATGAGAGGATATGTTTATATTGTTATTCAAATTGTATTGAAAACGAAATGTACTTTCTTCTGGAATACCCTCTTTACAATAACCTCAGAACTTTTGAGAGATATGACTGATTATATAAAAAAAAAAAAAATACCCCAGTTTAGATAATTCAAACAGATTTTTTTCTTCATGGATCATGATTTATGAGGATAGCAGATTTTTATCTATTTTATGTGCATACCTTGATAAAGACCTGCAACTTAAAAAATCAGAAAATTAGTTATAACTTAAATACTCTAAAAGATATCAAAATTATCTCCCCTTGACCACTGATCTTTCCTCATGCATTTGAAAATATTGTATTGTATTGTATTGTATATGTAAGGGCATTGATATCTAAAAATACTGAGTAAGAGATAGTTTACTTGATCATGTTGATTGCTATTACCAATAACGAGTGGTTGGAACTAGTGATTACAGCTATAATACACAAACATTTTTTTTTAACTCTTAATACACAAACTTTTTTTTATTATAACTCTGTGACTGGATATATTGTTCTAAATTATGATGTTTGTGTAAAACATGGATTATGCATTAATTAGTTACTTAGAAAAGTAATTTCATCAAACTTAGACAATATGTTTTCATCAAACTCAATAGCTCATATTATATTTTATCTCAAAGATATATTAAATTTTTCCAAGTAAGTGCCATAGGAATTACTTATAAAACCTGAAGACTTGTTACGTTTAAAGCAAATTAACAAATGTCCCACCTCACTATCCCGTCCACTAATCAGTACTTTACTATCCTGTCCATCTTTTGATACTACTATTATACGATCCTTGTCTACTACAATAATGTTACCATAAGTATCTGAACAGAGTCCCCATGGTCCTGATAAATCATGTGTGTATTGCCAGATCAGTTCACCTGATTCATCCACACAGTTTACTGCTCTACCATCCCAGTCACTATAGATTACTCTGTCATTACAGTAAACAAGACTACGAATGGCGTCATGAACTCCATTAACTCCTATAAACTTCTGGATATTTTCCTTCAAGTCTATAATTAAGATGTGAAAATGACCGTATCCTATTGCCAGGGAATTGTTGGAGAACGATAATCCCATGAAATAATCGGGTGAATTTTCTAACGTGTTTAAATGGATAACTTTGATAACTGTTTCTTTCTCCATGTTGAAAATTCTAATGGCGTTTTCCATAGGATAAAGTACAGCAATAGTGTTGTTATTGATCTGTGTAACACTGTAGGCTCCAACGGGTATTGGTAACTGTTTCTGAAGGATGCCACTAGATGTAAATAGGTTAAGTTTACCAAGGTGTTTAACTACTATAACTCTTCCGTCCATCAGACAAATTATGTCACTGATCACCTCCTCTATGTTGATCTCTATCTTTGTCTCAATATTCATGGTCATGTTGTTTATGTTGGATTGTTCACGTGACTTTACTTGTAGGTCCGTCCTTCCACTTGTGTCTCTTTTTAGGGTTATTTCAGTTTTATCAACCATTACCTTTCCTAATGATTCTAATTGCTCCAATTTGCTCAGCACCTTTTCTAGTTCATCATTTTGCTTCATTTTGATGTCAAATTCGTTGGTCCTATCATCATATTCTAGATCATCAACATATCGTTGACATTGATGTACTTGTTGTTCAATCTGATGTATGCCTAGAAATGATTGTAGTTTTGGAGTATGTATTACAACTGCATGTAAATGCTTGCTCATTTCTTTCAAGTTTTTCCTTTTCTCTTTTATTTCAGAAATAAAATCTATGGCTGCTGATTTTTCCTGATTCCAGATTCTGTCTATTTCTTGGCATAGTTTCTCCTCCAGCTTATCCAATTGTTTGTTAATTGTCTGCCTAATTTTGATCATTGATTTCTTTATGCCCTCACACTTTTGTTCTCCTGTTTGTATGTTGGTTGTTTTGTTATTTATCATTTGATTCAAGAGATCTAAGATGGAGTTGATATCTTCCTCTACGGATTCTTTGGATTTTTCAATCTTAGTATTCTCAATAATGTTAGCTAAACTTTTTATCCCAGTACAATTTGAATGATTAACAGAAATACATTCATCACAGCAAGGCATTAAATGACTGGGGCAGTATAAGTTAAGTTGTTGACCATGTTTGTCACATTCTGTTTTGATAGTTTTGGGAGATGGTTTATAATTTTTGATACTGATTGTCTTATGATTAAATCTTTTGTGAAGACCATGACCAGAACATGTTGAGCATAGTCCTTCATCACAGTTGTAACACCAGATGTCAGCTTCAGTGTTATTATTTTCTATTTGACAAGGTCCACATAGTACCGGTTTGCTGGTTGCCATGACCTTTACATAATATGAAGAACATATATAGTAATTAAATTTTTTCAGTAACTTTAACATATACAATACATTTATAAATTAGCTTAATGAATGAAGTTTGAATGCTTGAGGTTAACTGGATGATATGTCCTATACAATTCGTATATACTAAGTAAATCTTTGTATGTTCTTTCCAACCCGGCCTGAATTAGTGGTTCTATACCTTATAAGATAGATAATATCAGATAAATTAGTAGAGTTATCTCTCTTTGTATACTATATACTTATAATACATTTATTCATTTATTTGGAGTGTTTTTTTCAATTTAATATTGCGATATGTAAACAATGGTAAATGAATGTCCGGAATGTGTACATATTCTTTTTATTTAAAGTCATTAATAGTATTGACAAATTAATTCTGTGTCAGAAACAAATGCTGGATTAAATATTTGATCATATTAATCCAAATTCAGTCCGTCTGAGAGCTGCATATCAAGCTTGAAATGTAGTGTCGACCATTGAATTATAATAATAAAAAACTGAAACACGAAGGCAAATAAAATCCTTTTACATTATTCGATAATGATTGTATTCTAATGAAAAATATGTATATATATACCTCTTAGTTCAGACAAAAGTCAGTTCATCTCAATTTTTCAACAATGGCAGGTTTACCAGGAAGTAGATAAAGACATGTTTATACCCGACTCGGGTGATCAGTTAGTATTTAAATGACGATTATTATGGTCAATAGACATGTTACGAAAAGGTATATTCTCGACGCTGAGGTTGACAAATTATAATTTAAATTTGGGGATAGTGTCAAAACGTTGATTATAGATTTATATAGGTAAAATTTAAACCCTGTGCGTCTTTGTTAATTCAAATTACATTTATCTAGAACATCATTATGTATGTAAAATCTTATTCGACAATTACTTTTGTGATATCATTGTTTGCTAAAACCTGTCATAAGACATAAAAGATGTACGCGCGTAGGAATGGGTGGTCTAGAAAAAAGGGGGTGGAGGGTTATACAAGTTCATTCAATTCTAAATTGATCATTATATATTATACATAGTAAGCAAGTTAAATGTCAGTTTTTTTTTTGCCAAGTTACTCATTTTGCCTTTTCTTAACTCAAAACTCCCGTCCTGCCTTTTTCAAATTTAATCCTAGCCTCCCCTCTCCATGAAAGAAAAAACAACTGGTGCTTCCGTATGGTAGTAATAGGTAGTACCCATCCAACAGATTCATATTTCTAGCAGGATAGACCTTTGGTCATCGGTTTCACTTTTTTCATATTCTCACTTTCTTTTGAAACGGTTGGCGAATGTCCACAAATGTTTAAGGAATTTATGAAATACAAGATATCTACATAAGGTGGTTTTAAGATGTAAATGCAAACTTAAGTCATTATGCAATTCTGTTGAAATTCTGAAGGGTTGTTCAACCGATGAATAGTGAGTCATATTTTACACAAACCTCTTCTCGTTCTGAACATACATGAACTATTTGCCACTGAACATTAAGCAACTAACAATCAATCAATCACAAACTAGTATACAGAAAATACAAAATGAGCTGAAACTTTTAAAATTGAGACAAAGTTGGGGGGGGGGGGGGGGGGAATAAAGAAACAAAATACATGACTTCGAAGCTATATGATCGGGCAAAATTTTCTAAAACTAAATAGTGCAACATGCCTCAAGTTGAAATCTTGTTTTAGTTGTTTTCATAAAATTTTGACAAAGTATTTACTTTGACCCTTTAACAAAGGTATAAAAATTTCAAAAACACAGTCCCCACATTTAAAGTGTAAATCGTCAACCTCAGCGTCATGAATATACCTTTTCGTAACATGTCTAATACAAACCATGCGAGAGCTTTAAAGTCAGTATATGTCTTTAATCCCCTCCCCTGTAGTGGAAGTCATTATTATTCTAATGATATTTTGATCAACAATGATTTATTATTGAAGACCCTATTATTACGGGGAATCGAATCGGCCTCTTGTGGTTTTGTACAAAATTCAATTCTGAAATAAAAAAATCATTTTTGTCTAAAAAAGATATGTGATACAGACTTGTTTTATGAGAACTTCAATTTTGTGATGACAAAATTCTTTATGTCAATTTTGTCTCACAAAAGTTTATTTTGTGACGACAAAATTCAATTTTGTAACGACAAAAGTTAATTTTGTGACGACAAACTAATTTTGTGACAAATTAGTTCACAGAATCCAAACTAAACTAATTTGCATACAAAATTAACTTTTGTCGCCCAATATTCAAATTAGGTAACAAAAGTAAAGTCTGTCTAACAAAAATGAATTTGGTCATGACAAAAGTGACTTTTGTCCACTGAAAGATAATTTTGTATGAGAAATTATTAAATTTGTAGTATGCTACAAATTTTGTTAAACTGAACACATTTTTGTTGAACAAAATTCACTTATGTCCGTACAAAATTGAATTTCGAGTGCAAAACCACAAGAGTCCCATTCGGCTGCCCGTAATTATGGCCTCTTGTGGGTATTTGTCCGATGTACCACATCTCTTTATATTGGTCATCTTCCTAATAATAAGGAAATAATATATTGGGTATAAATAAATGACACGAAATCAAAACTCGATCAAGAAAAAACACAAATAAACCTGATATAATGTAGTTTTCGTTGCCCAAGATCGTACAACGTATTCGTGAAGTTTGTATAAAGTACAAGCTAGTTTTTAAAACGCACGCCAATTAGCTGTCGAATTAGTTTGTCTGCTATGAACCTATATGTAATTTTACAACTCTTGCTACAAGTCTTGTAGTTCTCGGTAGGACGGTCTGCTATGTAGCTAATGTTATCCCGGTACTACAGATTATGGGACCTTTGGGTGCAACTATTGTAGACGTACTCGGTAGGAAGGTCTTCTACAAAACTATTGTTATCCCGGTACTACAGATTATGGGACCTTTGCTACAACTATGGTAGACGTACTCGGTAGGAAGGTTTTCTACAAAACTATTGTTATCCCGGTACTACAGATCACGGGACCTTTGGTGCAACTATTGTAGACGTACTCGGTAGGAAGGTCTTCTACAAAACTATTGTTATCCCAGTACTACAGATTATGGGACCTTTGGTGCAACTATTGTAGACGTACTCGGTAGGAAGGTCTTCTACAAAACTATTGTTATCCCGGTACTACAGATTATGGGACCTTTGCTAACAACTATTGTAGACGTACTCGGTAGGAAGGTCTTCTACAAAACTATTGTTATACCGGTACTACAGATTATGGGACCTTTGCTACAACTATTGTAGACGTACTCGGTAGGAAGGTCTTCTACAAAACTATTGTTATTCCGGTACTATAGATTATGGGACCTTTGCTACAACTATTGTAGACGTACTCTGTAGGAAGGCCTTCTACAAACCTATTGTTATCCCGGTACTACAGATTAAGGGACCTTTGGTGAAACTATTGTAGACGAACTAGGTAGGAAGGTCTTCTACAAAACTATTGTTATCCCAGTACTACAGATTATGGGACCTTTGCTACAACTATTGTAGACGTACTCGGTAGGAAGGTCTTCTACAAAACTATTGTTATCCCGGTACTACAGATTATGGGACTTTTGCTACACCTATTGTAGACGTACTCGGTAGGAAGGTTTTTCTACAAAACTATTGTTATCCCAGTACTACAGATTATGGGACCTTTGGTGCAACTATTGTAGACGTACTCGGTAGGAAGGCCTTCTACAAAACTATTGTTATTCCGGTACTACAGATTTCGGGACCTTTGCTACAACTATCGTAGACGTACTCGGTAGGAGGTTTTCTACAAAACTATTGTTATCCGGTACTACAGATTATGGGACCTTTGCTACAACTATTGTACACGTACTCGGTAGGAAGGTCTTCTACAAAACTATTGTTATTCCGGTACTACAGATTATGGGACCTTTGCTGCAACTATTGTAGACGTACTCGGTAGGAAGGCCTTCTACAAAACTATTGTTATCCCGGTACTACAGATTATGGGACCTTTGCTACAACTATTGTAGACGTACTGGGTAGGACGGTCTTCTACAAAACTATTGTTATCCCGGTACTACAGATTATGGGACCTTTGCTACAACTATGGTAGACGTACTGGGTAGGAAGGTCTTCTACAAAACTATTGTTATCCCGGTACTACAGATTATGGGACCTTTGCTACAACTATTGTAGACGTACTCGGTAGGACGGTCTTCTACAAAACTATTGTTATCCCGGTACTACAGATTATGGGACCTTTGCTACAACTATTGTAGACGTACTCGGTAGGAAGGTCTTCTACAAAACTATTGTTATCCCGGGACTACAGATTATGGGACCTTTGCTACAACTATTGTAGACGTACTCGGTAGGAAGGTCTTCTACAAAACTATTGTTATCCCGGTACTATAGATTATGGGACCTTTGCTGCAACTATTGTAGACGTTCTCGGTAGGAAGGTCTTCTACAAAACTATTGTTATTCCAGTACTACAGATTATTGGACCTTTGCTGCAACTATTGTAGACGTACTCGGTAGGAAGGTCTTCTATAAAACTATTGTTATCCCAGTACTATAGATTATGGGACCTTTGCTACAACTATTGTAGACGTACTCGGTAGGACGGTCTTCTACAAAACTATTGTTATCCCGGTACTACAGATTATGGGACCTTTGCTACAACTATTGTAGACGTACTCGGTAGGAAGGTCTTCTACATAACTATTGTTATCCCTGGACTACAGATTATGGGACCTTTGCTACAACTATTGTAGACGTACTCGGTAGGAAGGTCTTCTACAAAACTATTGTTATCCCGGTACTATAGATTATGGGACCTTTGCTGCAAACTATTGTAGACGTACTCGGTAGGAAGGTCTTCTACAAAACTATTGTTATCCCAGTACTACAGATTATGGGACCTTTGCTGCAACTATTGTAGACGTACTAGGTAGGAAGGTCTTCTACTAAACTATTGTTATCCCAGTACTATATATTATGGGACCTTTGCTACAACTATTGTAGACGTACTCGGTAGGAAGGTCTTCTACAAAACTATTGTTATCCCAGTACTACAGATTATGGGACCTTTGCTACAACTATTGTAGACGTACTCGGTAGGAACTTAAGGAAGGTCTTCTACAAAACTATTGTTATCCCGGTACTACAAATTATGGGAGCTTTGCTACAACTATTGTAGACGTACTCGGTAGGAAGGTCTTCTACAAAAGTATTGTTATCCCGGTACTATAGATTATGGGACCTTTGCTACAACTATTGTAGACGTACTCGGTAGGAAGGTCTTCTACAAAACTATTGTTATCCCGGTACTACAGATTATGGGACCTTTGCTACAACTATTGTAGACGTACTCGGTAGGAAGGTCTTCTACAAAACTATTGTTATCCCGGTACTACAGATTATGGGACCTTTGCTACAACTATTGTAGACGTACTCGGTAGGAAGGTCTTCTACAAAACTATTGTTATCCTGGTACTACAGATTATGGGACCTTTGCTACAACTATTGTAGACGTACTCGGTAGGACGGTCTCCTATAAAACTATTGTTATCCCGGTACTACAGATTATGGGACCTTTGCTACAACTATTGTAGACGTACTCGGTAGGAAGGTCTTCTACAGAACTATTGTTATCCCAGTACTACAGATTATGGGACCTTTGCTACAACTATTGTAGACGTACTCGGTAGGACGGTCTCCTATAAAACTATTGTTATCCCGGTACTACAGATTATGGGACCTTTGCTACAACTATTGTAGACGTACTCGGTAGGAAGGTCTTCTACAAAACTATTGTTATCCTGGTATTACAGATTATGGGACCTTTGCTACAACTATTGTAGACGTACTCGGTAGGACGGTCTCCTATAAAACTATTGTTATCCCGGTACTACAGATTATGGGACCTTTGCTACAACTATTGTAGACGTACTCGGTAGGAAGGTCTTCTACAGAACTATTGTTAACCCAGTACTACAGATTATGGGACCTTTGCTACAACTATTGTAGACGTACTCGGTAGGACGGTCTCCTATAAAACTATTGTTATCCCGGTACTACAGATTATGGGACCTTTGCTACAACTATTGTAGACGTACTCGGTAGGAAGGTCTTCTACAAAACTATTGTTATCCCGGTACTATAGATTACGGGACCTTGGCTACAACTATTGTAGACGTACTCTGTAGGAAGGTCTTCTACAAAACTATTGTTATTCCGGTACTACAGATTATGGGACCTTGACTTCAACTATTGTAGACGTACTCGGTAGGAAGGTCTTCTACAAAACTATTGTTATCCCGGTACTACAGATTATGGGACCTTTGCTACAACTATGGTATACGTACTCGGTAGGACGGTCTCCTATAAAAACTATTGTTATCCCGGTACTACAGATTATGGGACCTTTGCTACAACTATTGTAGACGTACTCGGTAGGAAGGTCTTCTACAAAACTATTGTTATCCCGGTACTATAGATTACGGGACCTTGGCTACAACTATTGTAGACGTACTCTGTAGGAAGGTCTTCTACAAAACTATTGTTATTCCGGTACTACAGATTATGGGACCTTGACTTCAACTATTGTAGACGTACTGGGTAGGACGGTCTTCTACAAAACTATTGTTATCCCGGTACTACAGATTATGGGACCTTGACTTCAACTATTGTAGACGTACTCGGTAGGAAGGTCTTCTACAAAACTATTGTTATCCCGGTACTACAGATTATGGGACCTTGACTTCAACTATTGTAGACGTACTCGGTAGGAAGGCCTTCTACAAAACTATTGTTATCCCGGTACTACAGATTATGGGACCTTTGTTACAACTATTGTAGACGTACTCGGTAGGAAGGTCTTCTACAAAACTATTGTTATCCGGTACTACAGATTATGGGACCTTTGCTACAACTATTGTAGACGTACTCGGTAGGAAGGTCTTCTATAAAACTATTGTTATCCCGGTACTACAGATTATGGGACCTTTGCTACAACTATTGTAGACGTACTCGGTAGGAAGGTCTTCTACAACACTATTGTTACTCCGGTACTACATGTTAATGAACCGTAGCTACAACTTTTGTATGGGTCGATGGGTGGCTTGTTGAAAGTCAAATTTCCTGGCACCATCCACTTTTTAAAAATTGCAGTTTAAATTTCCCGCTCTGAAAAATAGTTACCGTGCTTTGAAGAAACTAACTACCTTATTATTCTTTGACCGGATCAGCATGATTGAGTATTGTCCAATGGACACCAAATAACAGATATTACTAAGTCCTTTTATACGCCATTTGTTTATTCATGTTTTTCTTTTTTTACTTTTAGGGTTGGGGATGTGGGTGTCAAAAGAAAGTCAGTTTTTACATCTTAATTGCAGAGACAGTGTTATCAGAAGAATATCGTGAAGATGGCCTAGACATTTCAGTGATGGCAAACACAAATATTATATCATGATGAAGTAATATATACAATTATAAACATGACTCTATTATTGTTTGTTTCAATTGTAATTGTAAGAAACGTTATTTATGGCTCTAAAGACCAGATTACATAGGTTGGGCTTTTTGGTTCTGTTATACGTTGGCTATCCTCTGTTTTGCATGTCGTTGGGATAATGTGGTGTATGACTCAGCAAACAGTGAATAGATTTATAAAGGGACCTGCCAGCAAATTATAGTCTAGGTGGAATAGATGCTGGTGGCAGTTTTGGTAGAGGTCTAGACACCGGAATGGCTCCAATGACAACACGTTGAAACATAGTTAAATTATCTTTGAAGTAATTCATTATAATCGTTATATTTGGTTTACACATATTTGGTTTATGGTCAAATTATGTAATTACAGTGCGTGAACCGGTGACAAAATATTATCTCCTCTGTAAACAGTGGGCTCTTCTGACTAGAGTTAATCGGTAAAGAACAGCGGAAAATCGTGTACATTGTTTACGAGCTTGAAATGAGCTAACACAGACGAACTGAGACGTGTCAACGTAATGTGAATATGATAATGCACCAGGTAAATTATTAATTGTTAAGTTTATCACATCATCGTATCTTCATATGATAGGTAAATAAGTGAATTTTCGATTTTAAGTGTCGTCAGGGTTCAAACCTGTAATCATGCCAACCTTTCATTTTTTTTTTTTAATACTAACCTATAGTCGGAACATCTTGATTTTCTCCCAATTTGTAAAGTTAATTATGCTGCTTGACATATATTTTTTTTGGGAAAAAAAATTGATATGCAGTCAAATGTGGCAGTTTTTAATATTTGTTGCTATGTGAAATAAAGGGAAGTAAATTAAAGTAAAAGAGGCGCGCTTTTTCAAATAGTAAACAATTTAATTCAGATGCATAGTATTTTGTCAAATGATAAAGAATATCGTAGAAACTTGCTAGAAATTCATCTAAGTTATAAAAGATATACAACATGACATACTGAAATCTGAAAAGGGGTAAAACCACCATACCTTGAACAAATTCAGTTAAAAAAGGGGGGGGGGGGGGTAAAATGCTACGAAATTTAGATTTTATTTATTATTTGTCGACAGCCAAAAGATGATTTGACATGTAACTAACTACTTTTTCAATTCCATTGTAAAGTAAAATTGGCTTTTTTGGGGGTCTGTTTATTGTGGTCTGATGTTTTCAGGTTCTCTTTGGATTGCCAAATAATATTATAATCATCTAATTGAATGTTCAAATTATTTTGCAGCGATGGTGTGTATGGAAGGAAGACTGTCATAAAACCCAACAGTTCCGGATGGCCCTTTAAATAATTGCTTAACATCAATAGCGATGTAAGATTCAAGTGTTTGATTTAGCACAAGTTTAGCCAGGTTTTCCTTGTAATTGTGGCAGAAAAAAACACTAGACAGTGTCATGCATTGAACGGATATCAAACGGATATTTTATGGAATGATTCTCGTACATATCAAATAATATGCATAGGAATGTGGAGCTAGTGTCTTTCATGCAGCAATTTTTAATTTCCAATATAAGCTCTGAAAAGACAAGAGCATAGAAATGTATACCAATGAGAAACATTCTTTGTGAATAAAATCATTCCAAAACTTAAATGTGTCATTAGTGTTGCATTATTTATCAGTAGAGATAATCAGATTCCAGTAAGATTGTCCAACTGATGGTTTTTGTTGTAATCATTTTTGTAAATCTTAGTTGTTTTGACAATCCGGGCTGTGCATGTTGCCCGGCTGCCCCTTTCAGTGTGAGACAATATTTTGTTTATGATAAACAAAATCACTGATTCAAGACTGGAGCGGACCCCTTTTAGGCAGTTAGTGCGAATCCTTTAGGTTTAAACCATTACATGCAATACGGGGGAGGGGGAAGATTTTTTTTTTACCGAGTCAAACATTTTTCCTAATAATAATACATTGAGATGTAATATATACTTTGCTATATGTAGTGTGTATATTAAAGTATTGCCAACAAAATTCATCAAATTGGGATCATAACATTGTTTAAGAAAAACCCTTACATCATAAAAGTTCAAAATCTTCTGTAACAGACGTGCATGGTTAATTCGGATCACATATATTCTATTCCGATGTTATAAGAATTCGAAGGTTCATATCATTTACAATATCATTCAAAAAATTTCTGGGATTTTTTTTACTATCAACGTTGAACCTCGAGGTTACAACGTAGTAAAAAAAAATCCAATAAAAACGTTGAATGTAAATGATATGCACCTTGAAATCTTATATTTTAGGACTCATGTTGTTCAAACATAATGTGTTGATCAATTATGTTATGATGATTTTGATAAACTTCACATTAGGTAATCTTTCACGTATATTGATTACATTATATCGAGTTGTCCCAACGATATACTTGTCGGTGTGCTCGATCATACGAATTTACCCACATTTATAAAGACAAAATGACACAACTTTGAAAAATTCTTGTGACGAAACTACATTTCGGAACACGTTAAAAATTGGATACCCAGAAAGCTACATTATTAAGGTTTGATTATATATTTTTTCA
The DNA here is from genome assembly GCA_019925275.1 of Mytilus edulis. Taxonomy (NCBI): domain Eukaryota; kingdom Metazoa; phylum Mollusca; class Bivalvia; order Mytilida; family Mytilidae; genus Mytilus; species Mytilus edulis. The sequence continues at coordinate 89,787,453 of CM034357.1, read as the reverse complement.
AAAAAAAAGAAAAATAAGCAGTCAAATCTGGCAGTTTTTTACACACCCCTATGTTGAACAATAGGTTGTTCAATTAACAGCATGTTTGGCAATTAAAAAATCATATATTAACACATTTAGCTTTAACATATACTTTATTTATAGTGGTTTGTATAAAAGTTATATAAAGGTTTTGTGTTTTAAGAGATATTCATCCCGATGCATATCGGGTTTTATGCGTAAATTGTCTCTCCTGTTTTTATACCTTTTCTATCTCTTTCATAAGAAGAGTGACTTTTCTATTGTTCTAGTGTCACTGGAAATCCCACTGATTATCTTTGCTAACAATACCAAGACTTTTAACATAGATTATACTCTTTGAATTTAATTTCTTATATCATATTTAATACAGTTTATTCTGTCACGGCAAAACTACAGTCTCCTAGCACAAACATATGTATAATTAAACATTAATTATCGTTATTGTCATACAAAGATAATCTTTGATATGCATACCTTTGAAATCCATTGATAACAAATTTCAAATATGGTTTTCATTCTTCATTGATTTAAGTTAATTATCAATTGTAATCAAAAGCATGTATGCATTACATGTATTATACCTCAAATTGTTTATGGCAGAGGCAAAACATGCATAATTGTTGATTTTATTTACAATCAAATCCATATAGAGTACAGCCCTGATGTCTTACAGCATGGATGACGTCACTAGCTGTAACAGTTTTCCTCTTCGCATGGTCTGTGTAAACGATGTCGTCATGTAGAACATGTTGTAAATATACACGCAAAACACCTCTTATTTCCGAGTAAACCAAGCCAGATATTCTTTTCACACCCCTCTTCGGGCTAGACGTCTAATTGATGGTTTACTTGGTAACCAGCATGGGCACTAACAAATTTGATGTTACAGTTTTCAATAAAGTGTGTATAATTCCAAAATAAATAACAACAAAAAACGGTCATTTTGTATGAATTACAGAAATCTAAAACAAAATAAATAAATGCCTGTTAAGTTTCATGTAATTTGTCAAAAAGGATAAAATGTAGATACACCTGACCAAAAACTCAATATCCTACATAGAAAAAATATATATATAAAAGGGTCAGTAAAATCGAGTTTATTCTTCAAATACCACGCTATGAAAAAGTGTGTATGTCAATATATTTTTTTCTCCTCGTTGAAATAAAGGCATTAGGAAAGACAGTGTCCTGGCATTTCTCCAAATGGTATGTCATTGAGCTACATCTGAGAACATTACAAAAAGTATTTCAATATTATGTTCAACGGATTTGCCAGTAAGTTTTAAAGTGGTGTCCATCAAAAAAAGTCCACTTCGGAGCGACAACAAATAATTGGAACAAGAATGTGTCCAAAGTACACGGATGCCCCACTCGCACTATCCTTTTGCATGTTCCATGGACCGTGAAATTGGGTAATAATCTAATTTGGCATTAAAATTAGAAAGATTATACTATAGGGAACATATGTACTAAGTTTCAAGTTGATTGGACTTCAAATTCATCAAAAACCACCTTGACCAAAAAACTTTAACCTGAAACTTCCACACTCATTTTCTATGTTCAGTGGAACGTAAAATTGAGTCAAAAGTCTAATTTGGCTTTAAAATTAGAAAGATCATATCATAAGCAACAAGTGTACTAAGTTTCAAGTTGATCGAACTTTAGCTTCATCAAAAACTACCTTGACCAAAAACTTTAACCTGAACGAACGGACGCACAGACGAACGGACGCACAGACGAACGAACGGAGCCACAGACCAGAAAACATAATGCTCCTCTACTATCGTAGGTGGGGCATAAACATTTAAATCATTCTCTTATTGAACTTACAGTCTTCAATTTTACGTGTCATTAGAACAGATTATTCTAACAAATACTAAATGAATGCTCTTCTGCGTATCAAATAAACCTGTGTCTTATACTGCAGTTGCAAGCAAAATAAACTCTTCAGTGTTTAGTATTATTTCTATTGTCTATAACGTATTTATCCCATATCGATATCATCGTTACTTTTCATTGTTTTTATCTATGTATCCCTCATTGATACCCTCCCCCTGATTTTTTATTGTCTCATAATATTTTCCCCATATTGATAACCCGTGACTTTTCATTGTCTATTATGTATTTATCCTATATTGATATCCTGGTGACTTTTCACTGTCTATGGCGAATTTTCCCCATATTGATACCCCTGACTTATTATTGTCTATAACGTATTTATCCCATATTGATACCCTCGTGACTTTTCATGGTCTATAACGTATTTTCCCCGTAGAGATACCATCGTGACTTTTCATTGTCTATTTCTTATTTATCCCATATTGATACCCTCGTGACTTTTCATTGTCTATTACGTATTTTCCCCATGGTGATACCATCGTGACTTTATATTGTCGATTACGTATTTATCGCATATTGATACCCCGTGACTTTTCATTGTCTATTACGTATTTTCCCCATATTGATACCCCGTGAATTTTCATTGTCTATTACATATTTCTCCATATTGATACCTCCTAACTTATCATTGTCTATTACGTATATATCGCGTATTAATACCCCGTAATTTTTCATTGTTTATTACGTATTTTCCCCATATTGATACCCCGTAACTTTTCATTGTTTATTACGTATTTTCCCCATATTGATACCCCGCGACTTTTTATTGTCTATAATTACGTATTTTCCCCATATTGATACCCCCATGACTTTTTATTGTCTATTACGTTTTTTCCTCACATTGATACCCCCGAGACTTTTTATTGTCTATTACGTATTTTCCCCATGATGATATTCCATGACTTTTTATTGTCTATTACGTATTTTCCTCATATTGATACCCCCGTGTCTTTCCATTGTCTATTACGTATTTCCCCATAGTGATACCCCCGTGACTTTTTATTGTCTATTACGTATTTTCCCCATATCGATACCCCGTGACTTTTCATTGTCTATTACGTATTTTCCCTATATCGATACATCGTGACTTTTTATTGTCGATTACGTATTTTCCCCATATCGATACCCCGTGACTTTTCATTGTCTATTACGTATTTTCCCCATATCGATACCCCGTGACTTTTCATTGTCTATTACATATTTTCCCCATATTGATACCCGTGACTTTTCATTGTCTATTACGTATTTTCCTCATATTGATACGCCGTGACTTTTCATTGTCTATTACGTATTTTCCCCATATTGATACTCCCATGACTTTTTATTGTCTATTACTTATTTTCCTCACATTGATACCCCGTGACTTTTCATTGTCTTTTACGTATTTCCCCCATATTGATACCCCGTGATTTTTTATTGTTTATTACGTATTTCCCCCATATTGATACCCCGTGACTTTTCATTGTCTATTACGTATATTCCTCACATCGATACACCCGTGACTTTATTGTCTTTTTTTATTCATTTATTCCACATTGATACCAAAGTGATTCTCCATCGTCTCTTATGTATCAATATTATGTATTTTTCGTACATTTATACCACCGCGACTTCTCATTCTTTATATTTTTTTTACCCTAATTGATCTACCGTGACTTTATATATTCACCAGATTTGTTATAACAGATGCATCACGACAGGTGCTACATGTGGAGCAGGATCTGCATACCCTTCCGGAGCACATGAGATTACCCCCAGTTTTTTGCTTATTTTTTTACTTTTATATGTTGTGTCATGTGTACTATTGTTTGTCTGTTTGTCTTTTTCATTTTAGCCATTCAGTTCATTGTTGATTTATGAGTTCGACTGTCCTTCTGGTATCTTTCTTCCCTCTTTTATTGTATCCTACTTAAGTACCACCTTTTATGTAATTTGTTATCGTACATTAGATGCCCAATAAATCTTAGAATCGTTATAAATACAGGATACAACGCAGTTCACGAAGGTCAAAGATGATCAGAGATAACTGAAAGATAAGTTTGTTGTTTCCGTAAAAATAACTCTATAGATAGGTTTCCTCCAAGGAAATTATTTGAAAGGAAGCTCAGTAGTATGTATTCAATATTATTTCAAAATAATTAACTTGTCCGCCAAAATGGAGGCAGCCAGTCCAGTTGGTCAAGCCAATGCGGGAATAGCCGTTTGTCGTGGTATTACAAGTCTTTGTGTGACTATGATTGCATGGATTCTGACATTGTCTGCTATCATTGGAATAGCGAATGATAATTGGAGCATTTTGAATAGCGAACTAGGTTTGTTTGTCTTTTGTTAGTATTAGTATTTCACGAAATTACTTACTGAATCTCGATTGTACATAGATATATAAACCCATCAATGGGAAATAGTAGTACACATAAGACAAAACAAGGTCAGCTTAACAACGCCTTCAATGGAAGCGTATACACCGTTCGATATAATAAGACTAAATATATAAGCGACATCTTGTGAAACAACCAAATAGCTAAAGAAAAAGATTAGATGTTGGTCTCTTGTGGACAGTTGTCTCATTGGCAATCATACGGGATTCATACTACATTTTCTTTTTTATAGGTTGAAAAAAATAGTCATCAGAACAAAACCAATAAGTCTTCGACGGAAAAGTAGAAAAAATTATAAATAATGATATTTATAATACTACATGAAGTACATAATGTACTTCTAGGTTTACTCATCAGATGTTGTTATTTTTCTAGGATGTGGACTAAAAGCTGCCTTTGGACTATTCGTTTGTGCGGATAGTTGTATGTTTTTCCTGATATGTTGGGATGGAACAAACCTAGTGATATTATGCTATTCACAAACTATGTGTAATTGTGAATGCTATCACATGAACTTCTCCCTTCAGTTAGCTTCTTGTGAGTATTCAATAGTATTAAAAGGTTACAATGTACTATATCCAATGGGGTAAAAAAGAAAGAAAAAAAGCTGATGACCGTAACTGCATTCACGGTCATCCCTAGATGAATGATGAAAAATTAGGTCAGTTTCTGTTTTGTCTGTTAAAGGCGTTCTATAAAATAAAAAAAAAGCATTCATTGATACGATGTAAAAGATTCACACGGAAATCGAAAATTACTTATGAGAAATGTGTACGAATTCGAACTGGAAATTGGATTTAAAAAAAATCGTTATAAAGATGTTCGTAAATCATCATTATAATATTTCCAAGATGACCGTAACATATTACAAGGATGACCGTGATTGGTAAACAGATGACCGTAGTTTGAAAAGGATGACCGTAATCTATAAAGGATGACAGTAACTTTTAAAGGATGACCATCAATTTAAAGAATTATTCGTACATGTATTTGTCACATGATTACCTCTAATTATCAAATATTAATTAATAGTGTTGATATAAATCGTATTTATAAGACAGCATTATCCTTAAGATAGAAGAGACTAAGACGTGCTTCAAATTCATAATTCAAATTTACAACAAAATAAAACTGTCTGTCAAAATGGTTCAACATTATGATCAGGTTGTGAGAAAATTTAGTTTAAAAAGTGTATAGTTTTTGCAACAACAAAAGGCAGATTGCTTCTCGACATTTCAAAGACATAAAAAATGTAAAGAAACATGACTTTTTCACAAAATTCGAATAAAATAAACTACTTTTTCCGAATAAAAGCATTCTATTTGAATGAATAAAATGGTTCTCATCGTTATTTTGTATAATCATAATATGAAACTTGGTGAAAAAAGAAATATTTACACAAAATTGATTTTTCTGATCGTGAAAGAACCCGTACCGCTTTTTTGAAGATCGTGAACATGATCGTGAAAGATATGATGCTACGAAGACGTTTAGATTGTTCTTCAATTATATAATAATTAATTTTTGTTATAGGTACTGAGAAAAACTTAATAGGCCGATATCCTCAATAAATTGAAGCATTTTATGTATATATCTATTAGCCTGTAAATAGTTATCAAAGGTACCAGGATTACATCCGGCACAATAACTCTTGTTCAAACATAAACCTCGAGGAGCCAATGAACTAATACTTATAAAGACAATCCATATAATCGCTTGCTCAAGATATAAGCGGAGTAACAGGAGAACAAAAAATACAAACAAATTATTATTTGTGCATTTGTGAACATGAGAGTTATTTGTATAATAATTGGCTGATTGTAGGATGAAGGTTTTTATTGTCATGTGAAGTACTCACTTATCACGAGTTATAGGATAACTACATTTTGTATATTAGATCCTATAAATTACATGTCCGTCAGACAGGATTCACCTGACCTCGACTTTATCTCATTTCATGGATCAAGAATTAGTTTTGTGGTCAAGTCCGTATCGCGGATTCTTTAAGCTTTGGGATAACTCTGTTGTTATGAGTGTATGGTGTACATGTTTTACTTCTGCAAGGTTTCAAATAACATTGACCTTATAACCATGCATCATTTGGCAATGCTCGTTTTATGTTGTTTGGCCTTTTATACCTGTATGTTATAACACCACGGTATTTGGTGTATGGTGTACCTGTCTGTCTGCATGTTTCATGTATGACGTCAATTGTATTAGATATATCGAATGATAGTAAGATGTCCATGTCTGGCCGTCGGTAGGGGTTAATATACTATCGACCTTATGTTCCAAATTAATTGACCAGACCTAACTTTTACATTTGTCAGTTTCTAAGTGTGAGGATCGGAAGACCTATATTTGGTGTACGGGATGTTTGTAGAGATCTGTATGGCATGGTTCATCTGACCTTGACCTCTTTTTATGAACCATTGACAATCTTAAGCGTACATGTATTTGACACTTCTAGTTAAACTCTCAAGTGATATTACAGACGTTGAAAAAATATACTATCATAACTTAAGCAGAAGAGACATTTCAGCATTTGCGCTCTGGTATTCTTTAGTCTGTAGTACAAAGTTATCTCATTGGAAATCAATTCACATCTGCAACGTTGTATAACGACAAATAGAACTTAAGGAAGTACTGTTGAACAAAATGTTGGGTATCCTTCAATCTCAAATTGTTCATGAACGATGCTATTTTTACTGTAAGTGTTTTAAGGTAACACGATACCGAATGGCATATCTCCCGATTTCCAAACTTTTTGGCACATGTGTTCTTTGATTCGAGTTACATCAGAATATGTAATAAAAAATGGGGGTCACCATTTTTGTTTTCTTGGTATTTTCATAAGAAAACGTCAATTTTGGCGACAAATTTACTTAGGTATATAGGGGAAATGCCTATTTTTCGGCTTAAGTTTTTAGATTTTCCAATGGATGGCTATGTTCTGATATACGGAGAAAAACAAAAAACTAACATAATATCCAGGATTGCATACTGAATCCATACACGTATAGAAACTTATATGTCACCATCCTTGTTTTTGAGATAAATGGCTTCAAAGATGATTGATACCCTTAGAATTTGGCCGAAAACGTGTGACGTTATTGAATACAGAATGTAACGTTATATATTATTCCTACTCGGAGAAATGGAAAACAAAATATGTGTCGGAATCTGAATGGTGTTTATTTTATTTTATTTCCCCTGTCGGTAGTCGTAAATTTCCTAGTAATGCAATATGAAATATTTCGTCCCGCTAATAGAAATTTCATTCAAATGAATTAACATTAATTTTGTCTGATTTTCACACCAAACGAGCATATTGTAATTCAGTGGTTGTGGTTTGTTTATGTGTAGTCTGTTTCCCGGCCGTTATTGAAATTCTTGATAAAGATGAACATTAAAGCTATTATTTTTTTTAATTCAACACTTTATCATCGAAAGTTAAATAAAAAAAACCTAAAAACTTCAAAATAGTTACAGGTTTCAACCAGTTGCAGGTATATAAAATGGTAAACGATATATTGATTTCTGATTACAACATGCATGAGTATGTACCGCAAGACGATAAATAAACGTGTACTTATTTTAATTAAGAAAAGTGAAATAAAATATATGGCAACGTATGGATGTATCATTCATGATGATTTTTTTTTTAATTCAAATGTCACTTGCTTCAGATATATAAAATAACTCTCAGAATTTGATTCATTGCTGTTGTGCCGAAGTTTGCGTTAATTCCTAAAACGATCAATATTCTAATTGATACGAATATTATTCAAGTGATATTTAAATTTCCTCGTTGGTCTCTGGAAGATTTGTGTAAAACATGTTAAATATTTGTTGTCGAGTTGCTGTCTCATTGAAATGTACCCAAATCAGATTTTGTTGAAATATTATGGTATATTAAAACCGGTTATATTAAAAAGAGAAACGCATTTCAACAAGGTGAAATCAAATATTTTATTATTTAATATTTTATATATATATTCTTCGTATGATTTAAGTATATGATATGACTAAAGTAACTGAATTTCGTATGGTTGTGTAATGTGTACAATGTACAACCAATCTATACTTTTCTCAGGTTGGTTGTATGACTAATATCTTTACATTATATCCATTGGATTAATATATGTGATTTTTGTTTCATACTTTCTGTGCCTAGTCCAAAGCTAATGGGTATAGTCTTTTTTGATGGACTTTTAAAATCAAATGATATGTATACGACTCTCCGACAAAATGTAAATAAAAAGAGGAAAACCCGCCAATAACGTACCAAAATAGTCACTGTGAATTTTCGAATGGCTTGAAGTTGAATGGTGTCTTATGGCAAAATTGCCAGTGAAAGAAAAAGTAACCGAATAGCAACAATATATTTTTCTAAATATTCTTTACATATACATAGTTGTATGTTTATATTCTGATGAGGGAATAAAGAAGGAAAAAAACAGAATCCCCATAATGAAGTGTATCATTCACATTTATAATAAAATATAAATGTTTGTTTCTTTCAGTTGGAATGCTACTAATTGGAGCCATAATTCACGGGACTAATGACCCTGATAATATAAATTGGACCTTTTGGTTTTGTTTAACATCGGCTCTCCTCTGTCTTATACTAGGAATAATGTGGAAAATTACTCAAAAAATGAAAAGATTTGTGAAGAAAGAAGCAAGTGGGGCTCTAGATGGAATGGGTGCTGGTGTCATTGCTGGAATGATATAATGACAGAATTAAATAAACTTTCTAAAGAAAGAAGCAAGTGGGGCTCTAGATGGAATGGGTGCTGGTGTCATTGCTGGAATGATATAATGACAGAATTAAATAAACTTTCAAGGTGTAAATGATTATTAATAGTTTATTTGTTTGACGTATTTATGATAATGGTTTAAAATTTGACTCAGTAGACTATTTTAGCATTACAAGATATAATAGGTTCTGAAAAAAGTCGGCACATGTTTTGAAGTAAACATAGAACATATGTGACTCTCTAGTCGTAACTTTCTGTCTGTAAATAAGTATTCTTGTCAGTTTTTAGCTTTGTATAATTTTCGATTCAGTCAACCCCTTTACAAATGGTTTTATAGATGATAGAAGAAATGGGATATATATTATCCATCCAAGATACAGAATCAGTCGGTGCACGGCTAAAACACAAAAAGAAAAGCAACAGCGATTTTATTAATGTATGTTGCGCTTTTAAACCCCTTTGTCGGGTTAAAGGTTGGTTGGGCGCCCGCAGCCATCGTTCGCTGTGTGCCTGTATCAAATTTTTTAGCCTGAATTGCATTGATTGTCGTTTGTTGGTGTACACCTGCTCTAAAACACATTACGGGACTATAAAAATAAAGCAACTGTACATGTACCGACCCCTATGCAACCTGTATCAATCGTATTCGTTGACCTTAGCAGATTTTCATCAATATATACTTTACTCGACCGTGATGGAAGTTGTCATGATTAGAAATTCGACAAATGTCACCATCAACCAACTCGTCTTCTTTATCTTTTCAACATGAACATTGAAATTAATTGAAAATATTTGAAATTAAAATATGTATGTAGGTGACATTATATAAGGTCCAAAGTCATAAAGTTGAAATTTGCATAATAAAGATGTCGGTATCAAAGTACAATGTACTAGATAGCTCCTTAAATATTCATCAAATTCAATAATTATTATTCATATACACATGTATATAAGAAGATGTGGTATGAGTGCCAATGAGACAAGTTGAACTCTCCATTCAAGTCACAATTTATAAAAGTAAACCATTATAGGTCAAGGTACGGTCGTCAAACTCGGAGCCTTGGCTCACACCGAACAGAAAGCTATATAGATATAGGAAGATGTGGTGTGAGTGCCAATGAGACAACTCTCCATCCAAATAACAATTTATAAAAGTAAACCATTATAGATCAATACGGCCTTCAACACGGAGCCTTGACTCACACCGAACAACCATACGATATTAATTTATTGTTACTTGTTGCTGTTAAGTATCCATCTTTAAAGATAATATCAACTAGTATTTGGAATTAAACATTTTTACAAATTTTAGAACATGAAATACATTTGTCTCGCAGTTTTATACTTGAATAAAACTGCAAATGTAAGTAAACAATATTCTAGCAAAATAAAATAATTTTCTTGTTATTATCTCAAAACTGAATTGTGAGCTGTACTCCCTTTTGACCGTTATATTTTGTTTCCTGAATTCATCGGAAGTATCCTACGTAAAATGTAGCAAATTGGTTTAAATTCATATCTTCAATTTCCTTGTTTGATTAGATTTAGTTAAAGATTCTGACACTCAATTACAAGTGCTTAATATAAATTGTTTAGTATATTTTATCAGTTGGTCAACTTTCCATAAAACAATGAAAGACCCAGATGATAACATGTCAATTACTGTAATAAAATAATAAAAGAGATGTAAAATATAATGTACCATATGATTTCAAATCTCAGTCTATGACATATTTTTATAATATTTTCATCCGAATACTTTCATAGTAAACAATACATATAGGAGATCTCATGGGTGATTTTAATTGGAGGCGCCAGCAGTTCAATTACTTCGTTCAAACCTTGAAATTCATTTTATAGGGAAAACGGTACTATTTATTCTGCCATAGGCGACAATACTAACATTTTCTAAATTTACCACTTTTTATAATAAAAACCTGGATAAAACAGTTATGTGTGGTGTTAATACTTTATTGCTCTTATTTTAAAAATTGAAGCCAAATAGTATCATGACCAATTTCCAACGGAGCTTGTTTATGTTATCCATGCCCACCGTAATTTTACACCAAATTTATGAAATTTTGGAAGCCTTTTCAAATAATTCTCTAGAAAATATTTCAATAGGTTTTTAAATTTATGTTGTAGATATACACACTGCAGTTATTCATAGATAAATAAAAAAATTTATCCTGCAATTGGGTGTCCTACTATACAGATACAGCCCTACAGATATCGCTATGCTGTATCTGTATACTATACAGATATCGCTTTAAAGCTCCGCCCACTGCCGGACTGAGTATTGTTTGAACCTGTGTGACCTCAGAATGTGTATTCCAGTTGCATTCCAATGACGATGACAATTGTCGATTTCAAAACTTGAATGTGTATAATTGTGTTACAAAATCAACCATGTCAATTTCAGCATGCATGTTTAGTGAATGTCAAGTCTGAAGCGTAGGACAACTCGTACACTTCTGTTTCAAATTTGACAATGTTTTGTTATTTGTTTTTACTGTTGAAATTAGTTGTTATGTTAAAATAGATAATCATTCACCTTGAGCGATGTATTATTGTTGACCATTCGAGATTCTTTTTTGCGAACCCGTCTTCAGCGTAATGTGTGATTTTGATATTACTACGCGGGCCTCAAGGGATAACAAATCGAAAATAAATGCTAAATATGTTAGTTTTTGTGTCTTTCAAAACACAAACAATATACAGAACTAATTGCAGGATAAAGACAATAACTGTTTAGTGTCTTTAAACATCAGCTGTATTTGTACTCGGCTCGAAACAGGTGTAGTAGCTCGCTAAAAGCTCGCATACACCTTGTTTCCTAGCCTCGTACAAATACAGCTGATATTTAAAGACACTAAACAGTTATTGTCTATATATTGTACCCTTAAATCCAATCACAGCGCTCCTACAACTGTCTTGGGTACACAAAAGGCCAACCTAATGCTGGGAAAATGTAATAGTACCGTTTTCCCTATAATTACCAACCACATGAAGTGAAGGAAGCGAGACCGGATGAGTCGACCAGGTTTGTACTAAAATGAGCAACGCGACGGGTGCCACATATGGATTAGGATACTAGTAATATGCTTAGAACCCTTCCGAAGCTCATTTGTATTCTTTATGTCAAGCTTTACTTGGTAAAAGAGACGAAAGAGCTCGCTGAAATATGACAGTGAGAGAACGTAATTTTGTGAGAATTCTGATTCAAATCAAATAAAAAAATTAAGTCCAAGAATTTTTGTGCACAATCGACTTTTTATGTAAAATACAGACGATTTTATTCAAAACGGATTTCTGAATTGCGCATTAAAACATAAAGAAGTTTTAAAAAACAACAACAAAAACAAATCTCAACAAAATGGTGTATTTTATACAAATACTTTTGAAAGTTTAAACTAGTACTTTATCTGGCAGTAAATGGTGATAAAGATGAGCTGTTAGCTGGCAAATAAGATTTATTTCAAAAGAAAAATAAATGAGTTTACTACAAATTCTACAGTTAAAAACATGACAAATACATAAAACAAATATTCCTTACTGGACAGTTTAATCAGATACATATAGACTTGTCAAGTCTCGGGGTGTTACTATGGTCTGTATATAAAAAAGAGCATCATATTAGATACATATCCATGTCAGTTTTTTCATCTGGCTCAAATCTATAATCTGAAGTATCATGAGCATATATAACAAACATTTTTTTCATTATTGAAATTTACGAGCTCCAACTGTATGACCAGTTAGTGGTAGGTGTCCCTGTATTTTGTCCACTGGTCCAAACTCTTCTTCTTATGTTCATATTTCTACCCGTGTTCCTATTCCAACTTTGTGGAAGATTCCAGTTCCTACTTGTTCGTGGCTGAGAATTTTGATTGTTTGTTTGAATACCTCTCCTATTGTTTCCTGATGTCCAGCTCCAAACGACTCTACCATTTGGTTTGTTCTCTCTGGTGGTAGTTATACGCCTGTTTTGATCAGGTTTGGTACGTTGATTTTCATTGACGATCTTCCAGGGACTATATTTCCAATCTGTTCCTCCGTTAACGTTACTTCTGCTGTTGACTTTTGTTGATGTATCCGGGACATTTCGGCCACCTGTAGCGTGATCTACAATATAGAATTAAACAACTACAAGCTGGTTTTATTTGACTAGAAAATGTTACCAGTTATGTCGATCAAATCGTTATTATGAAATGATTGATGACGATTACAAATATATTTAAAAACCTTTTCAATATTCACTTTGAAATTTCATTTTGTCTTCTTAAGTATCTGAATCAGTCAATGGTATTTGAGCCAGACCATGCAAAAAGGTACAAAAAGTCCTTTTGATAAATTTTACAGGACACGTTATCAAAGTTTGTTATACTATTTTTGAAAAAAACGATTTTATCCGGGAAAAAATACATTAATGTAAACATTCATAAAATTGTCAATTCTATCCCGAATTTGTAAATTAAAATAGAAAAAGACGTAGAAATATCTTATTTTTTGTATTTGAGCAAGTGTAAAATCATTTGTTCCCCGGGCTAATGCTATATATACTAACCAGACACTATAGAGACAAAAAGTCAATAGTTTTCATCAGTTCTACAGGTTTAAAGAAAGTAAGCCAACAATTAACATGAGGGAAAATACAAAAATTATGTCATCTTGTGGTTTAGAAATTGAAAGTTAAGTTAAGTTAAGTTAAGTAGGTTAAGTTAAGTTAAGTTGTTAAATATTATATTTAGGTGTCATACCACCAATTACTCCCTCAAACTACTCGGACAAAAAAAAGTGCATTTGATGTCATTGTTCACCTAAACTAACTAACAAATTTGCAGAAATGAAAGTTTTGTTGAAAGAGAAATATATTAAGACCATTTTGAGCCAAAATTTACCTGTCTATGAGTTTGCATTAAAAATTGAGGATTAATGCGCTCCATAGTATACTAATTTAAGATTTCCAGAAAACCAGGGGTTATTTTTAGTGGTACCTCCTTTCGGAGGCTCTCTGCTTTCTTATATGATTTTGAATGTATGTTGAAAATTGGCATGCAAAAAGGTGACACCTGTACAATTCAGGATATACCTAGTTTCTATGAAGTTAAACTTAAGGTAAAATATTTAGAAAGCTGTGAAAATTGCAAAATTTGGTTGAACAGATAGGGACTTTTAATTGGTGGTATGACACCTTTAAATCAACCGCCGTTGCACGGAATTCGAACCGTTGCCCGGTTTGATTGCATTGATATCAGCAGCGTAAGCGAGAGCCTTATCTCCACTGCTACCGGAGTTAACATTATCATTTAGCAAATCAAGCTATTTAAACTGTATTTTGAAAATGATTGAAATATATGAAATAATTCATTAAAGATCCTAATAAAATTAAAGGAAAAAAGGGGGATGCTCAGCACTTGGAGGTGCGTATAGCTCACAGCTTTAGGATATAAGGAAAAGGAAATGTGTTTTATAAATCACAAGTCTACTACCAATAAGTATGCACACTTTTTAGAATTTCGTAATTTTTTCGTTTTTGTACCTTTTCGCATGGACTGGCTCATATATCAATAAACAAAATGATATATCTCAAGAACTCAAGAAACTAAATGGTTCATCTCAAGACACTATTTGATATATATCTCAAGTCACCAAATGATTTATATCTGAAGACACCAAATGGTATATCTCGAGAACCAAACGGTACATCGCAAGAAATAAAATGGTATATCCTAAGCCACCAAATGGTATATCTCAAGAAATCAAATGGTATATATATATCTCAAGTTACCAAACGGCACATCTCACGAAACCACTTGGTATATCTAAAGAACCATAATGGTACATCTGAAGAACCCAAATGGTTTATCTAAAGAAACTAAATGGAATATTTAAAGAAACTTAAAAAAATTAATGATATATCTCAAGAAACAAAATAGTTCATCTGAAGAAACCAAAAAGTACATCGCGAGAAACCAAGTAGTCGTCGTAAGAACCCAAAAAGCAAGTGTTTATAAAAAGGTCAAACTTTATATCAAACCAAGTAAAGAAAATAACTTGTACCCTTATTTACTGTAAAAGTTTGTCACCTAAATATAATCTTAGAAATTTAAAACAAGTTATTAAACAAAAACCACTTTATTATACCTGAACATAGACCTGCATCACACTTTTGTCCTGATCGACATCTAGAACATGCCTGTCCATTTATATATGGTTCCCTATTGTTAAAATTTCCTCTGCAAACAAATATAAAAAATGTATAGCTAAATAACATTAATTTATATATTTTTAACAATATTTACAAATATTTAGATTCAGTATAATAAATTAAATAACACATAGCTGAGAGGGAGATAGAGTAGATTGGTACCCCTCGAAAAAGCATTGTCAATCTTAGTTCCGCCGCTTTCAATGAGGAGCAAAGTTCTCGAGGCTACGTTAGAGATGCTCAATACTGGCAAAATATCATTCCCACTCACAGATTTAGTATTTTTTGAAGAGTGATAAAAAAATAAACATTTCAGCCGTAACCTTTTTAAAGACATCTTTTAAGAACATATTTACACACTTGTTATTTTTTTTACTTTCCTCCGTTTTTTTTTCACACGTACATTTAATTCGAATTGAATTCGAATCGAATGCGAATCGAATTCGCTAATCACGTTTCCACACTCTTCTGTTTTAATTCGAATTGATTCGAATTGGTTAAATCGCATTTTCCAATTCGCATTAGAAATGCGTTTTTTGTTAATACGAAATAAAAGTTAACTTCGTTCGGACAGTAAAGCGAATTTGACGCGCATTGCAATACGAATTAGAATTTACGTTTGGACGTATAACGTTTCGAATTCGAATTAAACTAATTCGAATTAGTTTTATGCGGATCGAATTCGAATTACGTGTGAACGCAGCATAAGGATGACAACACGATCAGTAAGATACTTGTTTATTATAACACTTACGGGGGATCATAAAAGCATACTAAATACATGTATTTCATAGGAAAGTTAGAGTTCGGGTTACATATATATTAGTAAGATACTTGTATTTCATACTTACGGGGGATCATAAAAGCATACTAAATACATGTATTTCATAGGAAAGTTAGAGTTCGGGTTACATATATATTAGTAAGATACTTGTATTTCATACTTACGGGGGATCATAAAAGCATACTAGATACATGTATTTCATAGGAAAGTTAGAGTTCGGGTTACATATATATTAGTAAGATACTTGTATTTCATACTTACGGGGGATCATAAAAGCATACTAGATACATGTATTTCATAGGAAATTAGAGTTCGGCGTTACACATATTGTAAATACTTGATTTTACTTACGGGGATCATAAAAGCATACTAGATACATGTATTTCATTGAAACTTTGAGTTGCGTACATACTGTACCACAACAATTGTTTAATGTCGCACACACATTACAATGTAAACAAAAATCATGTAGCATATTTCAAAATCATCCTTTGATGAATCACAAAAGTTGTTTGAAACTAGACCCAATTTTATCTCATAATAATTAATATTCGTTTCCTTGAGACATAGTAAATTAAATCTTATCTTAACTAAATAATTAAGATTTTAGACAACATGTACATTTGAACTAATTTTAATCAATGTAGAATTCTACTAATTTGTCAATCAAAATTACATGACAGAATTTATAAACATCAAAGCTAGCAATCATATACTTTGCATAAACATTGTAAATATAAAAAAAAATTTATTCCTACAAATTTGGAAATTTTCAAGAAAACCGATAGGGAATTATCTGTTTCCTTTTAGATATAAAATTCATGCGTCCGAAACGCTTTTCTGGATTTACCTTTATCAGGAATACTCAAAGCCGAGTATTTGAAAGTCAAGAATCAGTTGAAGAGCTATATGACAAAAGGGACATAAACAAATAGCCAAACCCATATCACGTTATGAATTCCATTCAAAATTATAAAAAGAAACAAATCAAATCCAAAATGGCCAAATTAAACTAGAATGCCTTAATTTCCCCGTATAAACACGCGGCATCGGAGCAGTGAGACAAACCCTTAGTGAACAGAAAAAGTTCAAACAAGTTAATTCGAAAATAAAAATAAAATAAAATCCGCGAAAGTCTATTATTTTTTTTGGCGCAAATTGTTGATTTCTCCGAGCTTTTGTGCATTACTTCTTTTTATTATGCATCCGAATAAGAATAACAGTTATTTTGTCTTTTTTTAATTGCACTTTTTAAAACAATAAAATCGGCAAAGGGTCTGCAAATAGGTTCCAATACTTGTAGATTTACGGGGGAAGTATATTGTAACAGCCATTATTAAGTACAGAACAGCCATTATTATGTATATCTCTGAGGCTGCGCTAAGTATAGATATATCGATAATTTTATCACAGTGTTCAATGTTTACAAAGCGAAAGAAGCACGTCATATTAGAATGTCCTGTATATTGACAATAATCTGTGTATAATGTCCTCTATAGTAACAATAATCTGTGTATAATGTCCTCTATAGTAACAATACCTGTGTATAATGTCCTGTACATATTAACAATTATCTGTGTATAATGTCCTGTATATTAACAATAATCTGTGTATAATGTCCTGTATAGTAACAATTACCCAGTGGCGGATCCAGGGGGGGGGGGGGGGTTCCGGGGGTGCGCACCCCCCCTTTATTTTTGCCGATCAATGCATTTGTATCGGGACATATGTTTTGCACCCCCCCTTTGCCCTGTTTGCCCTGGGTTAGCACCCCCCCTTTCGAAAATTCCTGCATCCGCCCCTGTTACCTGTGTATAATGTCCTGTATATTTACAATTACCTGTGTATAATGTCCTGTATATTAACAATTACCTGTGTATAATGTCCTGTAGACATACTAAAGCCCCTCCCTGGTGAATAGTCTCTCTTCTCATCAAACCACATTTTAATACCTCGCTTTATCAATACATTTATATCTTCACCAACACTTTGCATTGCCAGGTTTTCTCCTCTACCATTCTGCTGATGGCTGTTAGAACATCTGGCAGCCCATGCAGTAGCCTCTTGTTCAAGAGTTGGACTCCAGACCTGGTACAAGTCAAATAAACATGATCAAATGAAGGTAAGAAAATACAAACATGAAGGTCGTTAGATTGAAGAAAGGTACGCAGTAAATGAAATAGTATTATACCCCTATGTTACAGATAGTAAAATATGCCTAATTTGACTAATAATATGTTGCCAGTTAAAAACTAAAATAATGTTGAATTCAGTAGAATTGATTGGTGCCACTACATGAACAGGAGTTGAACGGTTGACTACTCTAAACGAATCCAAACAAATTGGCAAAAGTTTTTTTAAAAATTCTACATGTAGTTGCTTGCATTACTCGTTCAACATCGACAAATTAATTTCAAAACGAGTATAGACCGTAATAAAGTCAACAATTCTTCGATATAACAGGTTCTAAATTGATATTTGCTATATTCTTCTGCCAGTCTGGTTGTAGATTGACGATTGTTGTACATTTGTGTTTCCAATTATTAGACAGTGTTAATATTACTTACCAATTTCTGCATGTTGGCTGCATTTTCACTTTTTCTATATCGGTTATGTTCATTTAAAAGCAATGAGCTATATATTGAACCTAAACATGTTCCAAACAATGGTAACAGTACCACGAGGAACGATAATATAACCATTATCTGAAAAAGAAAGACATCACAATTATCCAATATTTGATTGACAAAAAGAACACTTATTCTAACATATGCATCGACGAATATTGTTGTTAGATGTCATTTAGTGCTATGAAACAAGAATGTGTCAATAGTACACGGATGCCCCACTCGCACTATCGTTTTCTATGTCCAGTGGACGAACAGACGGACTTCAAACGATCGGATGCACAGTCTGAAAGGCAGAATGCCCCTAATTGGGACACACTTACACATCTGTGTTTTATACGTGATCATTATGTGATATCGTAAATAGACTACGACGACATATAATGGGAGAGCTATGTTTAAAACTATTTGAACTGTGTTCCTTTGATCAGAAAAAAACACCCCGAGATTACCACGTTATGTCAAAATTGAATCACTTATATGGAACAGAATTACAACTGTTACAATGTATCTTCCTTTGATGTTTAAAGTTAATTCATAAAACAATATGAAGAAAAAAGAAAGAGATATAGCCATTATTCTAGTTCTCAATATCTTTAGCCGATGCTCAGAGTAATATTTATCTTGTTATAGGGTGGGATTTCTTATGCTGACCCGTCCAGCCACTGTTAATAAATCTATGTTAATTGCTCTTGTATTTCTATGCAATGTCATTTCCTATTTTTCTCATCCCTGCTTCCTCCAAATTATGTTCCGATCAGATTTTAAATAATACATGCAAGTATACTCACCTTAATAAATAGAATATCTGAATAATTCTTGTATAGAAAAAACAGTTACAGATATATTGAATTTCAGTTACTCCTAGAAATTATCAAAACCAATTACACCGTAACTATACGATTTTACTAAACACTTTTTTCCTTTTATCCAAAATCACTCTAATTAAAGCAGAATAAATACGTAATATCAAGTATTATCAATCGTAAAAAGTGAGAAAAACAGTCCACTACTGTCATTATCCGGGGAGTGACGCACAAATTAGATAACACTAATAATTTATACAAAATTAAATTAAGTCGCTTTGGTCTGTCATGTTTATTGTTTTTTTTAAATTTTGATGTGACACTTGCACATGTTGCATACAGTCAACAAAGCTATTACACAATTGTTTTTCTAGATAAGATAGATGTATTGAGGCACTGCAATATTTTCC
This sequence comes from Mytilus edulis, assembly GCA_019925275.1. Lineage (NCBI taxonomy): Eukaryota > Metazoa > Mollusca > Bivalvia > Mytilida > Mytilidae > Mytilus > Mytilus edulis. Next base: position 89,767,554 of record CM034357.1, on the reverse strand, counting down.
TATTAATGCTTAGATATGACAATTGATATTTTTCCAATTTTCTTTAAGACTTCTTCTTGTTATAACATTGAAAGTTTCTGTCGTTATCATGTAAATGATTGTTGAAATGACAGTTTATAGTATACTATACATCACATTCTGTTTATTTTTATAAAAAAGAACAACATTGAACAAGACAGATTTGAACACGTGTTTTGTACAACTATATCATCTACAAGGAAGCTACAATTAACAAATCATTTAACATGTTCAAGACGGGTGGTATTGGACCTTATAATTGGTATCAGTTAGTTTACATTTGGAAAAAACAAAAACAAATTTGAAAATATAACATATTGCCTTCAGAACATATTCTACATATGTTTACTTAAATGATGTATTGGCAAATCAAACGGGATATGAAGATAGGAAAGATCAAGATTTGAAGAAGACCTTTTTTTCTACTTTCGGTCGTATCTGTAATCTTAAGTTCACTATAAGAGATGTGAGCAGTCGTTGGAATAAAGGTCATTGAGTGTATTGAGTGAGTAAACATTATCTATGTATCTGAAAGAGAAAATACAAAACTTTGCAAATAGTAAAATAAGAAGAATACCGAACTCCAATGAAAATTCTTAACGAAAAGTCCCTAAGCAAATGACAAAATCAAAAGCTCAAACACCAAACGAATGGATTACAACTGTCATATTCCTGACTTGGTACAACATTGTGTTCTAATCTTAATTTCTAATCTTAATAACTATAAAAACAAGCAAACATGTCAACAAAGACAGACAAAAAGGCATATAGATAAACCATATTAGCACAATGAAAAGACAAGAACATCAACATAGCTAGCTTAACCTCCTACTCGTATGACAGTCGCATAAAACTTCATCATACTGACAACGATGTATGAACAAAGCAAACAGACATAAAAGGTTAAAATGTCAAAAATAGGGGTACAGCAGTCAACATTGTGTTAAAATCTTTTAAATCACTATGAATATGAGCAAATATGTGAACAAAGATAAAACTAAAAGGCATATAAACAAAGCACATTAGTAAAAACGAAAGACAATAACTTGATATATTGACACCTACACATAGATAACTTACTGTAAATATGCAAAATGATATGCCCCCAGTAACCCGACAATACATGGAACATCAAATACATGCAATTGAAAACTGTTGTAACCGAATCATGTTTATTTCTTGACAATCATATTCAAACAAGATCCTTCACATTGTAACTTTATATTTGTTTTAGATATAAAGACATCACAAAAGTAGTCATATCTAGATGAGCTTTTAAACATTTCATAATCAACTAAGTAAATTATTTCTAGTGATACGCTGGGGATTTGATTTTAAATACTTCCACGCAATTATAATAGATTGACAGAACTGATTTTTAATTTTGAAACGTTCTGTTGATTAATTTTTTTGTGAACCCTCGATTAATATTATATATAAAAAAAATTAATAAAACAATAAAACTTTACTGTTTACAACCATGTCGGCGCATACAAATGGAAATATGTCAGAATGTAAGCTAGTTATAGCATATAATTTCCGGACAATAATCGAAAATATTTGGAACATTTCCAGATAATTATATTGAAAGCCAGTAATAAAAAAAAATCTTAATTTTAAATGCTAAGATTTGATTGGATGAAATCCGATAAAAAAAAAGAATCAACGGGCAAAATAAAAAATCTTACTTTCATTTCATTTTAATGAAAAGGAAGGCTCAATCAAAAACCATAAGTGATAAAAGTCAAACACCAGTTTTGTTAAAGTCAAACACCAGTATTGTAAAAGTCAAACACCAGTAGGGTAAAAGTCAAACACCAGTATTTTTAAAGTCAAACACCTGTAGGATAAAAGTCAAACACCAGTAGGGTAAAAGTCAAACACCAGTATTGTAAAAGTCAAACACCAGTAGGGTAAAGTCAAACACCAGTATTGTTAAAGTCAAACACCAGAAGGGTAAAAGTCAAACACCAGTAGGGTAAAAGTCAAACACCAGTATGGTAAAAGTCAAACATCAGTATGGTAAAAGTCAAACACCAGTAGGGTAAAAGTCAAACACCAGTAGTCAAACACCAGTATTGTAAAAGTCAAACACCAGTAGGGTAAAAGTCAAACACCAGTAGTCAAACACCAGTATTGTAAAATTCAAACACCAGTATGGTAAAAGTCAAACACCAGTAGGGTAAAATCAACCAAGTAGGTAAAGTCAAACACAAGTATGGTAAAAGTCAAACACCAGATAGGAAATCAAAGTATTGTTAAAGTCAAACACCTGTAGGGTAAAAGTCAAACACCAGTATTGTTAAAGTCAAACACCAGTAGGGTAAAAGTCAAACACCAGTAGGGTAAAAGTCAAACACCAGTAGGGTAAAAGTAAAAACACCAGTAGGGTAAAGTCAAACACCAGTAGTGTTAAAGTAAAACACCAGTATGGTAAAAGTCAAACACCAGTATGGTAAAAGTCAAACACCAGTATTGTTAAAGTCAAACACCAGTAGGGTAAAAGTCAAAAACCAGTATTGTTAAAAGTCAAACACTGTAGGGTAAAAGTCAAACACCAGTAGGGTTTAAAAGTCAAACACCAGTAGGGTAAAAGTCAAACACCAGTATTGTAAAAGTCAAACACCATAGGGTAAAAGTCAAACACCAGTATTGTTAAAGTCAAACACCAGTATGGTTAAAGTCAAACACCAGTATTGTTAAAGTCAAACACCAGTAGGGTAAAATTCAAACACCAGTAGGGGTAAAGTCAAAACACCAGTAGGGTAAAAGTCAAACACCAGTAGGGTAAAGTCAAACACCAGTAGGGTTAAAGTCAAACACCAGTAGGTTAAAGTCAAACACCAGTAGGGTAAAAGTCAAACACCAGTATTGTAAAAGTCACACACCAGTAGGGTAAAGTCGAAACCCCAGTATTGTTAAAGTCAAACACCTGTAGGGTAAAAGTAAAAAAACCATTAGGGTAAAAAGTCAAAACAAAAGGGTAAAAGTCAAAACCAGTATGGTAAAAGTCAAAACACCAGTATTGTAAAAGTCAAACACCAGTAGGGTAAAAGTCAAACATCAGTAGGGTAAAAGTCAAACACCAGTAGGGTAAAAGTCAAAACACCAGTATGGTAAAAGTCAAACACCAGTAGGGTAAAAGTCAAACCAAGTATTGTTAAAGTCAAAACACCAGTATGGTAAAAGTCAAACACCAGTAGGGTAAAGTCAAAACAGTATTGTTAAAGTCAAACACCAGTAGGGTAAAAGTCAAACACCAGTATGGTAAAAGTCAAACACCCAGTAGGGTAAAAGTCAAACACCAGTATTGTTAAAGTCAAACACCAGTAGGGTTAAAGTCAAAACCAGTATTGTTAAAGTCAAACACCAGTAGGGTAAAGTCAAACACCAGTAGGGTAAAAGTCAAACACCAGTAGGGTAAAGTCAAACACCAGTAGGGTAAAAGTCAAACACCAGTAGGGTAAAGTCAAACACCAGTAGGGTAAAAGTCAAACACCAGTATTGTAAAGTCAAAACCAGTATGTAAAAGTCAAACACCAGTTAGGGTTAAAAGTCAATCACCAGTAGGGTTAAAAGTAAACGCCAGTATGGTAAAAGTCAAACACCAGTAGGGTAAAGTCAAACACCTGTAGTGTAAAAGTCTAACACCAGTAGGGTAAAAGTCAATCACCCAGTAGGGTAAAAGTCAAACACAGTATTGTTAAAGTCAAACACCAGTAGGGTAAAAGTCAAACACCAGTATGGTAAAAGTCAAACACCAGTATTGTTAAAGTCAAACACCAGTAGGGTAAAGTCAAAACCAGTAGGGTAAAAGTCAAACACCAGTAGGGTAAAAGTCAAACACCAGTATTGTTAAAGTCAAACACAGTAGAGTTAAAGTCAAACACCAGTAGGGTAAAGTCAAACACAGTAGGGTAAAAGTCAAAACAGTAGGTAAAAGTCAAATCGTATGGTAAATAAAACAGTTTTAAAAGTCAAACCAGTAGGGTAAAAGTCAAACATCAGTAGGGTAAAAGTCAACACAGTATGGTAAAAGTCAAACACCAGTAGGGTAAAAGTCAAACAAAGTATGTTAAAGTCAAACACCAGTATGGTAAAAGTCAAACACCAGTAGGGTAAAAGTCAAACACCAGTATTGTTAAAGTCAAACACCAGAGGGGAAAAGTCAAACACCAGTAGGGTTAAAAGTCAAACACCAGTATTGTTAAATTTTTTTTTTTTTTTTTTTTTTTTTTTTTTTTTTTTTTTTTTTTTTTTTTTTTTTTTTTTTTTTTTTTTTTTTTTTTTTTTCCCCCCCCCCCCCCCCCCCCCCCCCCCCCCCCCCCCCCCCCCCCCCCCCCCCCCCCCCCCCCATAGTAATCAAAAGGGGTAAGTCAACCTAGGGTAAAGTCAAAACAGTGTAAAGTCAAACACAGTGGGTAAGTCAAAACATGTAAGTCAAACACAGTAGGGTAAAAGTCAAACACCAGTATTAAAGTCAACACCGTAGGTAAAAGTCAACACCAGTATGTAAAGTCAAACACCGTAGGGTAAAGTCAACACGTATGGTAAAGTCAAACACCAGTAGGGTAAAAGTCAAACACAGTAGTAAGTCAAACACCAGTAGGTAAGTCAAACACAGTATGTAAATCAAACACCAGTGGTAAGTCAAAACAGTGGGATCAAACACCAGTAGTAAAGTCAAACACAGTAGGGTAAAAGTCAAAACCAGTAGGTAAACACAGTTGTAAATCAACACCAGTATGTAAAGTCAACACAGTATGTAAAGTAAACCGTAGGGTAAAGTCAAAACCAGTAGTAAAGTCAAACCAGTATGTAAGTCAAACACCAGTAGTTAAGTCAAACACCTGTAGTGTAAAGTTAACACCAGTAGGGTAAAAGTCAACACCAGTAGGGTAAAAGTCAAACACCAGTATTGTTAAGTAAACCCGTATGTAAGTCAAACACAGTAGGTAAAGTCAAACACCGTATGTTAAAGTCAAACACCAGTGGGTAAAAGTCAAACACAGTAGGTAAAGTCAAACACATAGGGTAAAAGTAAAACCAGTATGTTAAAGTCAAACACGTAGGTAAGCAACCCAGTAGGGTAAAAGTCAAACCAGTAGAAAGTCAAACACCAGTAGTAAGTAAACCAGTATGTTAAAGTCAAACCCAGTGGGTAAAATCAAACACAGTATGTAAAAGTCAACACCAGTAGGTAAGTCAAACCAGTAGGGTAAAGTCAAACACCAGTATTGTTAAGTCAAACGAGGAAAAGTCAAACACATATGTAAAGTCAAACACCATAGGGTAAAATCAAACAGTAGTAAGTAAACCAGTATGTAAAATCAAACACCAATGTAAGTCAAAACCATAGTAAAGTAAACACAGTATTAAGTAAACACAGTAGGGAAAATCAAAACCAGTAGTAAAAGTCAAACACCAGTAGGTAAAAGTCAAACACAGTATGGTAAAGTCAAACACAGTAGGTTAAGTCAAACACCAGAGGTAAAGCAAAACCAGATGTAAAGTCAACACAGTAGGTAAAAGTCAAACACCAGTAGGGTAAAGTCAAACACCAGTATGTAAAGTCAAAACCAGTAGGGTAAAAGTCAAACACCAGTATTGTAAAGTCAAACACCATAGGGTAAAATCAAACCCATAGTAAAAGTCAACACCAGTAGTAAAAGTCACACCAGTATTGTTAAGTCAAAACCAGTAGGTAAAATCAAACACAGTATGTAAGTCAAACACCAGTAGGGTAAAATCAAACACAGTAGGTAAAAGTCAAACACCAGTATGGTAAAGTCAAACACCAGTTTAAGTCAAACACCAGTAGGGTAAAGTCAAACCCAGTATTGTAAGTCAACCGTAGGGTAAAAGTCAAACACCAGTATGGTAAGTCAAACACCGTAGGGTAAAGTAAAACATTAGTAAAAGTCAAACACCATAGGGTAAAGTCAAAACAGTATGTAAGTCAAACACCAGTATTGTAAGTCAAACACAGTAGTAAGTCAAACACCAGTAGGGTAAAATTCAAACACCAGTAGGGTAAAAGTCAACACAGTAGGGTAAAGTCAAACACCGTAGGGTAAAAGTCAAACACCAGTAGGTTAAAGTCAAACACCAGTACGGTTAAGTCAACCCAGTAGGGTAAAGTCAAACACCAGTATTGTAAAAGTCACACACCAGTAGGTAAAAGTCGAACACAGTATTGTTAAAGTCAAACACTGTAGGGTAAAGTAAAAACCATTAGGGTAAAAGTCAAACAACAAGGTAAAAGTCAAATACCAGTATGTAAAGTCAAACACCAGTATTGTAAGTCAAACACCAGTAGGGTAAAAGTCAAACATCAGTAGGGTAAGTCAACACCAGTAGGGTAAAGTCAAACACCAGTATGTAAAGTCAAAACCGTAGGGTAAAAGTCAAACCAGTATGGTAAAGTCAAACACAGTATGGTAAAAGTCAAACACCAGTAGGGTAAAAGTCAAACACAGTATTGTAAAGTCAAACACAGTAGGGTAAAAGTCAAACACAATAGGGTAAAAGTCAAACACAGATTGTTAAAGTCAAACAGTATTTAAAGTCAAACCCAGTATGTTAAATCAAACACAGTAGGGGTAAAAGTCAAACACCAGTAGGACCATGAAAAGTCAACCATAAAGTCAAACCCATGAAGTCAAAAATATGTAAAAGTCAAACACCAGTAGTAAACACATATTTAAAGTCAACACAGTATCAAACACATATGTAAGTCAACCAGTATGTAAGTAACACCAAGAATCAAACACCATAGTAAAGTCAAACCATGGTAAGCAAACGAGTAAAATAACATAGTAAGCAAACACGTAGGAAGTCAACACATAGGTAAAGTAAACACCAGAAACACCAGTAGTAATAACCCATATTAAAGTAACAGAGGGTAATAAACATAGGGAAAAGTCACACAGTAAGTCAACATAGAAGTCAACCAGATGTAAGTAACCTAGTAAAGTCAACAGTAATCAACACCAGTAGGTAATCAACACCATAGGTAAAAGTCAACACAGTGTAAGTAAACTAACAAAACCATAGTAAGTAACAAGGAACAACACCAAGTAAGTCAAACCCATTGTAAGTCAAAACAGTAAAGTAAAAAACCTATGTAAGTCAAACCCTAGGGTAATAACACCAGTAGAAGTCAACATAGTAATCAACACATGTAAGTCAACCATAGGTAATCACACATATAAAAGTAAACCATGTAAGCAACACCAGTAGTAACAACCTAGTAATCAACCATAGTAAGTCAAACACCATGTAAAGTCAAACCAGTAGTAATCAAACCGTAGGTAAGCACACCAGTAGGTAATCAACATAGTAAAATAAACACCATAGGTAAAGTCAAACACAGTATAAACAAACGTAGGTAAACAACACAGTATGTTAAAGTAACACAGTAGGTAACACACAGTAGTAAGTCAAACGTAGTAAAATCACACAGTATGTAAGTCAAACACCAGTGTAAGTCAACACCGTAGTAAGTCAACACATAGTAAATCAAACACCATGTAAAACAAAAATCAAACACAGTAGTAAAGTCAAACACAGAAGTCAAAATAGGTAATCAAACCTGTAAAGTCAAACACCGTATGTAAAGTCAACACCAGTATGTTAAGTCAAACCAGTAGGAAATCAACACCAGTAGGGTAAAAGTCAAACACCAGTAGGGTAAAAGTCAAACACAAGTATGGTAAAGTCAAACACCAGTATGGTAAAATCAAACACCAGTAGGTAAAAGCAAACACCAGTTTGGAAAGTCAAACACCATGTAAAAAGTCAAACACCAGATGGTTAAAGTCAAACACCAGTATGGTAAAGTCAAACACCAGTAGGGTAAAAGTCAAACACCAATGTAAAGTCAAACACCAGTATGTAAAAGTCAAACACCAGTAGGGTAAAAGTCAAACACCAGTATTGTAAAGTCAAACACCATAGGGTAAAAGTCAAACACCAGTAGTGTAAAGTCAAACACAGTATTGTAAAGTCAAACACCAGTAGGTAAAGTCAAACACCAGTAGGGTAAAAGTCAAACACCAGTAGGGTAAAAGTCAAAACAAGAAACCAAAGGGTAAAAGTCAAACACCAGTATTGTTAAAGTCAAACACCGTAGGGTAAAAGTCAAACACCAGTATGGTAAAAGTCAAACCCCAGTAGGGTAAAAGTCAAACACCAGTATTGTAAAAGTCAAACACCAATAGGGTAAAAGTCAAACACCATATTGTAAAGTCAAACACCAGTATTGTTAAAGTCAAACACCAGTATTGTTATTGTTAAAGTCAAACACCAGTAGGGTAAAATTCAAACCAGTAGGGGTAAAAGTCAAACACCAGTAGGGTAAAAGTCAAACACCAGTAGGTAAAAGTCAAACACCAGTATGGTTAAAGTCAAACACCAGTACGGTTAAAGTCAAACACCAGTAGGGTAAAAGTCAAACACCAGTATTGTAAAAGTCACACACCAGTAGGGTAAAAGTCGAACACCAGTATTGTTAAAGTCAAACACCTGTAGGGTAAAAGTAAAAAACCATTAGGGTAAAAGTCAAACACCAGTAGGGTAAAAGTCAAATACCAGTAGGTAAAAGTCAAACACCAGTATTGTAAAAGTCACAACACCAGTAGGTAAAAGTCAAACACCAGTAGGGTAAAATCAAACACCAGTAGGGTAAAAGTCAAACACCAGTAGGGTAAAAGTCAACACATAGGGTAAAATCAACACCATATGTTAAAGTAACACCAGTGTTAAAGTCAAACACCAGTAGGGTAAAAGTCAAACACCAGTATTGTAAAAGTCACACCCAGTAGGGTAAAAGTCAACACCAGTATTGTAAAGTCAAACACCAGTAGGGTAAAAGTAAAACCATAGGGTAAAAGTCAAACACCAGTAGGAAGTTAATTAAAAGTCAAACACCAGTATTGTAAAAGTCAAACACCAGTAGGGTAAAGTCAAACACAGTAGGTAAAAGTCAAACACCAGTAGGGTAAAAGTCAAACACCAGTATTGTAAAGTCAAACACGAGTAAAAGTCAACACAGTAGGGTAAAAGTCAAACACCAGTATGTAAAGTAAACACGGGTAAAAGTCAAACACCAGTATTGTAAAGTCAAACACCAGTATTGTAAAAGTCAAACACCAAAGGGTAAAATCAAACACCTGTTGTTAAAGTCAAACACCAGTATTGTTAAAGTCAAACACCAGTAGGGTAAAATTCAAACACCAGTAGGGTAAAAGTCAAACACCAGTAGGGTAAAAGTCAAACACCAGTAGGGTAAAAGTCAATCACCAGTAGGGTTAAAGTCAAACACCAGTACGGTTAAAGTCAAACACCATAGGGTAAAAGTCAAAAACCAGTATTGTAAAAGTCACACACCAGTATGGTAAAAGTCAAACACCAGTATGTAAAGTCAAACACCAGTAGGTAAAGTCAAACACCAGTATTGTTAAAGTCAAACACCAGTAGGGTAAAAGTCAAACACCAGTATTGTTAAAGTCAAACACCAGTAGGGTAAAATTCAAACACCAGTAGGGTAAAAGTCAAACACCAGTATGGGTAAAAGTCAAACACCAGTATTGTAAAGTCAAACACCAGAAGGGTAAAAGTCAAACACCAGTATGTTAAAGTCAAACACTGTAGGGTAAAGTCAAACACAGTAGGGTAAAGTCAAACACCAGTATGGTAAAAGTCAAACACCAGTAGGGTAAAAGTCAAACACCAGTAGGGTAAAAGTCAAACACCAATAGGTAAAAGTCAAACACCAGTATTGTTAAAGTCAAACACCAGTATTGTAAAAGTCAAACACCAGTATTGTTAAAGTCAAACACCAGTAGGTAAATTCAAACACCATTAGGGTAAAAGTCAACACCAGTAGGTAAAAGTCAAACACCAGTAGGTAAAGTCAAACACCAGTATGGTGAAAGTCAAACACCAGTACGGTTAAAGTCAAACACCAGTAGGGTAAAAGTCAAACACCAGTATGTAAAAGTCACAACCGTAGGTAAAAGTCGAACACCAGTATTGTTAAAGTCAAACACCGTAGGGTAAAAGTAAAAAACCATTAGGTAAAAGTCAAACACCAGTAGGGTAAAAGTCAAATACCAGTATGGTAAAAGTCAAACACCAGTATTGTAAAGTCAAACACCAGTAGGGAAACACCAGTAGGGTAAAAGTCAAACACCAGTATGGTAAAAGTCAAACACCAGTAGGGTAAAAGTCAAACACAAGTATTGTTAAAGTCAAACACCAGTATGGTAAAAGTCAAACACCCGTAGGGTAAAAGTCAAACACCAGTATTGTTAAAGTCAAACACCAGTAGGGTAAAAGTCAAACACCAGTATGGTAAAAGTCAAACACCAGTAGGGTAAAAGTCAAACACCAGTATTGTTAAAGTCAAACACCAGTAGGGTGAAAGTCAAACACCAGTATTGTTAAAGTCAAACACCAGTAGGGTAAAAGTCAAACACCAGTAGGGTAAAAGTCAAACACCAGTAGGGTAAAGTCAAACACCAGTAGGGTAAAAGTCAAACACCAGTATTGTAAAGTCAAACTCCAGTATTGTAAAAGTCAAACACCAGTAGGGTAAAAGTCAATCACCAGTAGGGTAAAAGTCAAACGCCAGTATGGTAAAAGTCAAACACCAGTAGGGTAAAAGTCAAACACCAGTAGTGTAAAAGTCTAACACCAGTAGGGTAAAAGTCAATCACCAGTAGGGTAAAAGTCAAACACCAGTATTGTTAAAGTCAAACACCAGTAGGGTAAAAGTCAAACACCAGTATGGTAAAAGTCAAACACCAGTATTGTTAAAGTCAAACACCAGTAGGGTAAAAGTCAAACACCAGTAGGGTAAAAGTCAAACACCAGTAGGGTAAAAGTCAAACACCAGTAGGGTAAAAGTCAAACACCAGTATTGTTAAAGTCAAACACCAGTAGAGTTAAAGTCAAACACCAGTAGAGTAAAAGTCAAACACCAGTAGGGTAAAAGTCAAACACCAGTAGGGTAAAAGTCAAACACCAGTATTGTTAAAGTCAAACACCAGTAGGGTAAAAGTCAAACACCAGTAGGGTAAAAGTCAAACACCAGTAGGGTAAAAGTCAAACACCAGTATGGTAAAGTTATCTGAGATATTTTGGTAGCAATTTGAATGTAGAGAACATAATGGACTGGTTCCCGATCGCAATAACTCCGAAAGTTTTTGCCAAATGCAGATGAGGTGAACTACTTTTTGTCTGTTATAATTACGAAATTCTATATGTGGAATACATTTTTTCTATCTTGCACAATACTATCCTAAAATTAGTATTGCAGCAACAATACTTAATGAAGGTGTGAATGTTGATAAATTTTCCATGAATTGATATGTGACATGTCAATGTCAACATATTTATGATGCTATAGAGACAAACTTATCTCGACTGATATTCTTGCATTGACATGTCCATGATATAGCATACTATTGATTGATGAAGAATACTCTTTTATGAGTAGTTAAAGAAGAACTTATTTTATATTCTATTCTGAATCACTCAGCAACCCCCATTATATATATATATATAATTTTTATAATTTATTTACAGAGTGCCACAATCTAACACTTTTTGCAATAGAAAATATTTTATTTAATGTGTACAAAGCAACACTAGAACTATAACTGTATCAATTAAAACAATTGCAGACATTGTCCAAAACAATACAAAAACAAACGACGAAATGACATCATCCCACGTGACCCCTTGTTCACTTTCTGTTGCATTTTGATGCTTCGATTTAACTTTCTGTACATTCTGGCATTTCATTAGCTTGATTATGTTCTTTGGAACATCGTCTTTACGATGGTGAAACCGAAGTTCTATAGTCGTACAGCAGACAACAAAGGTTCCCATACCAAGCTGGAACATTAAATAATATCCCAAAATAGATCCAGATGTTTTGGGAAGCTCGGAACTGACAATTGTAAGGAAAACGGTTAACGAAAGAAACACTGTTATGCAATACCCGATTTTCTCACCACTGTCAGCCGGATGTGCAAAAGTAAACACATTTAATACACTGAGTAAAAGGATCGGAATGATAATATTCATTAAATAATAGGTTGAATTTCTTTTCAAGTTTAATGTAAATATAACCCTAGATTCGGACGACATAACGTCCTCTCGTGCGGCTGTTGACACAACTGACCATTCTGCATTTTTTCTAAGCTATCTAGAATAATTCCATTATTCCACAGAGTAACAATGACATCTGTAACACTACTTGACCACACAAGAAAAATTATGTCACAAGATTGTCGGTCATAAGGAAAATATGTAATATCTATTGTACATTTTGATTCAAAAACTTCAAACGGCATCCAGGTAACTTTTCCGTTACTTTCTACCTTAGCTTTGTTAAACTGCTTCCAAGTTCCTTAAATTTTGTAAATCCATTTTGCAATGTTATATCTGGTATCCACATATCTGTTTGTGGAACATGAACATGATCTAATCCACCAAAGTCAGCAGAAGTCCAATTCAAATACTCATCTATCCATCCAATATTTAAATAACCGGTCGTTGTCAATTTCTTTTTTAGTTCGTCCAATTCGTTTATTCCAACAAGTTAAAATCTAAATCTAAGTTCATATGGTGTCGTTGATCCATATTTGGTCGGACTTGCTTTTTATAATCATTTGTTGTAAATAATTGTTTGATTAAATTTTTAACATTATCGCCACTCTGTCCTTTAATCTTAACAAACAATATTACGGAAACGAGATACCACAATCTCCACATTTCACCTCTCCACGATTAGATCCACATGTTGAAATGAATATTCGCCTACTTGCATCTAATTTCCAATATATCTAATAAAGATTGTTGTAATTAAACACGTACCTGCTGCATTTAATAATGTATATCCAATTTATATGTACAGCTATTCTCTCCCAAAATTTAAAATACCTGCGTTTTAGAACTAAATATTTCAAATTTAACTAACTATAAAGTCACAACAATTACAATAAAAATTAAAAACCAATCGTTCAGAGAACCATTGATGGTCTTTCCACCAGTTAAGACCTTTTTTTTTTAATATGAAAATATTAAAATTTGGTTTTAAATGTCAATTTTAGCGTCAAATGACAGCTTATTGAACGCTTATTCCAAAAATATATGGTTTCTATAAAAAAAAAAAAAAAAAAAAGAAAAGGGAGATAATCTTTTACTTCCGGTTTAAAAAGTTTACTTCCGGTATTGTTTGATAGTTTACTTGACACTGATTCCAAAAATATATGGTTCTATATACTTTTACATTGATTTAGTGCAAAAAATAGCTACTTCCGGGCTACAAAAGGTCACTTCCGGTTGTGTTTTTAAGGTCACATTGCTTACAACTTAATGCAAACAGTCCCATTGCTTTATCATGTGTACATATGAGGTAAAAGCAAAGGTAAAAATCTAGAACGTTTAATTAGCATATGACCTTGAGCTCAATTTCAAGGTCATAAACCAAGGACCTCAAATCAAAAGACTCTAGTCCTCTAATTTATATTGTTCATGAGTTATATTACCATACGTATGATATTAGATATAAAAAGGGGGAAAACTCGCGTCAAATGTCTACATACCCTTTCGACTAAAATTTATGTGCTACTATACATGTTGTAACTAACAATTTTATGAAAATATTTTGTCAATATCTTATATGATTTCTGAAAATAAGAGATCACAAGCCAAAATCAAAATTTTAATCATGACCTTGACCTTTGACCTTGACCTCATTTTCATTTTTTTGGACCAAGGACCTCAAAACAAAAGACCCTAGGCCTCTAACACTTATGGTTTTCCAGTTAAAAATGCATATCACTTATATGGAGTCTCCGGATAGCTTCGGTCAAAATAAATCAAATCATCCTGAGGATATATCGAGCAATTTGGTAAAATAAATTTGTCGGATTCTTATACGGTTGCGAATATTAAGCAATCACAAGAAAAACAGTGTTCGGGGAGATAACTCTTACATTGATAAGATTTGGGTTACGCGGTATCAGTTACAAAAGCGTAATAACTGTTCGATATCATGTACCAAATGTCTAAGCGACATCTTGCGAAACAAAAAAGCTGCGAAGGAAAAAGAAGTTGGCGGAAGAAAAAGAAAAAATAATAATAATAATAATCAGAAGAAATCCAATAGGTCTTTCCACCGAAAAGTGGAAAGACCTTATGAAATACATATATCTAGTATTAGTTTTGTAGAGCCACTGCTTGCGAACAGTCTATTATGAAAACTTTATTATTTTATGTTAACAAACCCAAAGCTCATTGTGTCCTCGATGTAAACAAAATTGTCTGATGATTTACATCCTCGATTGTAAAAAAGTTAATGTATCAAAATGCATACACCGAGTTCAAAGCCAATTTGATTCGACCAAAAGCATAATCAGTCACGAAAATTATTAGTGAAAATCCGTGCTCCTGTCCTTTGATATTAAAAAGGACGACGAAATACAAAAATAAGGGCACTCAAAATGATTGTATACTTAACCATCTGCAGCAGGGATATGTTAGTTCTTTGAAACTATTAAGATCTATTCGAACACAATTTGATCGCATAGTCACTTAAGGCAACATTGGTCTACCGACAATTAACACAAAAAAGCGACAAATGATACAAATCAAGGTAACGGGCAAAACAAATGAAAATCGCATCATCATGAAAAAAGCAAAACCGGCTGCATTGCTTGCGTCACTAGTCATGTAATTCCGTGCTCAGTCAAAATGACGTAGTTATAACTAATGTATACACGGTTAAATTACCAATTTGACGATTGTTTTGTGTATAAAGATTAAAAAAAACATATCAGTTATAATATACAGACGCCACATCATGGCATCCAGGGTAGGCTACCGCTGAAAAAAATGAGAGGTTGACTATTGGAAAATTTCAATCATCTATATTGAATAAATATATATAGGAGGCCTCGGTGGCCGAGTTGTCTAATTAGTTACTACTGTAATCACTAGCCAGTCAACACTGATGTTGTGAAATCGAACCCCGCTTGTGTGAGTGCACTCAACTTTAGTCTTAATTGACTAGGATTTTCAAGGTTCCTGACAAAGGTCAGTGGTTTTTCTCCGGGCACTCCGACTTCCTCCACCAATAAAAAACTGGCCTCCACAAAATTTAAAGCGGTGCTGATAGTGGCGGTAAAACACAAACAAATAAAAACAAATTGACTGCGATATAGCCCTTGCACGGTCGGTTTGATTCCGAAGGCGTTTGGTGAGCGACTGAATATTTTGTTCGTAATAATGAAAACTTGGACAGCGGCCATTTTGGTTTTGGTGAGCTAGTTTTTGTATGTTGAGTATTTTGTTGTTGTTTCCAGCTTTCACAACGATTGCTTTCAAGAGCAGATGTATATCATGATGGATGGGTCTCGAACCAGGAACACAGACAGTGAAATAGCGGTCCACTATCTTACACTTAGGATACAGCTCTAGGATGTCAGTCGGCATAACACTCCCCCACCCATAATTGGTTTGGAGTGTATGCTGACGCGGTTATTTACATAGACAGTACAGCTTTTGATTTGTTTCTTTCATCGAAAGTAGTAGGTTGTTGATCCATCTATCAGTAAACAAAACATTGAGGGTAAAGAGGAGCTGACCCAATACGTCCTTTCAGTTGTAATGAAAAAGACGTGACTGGATTGATTGCTTGAATGTTTTGAATCAGTGAATTGAAGGATTGTAAGTGTTTTATCTATATTAGAACCTTGCTAAACGTGATCAATTGACACCTACATATAGATTTCCTACTACTAGTGTATGTCCTCAACACATGGAAAATTAAATAAAAATGTACGTGCAATTGAAAACAATTGTTACTGAATCATCTTTATATCTTTAAAATATAATTTACATACGATATTTCACTTTGTTTATTTCTTTGCAATCTAATTTACATAAGATCTTTCACATGTTATATTTGTTTAGATATAAACACATGACATAAGTAACCTTTTTAGCATTAAATTTTCATTATCAACCAATTATTTCGAGTGACACGCTGGCAATTTGATTTCAAATACTTCCCCGCAAATATGTATTGACAGAACATAATTTGAATTCTACATTCTGTAGAGTAAATGATTTATCAAACCTCCTTTAATATCATAAAAATGATAATAAAACATTACAACTTTACTATTACAATGACTGCAGTGCATAAAAATTGGAAATATGACATGATATAAGCTTCTTAGAACATATGATTTCCGGACAATAATCGAAAATACTTGGAATATTTCCAAACAATCATTTTATAGCCAATTATATATATAGATTATTTAGATTAAGATTTCATTAGAAGAGATCCAAAATAAACAAATCGGAAAAGTAAAACAAAATATTTTTATACATTTCTAATGAAAAATGATGTTCAATCAAAAGCAATAAGCCAAAAAGATCCAACACCAATCTCGTAAAAGGAAATGTTTTTTGGACCTTTTTTGAGTTAAACAACATAAAATAAGTGGAGAATGCACTAATTCAACGGTTCTTGCTGTTGGTCATACATACTTTATAGTTAAAGTGTAAGAGTTTGACATTTTTGTACCGTATTCTCACTATTAATTGTCTATGAAATGATTGGATAGATCCAAAGCTATGTACCAATATATTTGATGAGCGATTTGTCAGTACAAAATGGACATGAAAAAAACCCTGGCTAATTCAGTCACTGATATAGAGGCCACAACTTTCATCTGAAAACTGCATTGCAAATTTGTGATTCCTACCCAGATGTATCTGATCCTACATACTAAAATAATTGATATGTTTTCTTTATTCAATTATCAATTAAAATGACAACATGTATTGAATGTTTTCTAGTGATGACTTTTGTACAAATCTGTCTCCTAAGCCATAAGGTTCACCAGAACCACCTTCCTCTGATTTCGTCGAGAAACATCGTCAATGATTTTGTCAAAGTCAGTTCAATGTTTTATGCACATACAAAAGTAATAGGGCATTTAAGCGTTGAAAAAAATACGCCCGTTTTTATACATATAGTTTTGATGGAAATTTGTTTTTCTAATTGCAGAGGGATGAACAAGATTATTGTTTTCAACCCAGAAACGGACAGAATGTTTTAAGGTAAAAAAAATAAGGTACAGATATTTTTTCTTTCTCAAATATCTCTGACCCCCTCCCCCCACTTTCTACAAAAGACTCACCATTCATCATCATCATGTATCTATCTTATACAATATTATTCTAAAATTAGTATTAGAGCAATTATACTGAATGAAGGTGTAAATTTTGATAAATTTTGCTTGAATTGATATGTAACATGTCAATGTCAACATATGTATGATGCAATATTGACGACACGACTGATATTCTTGCATGTCCTGAATATAGCGTACTATTGATTGCTGAATAATACTCAATAATGAGTAGTTAAGGAAGAAGATGTTTTGTATTCTTTTATGAACTACTCATCAACCGCCATTATAGTAATAATTTCAATATGTTTTTACAGATTTTTCACATTTTGCAAGAGAAAATATTTTTCTTAATTTGTACAAAGCAAAATTAGCACTGTAATTGTGGCAATTATAACTATTGCAGACGTTATCCAAAACATTACGAAATCAAACGACGAAATAACATCATCCCACGTAATCCCTTGTTCACTTTCTGTTTCATTTTGATGATTCGATTCAATTTTCTTCACATTACGGCAGTTCATTAGCTTGATTATGTTCTTCGGAACACTATCTTTACGATGGTGAAACCGAAGTTCTATATCGTACAGCACATAACAAAAGTGCCCATGCCTAGCTGAAACATTAAATAATATCCCAATATTGATCCAGATGTTTTGGGAAGCTGGGAACTGACAATTGTAAGGAAAACGGCAAACGAAAGAAACACTGTAATGCAATATCCCATTTTTTCACCGCTGTCAGCCGGAAGTGCAAAAGTAAACACATTTAATACACCGAGTAGAATGATCGGCATAATAATATTCATTAAATAATAGGTTGAATTTCTTTTCAAGTTAAATGTAAATATAACCCTAGATTCAGATGACATAACGTCCTCTCGTGCGGCTGTTGACACTACTGACCATTCGGCATTATTTTCTAAGCTATCTAGAATAATTCCATTATTCCACAGAGTTACCATCACATCTGCATTACTACTTGACCACACTACAAAAATTAATGTCACAAGATTGTCGGTCATATGGAAAATATGTAACATCGATTGTACATTTGGATTCAAAAACTTCAAACGGCATCCAGGTAACTTGTCCGTTACTTTCTACCTTAGCTTTGATAAAACTGCTCCCAAGTTCCCTCAATTTTGTAAATCCATTTTGTAATGTTATATCAGGTATCCAAATATCTGCTTGTGGAACATAAACATGATCTAATCCACCAAAGTCAGCAGAAGTCCAATTCAAATACTCATCTATCCATCCAATATTCAAAAAAACCAGTAGTTGTCAATCTCTGCTTTAGTTCGTCCAATTCATTTATTCCAACAAGGTAAAAATCTAAATCTAAGTTCATAGGGTGTCGTTGATCCATATTTGGTCGGACTTGCTTTTTGTAATCATTTGTTGTAAATAATTGTTTGATAAGATTTTTAACATTATCCCCACTCTGTCCTTCAATCTTAACAAACAATATTACGAAAACGAAATACCACAACCTCCACATTTCACCTCTCCACGATTAGATCCACATGTTCAAATTAATATTCGCCTACTTGCATCTAATTTCCAATATATTGAATAAAGATATAGTTGTAATTAAACACGTAACTGCTGCATTTAATAATGTATATCCAATTTACATGTACCAATATTCTCTTACAAAATTTGAAATGACTGCGTATTCTATAACATAATAATTCTTTAGAATTAAATATTTCAAATTTATCGAACTATAAAGTCACAATAATTGCAACAAAAATGAAATACATATCTAGTACTAGTTTTGTAGAGCCACTGCTTGCGAACAGTCTATTATGAAAACTTTATAATTTTATGTTAACAAACCCAAAGCTCATTGTGCCCTCGATGAAAACAAAATTGTCTGATGATTTACATCATCGATTGTGAAAAAGTTAATGTATCAAAATGAATACACCGAGTTCAAAGCCAATTTGATTCGCCCAAAAGCATAATCAGTCACGAAAATTATTAGTGAAAATCCGTGCTCCTGTCCTTTGATATTAAAAAGGACAACGAAATACATAAATAAAGGTGTTCAAAACGATTGTATACTTAACCATCTGCAGCAGGGATATGTTAGTTCTGTGAAACCATATGGATCTATTCAAACACGATTCGTTGCAAAATAACTTAAGGAAACATTAGTCTACCGACAATAACACCAACAGCGATAAAGGATACAAGATAAGGGGGAAAACAAAAGAAAATCGCATCAACATGAAAAAAACGAGACCGGTTCCGTCGACAGGGTAACCGTCTCCTGCATTGCTAGCCATGCAATTCCGTGCTCAGTCAAAATGACGTTGTAAAAACTAATGTATACTCGGTTAAATTACTGATTTGACGACTTTTTTGTGTATAATGATATAAAAACATATCAGTTATAATAAACAAACGCCACATCATGGCATCCAAAGGTAGGCTACCACATTTGTCATAAATTCTAACTTGAAGTCTTTAGTTTGTGTCGTTATCGATGCAAATATCAAGATATTAAGAAGACCTTCTTCTTTTGGTAGTAATTACAGAACAAAAGTACTCGGAGGAAAATTCCAAACAAAAAGTTCTTAAGCTAATGGCAAAAACAAAAGCTTAAAAAATATCAAAGGAATGGATAACAACTGCCATTTGGCCAATTTAACTGTTTTGTATTCAAGCGTCACTGATGAGTCCTTTGTAGACGTAAACACAAAATTTCATCCTGGTATCTATGATGAGTTTATTTCATGACTTATATGTAGGAAATTGTGGATTAAACCTGGTTTTACAGCAGCCAAACCTCTCCCTCGTATGACAGTGGTATACATCATACCAACAACGATATGTTAATAAAATCAACAGACATAAGTATAAATGTCAAAAATTAGGGAGCAGCAGTCATCATTCTGTTAAAATCGTATTCACTATAAAACAATATGTCAACAAAGATAAACAAAAAGGCATATAGAAAAAGCATACTAGTATAAGCAAAGACGGAAGACAAGAACACAAAAAGGCAAAAAGAAAATATGCTTTAACAAGGATTGTAGATATTTTATTATAGTATTGAAAAGGATTTATAAGAACAATAATTAACGTTGATTATGGAAGTTTTTAACGACCTTGAATAAATATATATAGGAGGCCTCGGTGGCCGAGTTGTCTAAGTTGTCTCCTCTTTTCGCCTGCATTTCTACAAAAGACTCATTATTGATGTTCTGATAAAAAAAAGTCCAAATAATGTACGAAGTTGGAGAAAAGCATTGAGAACCAAAATTCCGAAAGGTTTGTCAAATGCAGCTGATGTGAACTACTTTTTGTCTTTTTTACTATCGTTATCACTAGGCAGTCAACACTGATGTTTCCTGCTTTCAAAGCCAGCTGTATAAAATGATGAAGTACTGGTCGATGAGTCTCGAACCAGGACCAAAGACGGTGAAATAGCGGTCCATTATCTAACACCTAGGATACAGACCCTCGGACGTCAGTCGACATAACACTCCCCTCCCCCCCCAATGATGAGTTTGGAGTGTATGCTGACGCAGTTATTTACACAGGCTTTGTTTTTTTTTCATCGAAAGTAGTAGGTTGTTTATCCATCTATCAGTAAACAAATCATCGAGGGTAAAGAGGAGCTGACCCAACACGTCCTTTCAGTTATGACTGAGACGTGACTGGATTGATTGATTGAATATTTTGAATCAGACAATAGAAGTATTGTAAGTGATCTATCTATATAATTACCTTGATAAAGCCCCAATCCCACTAGACCACGATCGCATCACGCTCACCGCGATCGAAAATAAATTCAGATCGTGGTGAGGTTGCAGTATGAACGGCATGAAAATGTAAAATGTTCGTTGCTTTCACGATGCTTCTACGTCCTCATTACGCTTTTACAACGATCCCGCTACGATGATACCACGTTCTCACCGCGCTTATTCTGCGATCTCACTACGCTTATCAAGATCTTTCTACGCTCATCACGTTCTTTCTACGACCGTACCACGGGTTATCCGAATGCAACACGATCTTAGCACGCTTCTACTGCGATTAAAGCACGTTCTTACCACTATTATAGCACGTTCATACCACGATTATACTACGTTCATACCGCGATCTTACAACGTTCTCAGCAAATAACGTCAACATCGTGTTCCATATAAATACAGTTCCGTAGCTTCTATTTCTGATTAATATGTGTAGTTCTAGGAAACAATACAGTCATGCCACCACAATCTACTAGAAAACGTGGGCATGGTGGTAGGGGTTGATGTAGAGCCATAGGGAGCTCTGATAGTAACGAATCCTGATAAAACAGAGATGTCAGACTGACCAATCCAACCTAAATTACAACATATTGCTGGTCCATAAAGCGCAAATGACGATATTTTAGTGAACGAAAGCAGAGATGACATATATGTGTCAATAGATATAGGAAGATGTGGCATGAGTGCCAATAACTCTCCATCCAAAATAACAATTTATAAAAGTAAACCATTATAGGCCAATGTACGGCCTTTAACACGGAGCCTTGGCTGACATCGAACAGCAAGATATAAAGGGCCCCAAAAATTGCCAGTGTAAAACCATTCAAACGGGAAAACTAACGGTCTAATCTACTGTATATAAAAACGAGAAGCCTGGTTGAGCCGTTAGAGAAAATGGACAAGATGTTCTTAATTCATACAGACAAACAAATCCTGGAGAGATTTAATATAATGCATGTGAAATAAACTCATCATAGATACCTGGACTAAATTTTGTATATACGCCAGACGCGCGTTTCGTTTACAAAAGACTCATCAGTGACGCTCGAATCCAAAAAAGTTAAAAAGGCCAAATAAAGTACAAAGTTGAAGAGCATTGAGGACCAAAATTTCTAAAAGTTTTGCCAAATCCAGCTAAGGTAATCTATGCCTGAGTTAGAAAAGCCTTAGTATTTCAAAAATTGTAAATTTTGTAAACAGTTAATAAATGACAATGAGAATGATGGTCGTAGTATGAACGTAGTCAGGTCGTAAGAAGAGCGTGATGAGGACGGGAAGGGCGTGCTAGAATCGTACTATGGTCGTGAACAGCGTGGTATAGTCGTAGGGGAAGCGCAGACGGGTCGCGATGAGAACGTGATCGTCGTAGAGAGGTCGTAATAACGTCGCTGTATGATCGTAGCGTAGTATCCCCGAATAGACTCACGCTTTCGCTACGATGGTACAGCGACCTTTGCGATCTTACTACGACCTTAGTGCGTTCTCACTACGCTTCCACTACGACCTGATTTCGCCACGACCGCAGCACGATTGTTTTGAACATGTTCAAAGTGTTTGCCACGCTCATAACGATCTTGAAGACCATACCACGACCGTGATACGACCTTACTGCAATCGACACGATCGTACTATGACCATCAAAATTTGCAGTTTATTTCACAGATCGTAGTGCGATCGTAGTGCGATAGTGGCCTAGTGGGACTGCGGTATTAATGTGATCAATTGACACCTATATATGGAAAATTAAAAACATATAATTGAAATAAGTTGTTACTGAATCATGTTTATATCTTTAAAATATAATTTACATTGTTTATTTTTTTGCATTCTAATTTACATAGATTCTTTCACATGTTATATTTGTTTAGATATAAACACATGACATAAGTAACCTTTTAACATTTCATAATCAACTAATTATTTCGATTGACACGCTGGCGATTTGATTTTTTTAAATACTTCCCCGCAAATATATATTGACAGAACTGAATTTAAAAGTCAACATTCTGTTGATTAAATGATTTATCAATCCTCGTTTAATATTATAAAAGAGACAATAAAACATTAAAACTTTACTATTACAATCATTTCAGTTTATATAAAATTGGAAATGTGACATGATATACGCTACTTAGAACATTTGATTTCCGGACAATAATAGAAAATATTTGGAATATTTCCAAACAATCATATTGATAGCATATTATATATATAGAAAAATGCTAAGATTTCATTAGAAGAAATCCAAAATGAACAAATCTGAAAAGTAAAAAATAGATTTTTTATACATTTCTAATGAAAAATGAGGCTCAATAAAAAGCAATAAGCCAAAAAGGTCCAACGCCAATATCGTAAAGAAAAACATTCCCCATAGTTAATTTAGTCACTGACATAAAACGCCATAACTAGCATCTGAAGAATGCATTGCAAATTTGTGATTCTCATCCCAGATGTATCAGATCATACATACTTATATAACTGATATTTTTTCTTTATTCACTTATCAATGAAAAATGAAAACATGTATTTAGAGTTTTCTAGTGATGACTTTTGTACAAATTTGTCGCCTAAGCTTTTAGGTTTACCAGAACCACCTTCCTCGGATTTCGTCGAGAAACATCGTCAATGATTTTGTCAAAGTCAAGTTCAATGTTTTATGGACATACAAAAGTAATAGGGCATTTAAGCGTTGAAAAAATACGTCCGTTTTTATACATATAGTATTGATGGAAATTTGTTTTTTCTAATAGCAAAGAGATGGGCAAGATTATTGTTTTCAACCCAGAAACGGCCAGAATGTTTTAAAGGCAAACAAAATCAGGTACAGATTTTTTTCTCTCTCAAATATCTCTGACTCCTCTTTTCGCCTGCATTTCTACAAAAGACTCATCATTGATGTTCTGATAAAAAAAAGTCCAAATAATGTACGAAGTTGGAAAAAAGCATTGAGAACCAAAATTCCGAAAGGTTTGTCAAATGCAGCTGATGTGAACTACTTTTTGTCTTTTTTGTGATCATTCTTGTACAATATTATTCTAAAATAAGTATTGGAGCGATTATACTCCATGAAGGTGTAAAGTTTGATAAATTTTGCTTGAATTGATATATAACATGTCAATGTCAATATATGTGTGATGCTATAGTGACGACACGACTGATATTCTTGCATTTAAATGTCCTGAATATAGTGTACTATTGATTGATGAACAATACTCATAAATGAGTAGTTAAAGAAGATGTTTTGTATGCTATTCTGAATCACTCATCAACCGCCATTATATTGATAATTTCAATAATTTATTTACAGAGAGCCACAATCTAACACTTTTTGCAAGAGAAAATATTTTCCTTAATTTGTACAAAGCAAAACTAGCACTGTAATTGTGGCAATTATAACTATTGCAGACGTAATCCAAAACAATACAAAATCAAACGACGAAATGACATCATCCCACGTAATCCCTTGTTCACTTTCTGTTTCATTTTGATGCTTCGATTTAATTTTATTTACATTTCGGCATTTCATGAGCTTGAGTATGTTCTTTGGAACACTATCTTTACGATGGTGAAACCGAAGTTCTATAGTCGTACAGCAAACAACAAACGTTCCCATGCCTAGCTGAAACATTAAATAATATCCCAATATTGATCCAGATGTTTTGGGAAGCTCGGAACTGACAATTGTAAGGAAAACAGCAAACGAAAGAAACACTGTAATGCAATATCCCATTTTCTCACCACTGTCAGCCGGAAGTGCAAAAGTAAACACATTTAATACACCGAGTAGAATGATCGGAATGATAATATTCATTAAATAATAGGTTGAATTTCTTTTCAAGTTTAATGTAAATATAACCCTAGATTCGGACGACATAACGTCCTCTCGTGCGGCTGTTGACACTACTGACCATTCTGCATTATTTTCCAAACTATCTAGAATAATTCCGTTATTCCACAGAGTTACCATCACATCCGCATTACTACTTGACCACACTACAAAAACAATGTTACAAGATTGTCGGTCATAAGGAAAATATGTAATATCGATTGTACATTTTGATTCAAAAACTTCAAACGGCATCCAAGTAACTTGTCCGTAACTTTCTACCTTAGCTTTGATAAAACTGCTTCCAAGTTCCTTCAGTTTTGTAAATCCATTTTGTAATGTTAAATCAGGTATCCAAATATCTGCTTGTGGAACATAAACATGATCTAATCCACCAAAGTCAGCAGAAGTCCAAATCAAATTCTCATCTATCCATCCAATATTCAAATAACCGGTCGTTGTCAATCGCTGTTTTAGTTCGTCCAATTCGTTTATTCCCACAAGGTAAAAATCTAAATCTAAGATCATAGGGTGTTGTTGATTCATATTTGGTCGGACTTGCTTTTTATAATCATTTGTTGTAAATAATTGTTTGATTAGATTTTTAACATTATCGCCACTCTGTCCTTCAATCATTACAAACAGTAGTAGAAAAACGAAATACCCAAACCCCAACATTTACCACCACTTTTATGTTCAAGTGAATATTAGCCTATCTAATTTCCAATATATTTAATAAGAAAAAAGTTTTAGTTAGACACGTACTTGCTGGATTTAAAAATGTGTATCCAATTTACGTGTACCACTATTCCCTCAAAAAATTTAAAATGCGTGAGTATTTATCACATAATGGTTCTTAAGGGAATACATATTTGACATTTATCTATTACTATAAAATCATAATAATAACAATAAAAATAAAATGCATACCAAGTATTATGTTTTGATCCATTTCGTGATAATAATGTTTTATGAAAACTTTATTATTTTATGGTTGATTTACATGATCGATTGTGAATGGAAGAGTTAATATATCAAAATGAATACACGGAATTCAAAGCCAATGTGATTCGATCAAAAGCATAATGGTCACGGAAATTATTTGTGAACATCCGTGCTCCTATCCTTTGATATTAAAAAGGACAACGAAATACATAAATAAGGTTACTCAAAATGAATGTATACTTAACCATCTGCAGCAGGGATATGTTAGTTCTGTGAAACCATAGGGATCTATTCAAACACGATTTGATTGCAAAGTCACTTAAGGCAACATTGGTCTACCGACAATTAACACAAAAAGCGATAAATGATACAAATCAAGGTTACGGGGAAAACAAAAGAAAATCGCATCAACATGAAAAAAGCAAATCCGTTGGGTCGACAGGGCAACCGTCTCCTGCATTGCTTGCGTCACTATCCATTTCCGCGCACGGTCAAATTGACGTAGCAATAACTAATTTATACTCGGTTAATTTAACCGATTTGACGACTTTTTAGCTCACCTGGCCCGAAAGGCCAAGTGAGCTTTTCCCATCACTTTGCGTCCGTCGTCCGGCGTCCGTCGTCCGGCGTCCGTCGTCCGGCGTCCGTCGTCCGGCGTCCGTCGTCCGGCGTCCGTCGTCGTCCGTCGTCGTCGTCCGTCGTCGTTAACTTTTACAAAAATCTTCTCCTCTGAAACTACTGGGCCAAATTAAACCAAACTTGGCCACAATCATCATTGGGGTATCTAGTTTAAAAAATGTGTGGCGTGACCCGGCCAACCAACCAAGATGGCCGCCATGGCTAAAAATAGAACATAGGGGTAAAATGCAGTTTTTGGGTTATAACTCAAAAACCAAAGCATTTAGAGCAAATTTGACGGGATAAAATTGTTTATCAGGTCAAGATCTATCTGCCCTGAAATTTTCAGATGAATCGGACAACCCGTTGTTGGGTTGCTGCCCCTGAATTGATAATTTTAAGGAAATTTTGCTGTTTTTGGTTATTATCTTGAATATTATTATAGATAGAGATAAACTGTTAACAGCAATATTGTTCAGCAAAGTAAGATTTACAAATACGTCAACGTGACTGAAATGGTCAGTTGACCACTTTAGGAGTTATTGCCCTTTTTAGTCCATTTTTAACCATTTTTCATAAATCTTAGTTATCTTTTACAAAAATCTTCTCCTCTGAAACTACTGGGACAAATTAATCTAAACTTGGCCACAATGATCATTGGTGTATCTAGTTTAAAAAATGTGTGGCGTGACCCGGCCAACCAACCAAGATGGCCGCCATGGCTAAAAATAGAACAAGGGCTAAAATGCAGTTTTTGGCTTATAACTCAAAAACCAAAGCATTTAGAGCAAATCTGACATGGGGTAAAATTGTTTATCAGGTCAAGATCTATCTGCCCTGAAATTTTCAGATGAATCGGACAACCCGTTGTTGGTTTGCTGCCCCTGAATTGAAAATTTTAAGGAAATTTTGCTGTTTTTGGTTATTATCTTGAATATTATTATAGATAGAGATAAACTGTTAACAGCAATATTGTTCAGCAAAGTAAGATTTACAAATACGTCAACGTGACTGAAATGGTCAGTTGACCACTTTAGGAGTTATTGCCCTTTTTAGTCCATTTTTAACCATTTTTCGTAAATCTTAGTTATCTTTTACAAAAATCTTCTCCTCTGAAACTACTGGGACAAATTAATCCAAACTTGGCCACAATCATCATTGGGGTATTTAGTTTAAAAAATGTGTGGCGTGACCCGGCCAACCGACCAAGATGGCCGCCATGGCTAAACATAGAACAAGGGGTAAAATGTAGTTTTTGGCTTATAACTCAAAAACCAAAGCATTTAGAGCAAATCTGACAGAAGTAAAATTGTTTATCAGGTCAAGATCTATCTGCCCTGAAATTTTCAGATGAATCTGACATTCTGTTGTTGGGTTACTGCCCTGAAATGGTAATTTTAAGGAAATTTTGCTGTTTTTGGTTATTATCTTGAATATTATTATAGATAGAGATAAACTGTAAACAGCAATAATGTTCAGCAAAGTAAGATCTACAAATAAGTCTACATGACCAAAATGGTCAGTTGACCACTTAAGAAGTTATTGCCCTTTATAGTCAATTTTTAACCATTTTTCGTAAATCTTAGTAATCTTTTAGAAAAATCTTCTCCTCTGAAACTACTGGGCCAAATTTAACCAAACTTAGCCATAATTGGGGTATCTAGTTAAAAAAAATGTGTCCAGTAACTCGGCCAACAAACCAAGATGGCCGCCATGGCTAAAAATAGAACATGAGGGTAAAATGCAGTTTTTGGCTTATAACTCAAAAACCAAAGCATCAAGAGCAAAATTGTTGATCAGGTCACGATCTATCTGCCCTGGAATTTTCAGATGAATCAGATAATCGGTTGTTAGGTTGCTGCCCCTGAATTGGTAATTTTGAGGAAATTTTGCTGTTTTTTTTGTTATCTTGAATACTATTATAGATAGAGATAAACTGTAAACAGCAATAATGTACAGCAAAGTAAGAACTAAAAATAAGGCACTATGACCAAAATAGTCAATTGACCCCCTAAGGAGTTATTGCCCTTCATAGTCAATTTTTAACAATTTTCTTAAAATTTGAAGATTTTCAATAATATTTTCCACAGAAAGTACTGTTATAGATAGAGATAATTGTAAGCAGCAAGAATGTTTAGTAAAGTAAGATCTACAAACACATCACCATCACCAAAACACAATTTTGTCATGAATCCATCTGTGTCCATTGTTTAATATTCACATAGACCAAGGTGAGCGACACAGGCTCTTTAGAGCCTCTAGTTTGTGTATAAAGATCTAAAAACATATCAGTTATAATATACAAACGCCACATCATGGCATGCAGGGAAGGCTACCGCTAAAAAAATGAGACTTTGACTGTTGAAAATTTCAATCATCACATTTGTCATAAATTCTAATTTGAAGTCTTTAGTTGATGCCGTTTTCGCGGTCTGGGATGACCTCACTTAGATTATGGTTATGGGTAATATGGTATCATCAACCCATATGAAAGTGAAATTAAAGAAAGTTAGAGTATTTGTTTTTATTTTTGTCGTTGATAAGGTTTTATATGAAATCAACTTCATATAAGGACGACAAGTCCATCAGTACTGGTGAACAAATTAGTACCAACTGTTTGCAGATGTATCAAACAACGTCTATAGACGTTAATAAAGGTTGTAATCTACTAATATAATATATAAACTCCAGTTGTTATCTATCTATGTTTTAGTTTGCCGACTTCAAACCAATGTATGGCATGCAGTGGTTGTGAGCAAATCTTTATTGGAAAAGAAGAATTCTATTTTCGCTATTTTTCTTAATTTTACATTGATTTTTTTGTGAAATGATTTTCCTGGCTTGTTTTTCTAAGTCGAGTTAAATGGGAAAATTGTGTCGTTATAAGCCAGCGTTAAGGAAAATAGCCAAACACATATTATATATGCTCTTTTAATTCGAGGAAGGGTCTCGGATACCTATCAATACAAGAATATCACAGTTTGATGTCATTGTAGCCCAAGAAATCCTCTCGTTTTAGAACCAGAGATATGATTAAGGGTTGCTCTAACAGATGTTTCGTACTGCCTTTTTTGCTGTTCTCCGACTTTTTTACATTTTTACATTATGCCTGTTTGTTTTGTGCACACATCGTTGTCAATATAATTCAATATTTTGTGACTGTGAGAGGTTAATCAAGCTTTAAAACCAGTTTTTAATTTTCCATTTTTCTACACAAGAAAATGTCTTTACCAAGTAAGAAAATGACAGCTGTTTTCCATTCGTTTGAAGTTTTCTAGCTTTTGATTTTTCCATTTTATTACAGATTTTCCGTTTTGAGTTTTCCTCGGAGTTCGGTATTTTGTTATTTTACTTTTTTTCTAAGAGTCTCAAAGTATTCACTATACAGCGAAAGAAGCAGTCCAAGATATTTTAATAGTCAGATGTTTTAATTAAAAAAATACATAATATCTAATGGATAATTATTTATCGCAATAATGACTAGTACACAATTTGAAGCAATACTAAAGTTGATTTTCCAGCCATAGTAATCACTGGGTATGTACTAACTGTCACATTGTATTACAAACTAATTAGATAGAATGTCTACAAAAGTAATATTTAGGAGTATACCAAGTGCCAAAACATCTATTTTCAATTTTGATTTAACAAGTGCATAAGGATGATAGGATTCAAATATACTTGTAACATAAATTGGATTTTTTCCTTTGATGTTTTTATGAAATAATTTGCTTAAAAAGTGGGGTGAGGGAAAACCATGGTATATTATATGCAAATTTATGTTGTACCATACTTTGCTAATTAAATATGCAACTCGACTAGAATCCAAAGGAAAAAAGGCGGAGCTTCAGCCATATAACATATTCATTTTCATGTTATTCCATGGCTGAAGCTCCACCTTTTTTTAAAAATGTATCCGCCTCTAAAATATTTAGGAAACTGTAAAACGTACTAAAAGGTCAAGATCTTCATTTGTTTTCATTTTATAAGAAAAAGCACAAACTATATAGGATTATTACGAATTCCCTTAATTTTGGAAACAATTACTAAATGTTTCTTCTTTCAGTTTTGAAAAAAAATAAAATGTAAAACTATCATTTCCTTTGCGAAAATTCAATTAAATTTCGATTTAAAAAGGGGGGTACCTATACAAAAAGGAATAAATATCGGCTACAAATATCTGTGAAAAAACATGATTAGGGGACGTACACTATCTACGCCCCTGGATTCGCCACTGTTAAAATATTGTTTTAGTCATTAAAATTGTGTTTTAATAAATAATCTAATAAAATAACGGAAGAAAAGCATTTTTCAATTAGATGAAAATTCTGTAAAATATGATTAATTTGTATGATACATTGAAAAAAAAAAAAAAAAACAATTCTTACCGTCATTAGAATAATTATTTAATCCTTGTCGCTGGAATCCGACATTTTTGTTTACCTCAGTCTGATGACATTATGAAATTACCTGCGCCTACAATCATACACGGGGCGCAAAACTAAAAAGAAAATCGGGAAAATCCGACATTTTCCTTACTTTCTGCAAATTCAGGGGTTCTATTACATGAAATACACAGACGATCATGCACGAAGCGCAAAAGTGACTTGCGCTAGCTTCCATTTCATTGGATAAAACTGTAACGTGATCAATTTCCAATATTAGTTGAAGGTCTTGAAGCTGTCAATCATTTTATTTATATTACAAATTTTATATACCATGTGTCTTACTCATTAACATATTTAAACAAACTCATCCTTCGGATTCGTTTGTTTAAATATGTTAACTCGTAAAAACCATGGTATATATAGTACTTAAATACTATTTTAATTCTATCAAATGCATACTTATATTTCAAGTGATGAGTGCTTTGAAATGTGTATTTGATAGCCTTTGGCATTGTTTTGGAAATGGTTACTCAAAGGTTTCTGCATTGTATATTGTTTATATTGTTTTGATAATCTTTCTAAACGTCACTGTTAGAGTTGCAAAAATAAAGTTAACAGTTCAACATGAGTAAAGTTCAACGAACGAACCATTTGCATCAGACTAGTATAAATTAACTGGGACTTCGGTATTTTAATTATTTTACGTTTTAAAATTAATGGCACACCAAGCTCGACTGTATTTAAATTTTTTTGTATTTTAATTCTTTCTCTTTCTTCGTGATAATTTTATCCAATAATAGGTTGAAAACCTACAGCACTGAAAAAGAAACAAATACTAAATAAGTACATATTTACTGCCATATGAAATTATTTTGATTAAAGAGCGATGACATGAGCGCATGATACGCCCGTGGTATTTATTTTTAAAAATAAATTTATATGATTGAATTAGAAATAGTGCGAGCACTGCTATAATACACAAAGAAAATAAAATGCACACAAACTGGTACCCATTGACACACAATGCATAATTTGGCATCATGGAGGCTTTTTATAATTTAACTAAGGTTATGACCTCGTTTTTCTAACGAAACATTGCTCGAACTCGTTATATATAACTGCAAATCTTGGAACGGTGTACAATTAGCAACTTAGAGATTTGTTTGCGAAAGCATAGAAAAATCTAATTCTCCAGATTATTACTTGGAATAAGTGTGAAGTACTATCCAAAAAATGCATAATGACCTAAAGCTGCTGGAACTTAAACTGAATATATTAATGCTGTGTGACCACGCCTCCACATTAAAAAAATCTATGATGTGCAAAAAGAGCTCGGGTTCTAAGCATGCGGTTGTGAATGCTCTTCTTAGCCTTTACAAAGTATGAAATCTGCACTTCATAATTTCTACGGTACCATTACAAATCGGTTAACTCAATTTGTCGGTGTCTAAACACACTAACAATATATTTTCGCTTGAGTAAATCATTTCTACCAGTACAGAAGTCTGCTCTAGATTTGCCGATTGTTTCCTTTTACAAGTTGTGACATTTTGACATGTTTACATATTATGTCTGTTTGTTTGTTCACACATCGTTGTCAATATAAGGAAGTTTTCTTGGACTGTCATTAAAGTGAGATGTTGTAATAAGCTTGCTATAAAACCAGGTTTTATTCACCTTTTTACACAAGGAAATGCCCGTACCAATTCATTCATATAACAGTTGTTAAACTTTCGATTGATGTGTTTGAGCTTTTGATTTTGCCATTTGATAAGGGGAATTCCTGTTTTAAATTTTCCTCGAAGTTCAGTTTTTTTGGTGATTTTCATTTTTTTGTATGCATAGCAGAAGACACCTACCCAGTCAACGTACTGCAAAATATCACAGGTGTAGGTGTCGAACAGTGTATAACGAATGTTATGGTTTATTTTGAATTGGTTCAATGTCTTTTGAATTGGTTCAATATGTTTTGATTAAATATTATATCATATAATAATGTATGAAATAGTCGAGTACTGGTTTAAATTATTATCGAGAAGCAACTGTATTCATTCAAACTGCTATAGGAAATAACTTATTGTTTTGGTAATATTAGAAGCAGTTGGAATTATCAACTGCAACAATTATTATTCAACTCAAGGTTTAAATAAGACTTGATATAACCATGACAATTTAACTATTGATAGAAAGTATTATTGATAGTAAACACAAGGATGTATAATCATGCAAAACAGACTGTAACTTCTCAGCACTGAAAATGTCAAAGATTTGGGTAATCTGTGTACATTCCTATTGCCCGCGTCACACTGTCCCGATTTTTATATACGATGGACACCCGAATGCGAAAATTGTAAGTTCGTACGAAGTTGGTCCCGATCTCGTAAAAATACAAAAAAGTGACCGAATGCTAGTACGATGAATAACGAAGTCTTTACGATGGTGCCGAAATTATATACGATAGCAAAAGATGGACATACGAAGGTTAACCGAAGACGGGTATTTAAGCTTCATATCTCAGCCGAAGCCGACACGATGGATCACGAAGGCTACACGATGGATTACGAAGGCTACACGATGGATTACGATGATGGCGCGATGGCCATCCGATGTCTAAAAGACGTCGTGTACAGCTTATAATGCATTTACGGCATCACGCGTTTTAAATTGTTTGATCAATATTGAATATATAAATATACATATTCAATTTACCATTTTCTGTATGTGTCATATACAAATATAGTGTCCATATTTGTCCCCAATATGTTACATACGAGGGGATGCCACGCTCGGCATTGCCTTGTTTGAACTGTAAAATGTGTGCACTAGTCTGAATAATCACCCATAATTATGCCCATGTTTACTGATCTATCTTAAAGGTAAGGTAATGGGTTCGTTGATCCCTTTTATTCAAAAATAGCTCTTTGCAGGAGAATATCATAATAATATAGACAAAAGGGAGGATGTGGGGAAAGCAACAAATGCGGCAAAATATGACATATAGAAACATAATGGTTATGGAGTAAACATTCGTGTGACAACAACTCAGTCGATACATAAAAAATCAGAATAATGAAGAAAAAGTTGGTTTCCCTATATACGTGTACCTGCAGTGTTGGTGTACGAGGCGCATTTATGATTTTCATTATGTTACTTGATATGAAAAATTGACAAAAAATAATATTTTACTTGTAAATCCTGAGCCTGTAATAGCTGCTCTTCTTGTTCCGTTTGAATTAATAGAAACAACGCCGCTGTCGACTTTCTTGTTCTCATAGTATCATATGATATGAGCTCCATGTTTTGTGAACGTCTTCCTTAACTGTCGTATTAGACTGACCAGTGCATATCGCGCATGGCAATTTAAATGTATTTTAGCGCAAAAATTAACTTACATTTAGCTGGATTTATTGCCGTCGTAGTTCCATCTTGTCGCCTTCGTACTTTTATTCGATGGCAACACGACGGGATTACGAGGTCTTCACGAAGTCGTGTTGCCATCGTAAGACCTTCGGGTAGCTTCGTGATTCATTCGTGTAGACATCGTAATGTCAAAACTGCCCGATGGAAACGATGGAAACACGAATGCAATACGATGTTCAAAGATGCATTCCCGGTGACATTACGATGGTGAGGATGGTGATACGAACTCAATACGAACCCTCAACATCGGACGCACCTTCGGGGATTTTTTAACATGTTAAAAAATTTAGAACCCTTCCCGAAGTTGTCCCCGAAGGCTAGAAAAAGTGGCCGATGGTTCTACGATGGTTATAGATGGCACTACGAATAGCCCGATCTGGATACGATCAGTCCCGATTTTGAAAATTTCCATAATCGTGTTGTCATCGGCGTAAAAATCGGGACAGTGTGACGCGGGCATATTCAAATGCACTTAACTTGGTATAGGTGACTAAATTATAAATGATAGAATTTGTTCATACTTTGCCAAAACGTATATATTGATATGATCAAATATATAATAAAAATGATAGGTCACTGTGCATTTTCTAAAGTTACAGTTTGTGACAAAATGACACATTTTGTATGGATTATACAGGAAAAATCATCAATGTTGGGTTAGAAGCTAAAAAAAATTAATAGAATTGTGAAATAAAATACGAGAATATAGCTTTAACAATATGTTTTGATAATATCAAAAGAAAAGGTAGGGTCACCGTACGTTTTTCCCGGCTAAAAAACAAAATAGGAGAATTCCATGTAGATTCCTTCGATAAATGCAATGTTTCAGAGTTACCTCCCCTTAAATTGTCAATTTAAAAACATTACAAAACAAGCAAAAATAACCAACACTTGTAAAAAGATAAATATTAATAAGTTGCAATCTTATAAATTTGTTCTTTAAAATGAAAATTCACATCAGTTATCTGCTTTCCTGCCTCAAGTTTTGCTAACTAAATTGAAAATCTGTAACTTAGGTTCTCTGTTTTTTACAATCCAAGATGGCGAGAGACACCCATACCACCTTAATAATAGAGATGAACTGATAGTGGACAAACTTGATGTTTATTTACCTCTCTGATGTATAATGCAATTGTTACGTTAAAACAAATGCGTTTTGTATTTATTGTACTGATAAGCATCATGTGCTTAAAATAATAAAGAACTGAATCGATTTTTTTTTCTATACACATATTGTAGAACTCCCCACACAATCGTAAGTTTTAAGTCCTATCGATACAATATTGCTAAAATTAGCCTTACCAATTCTATTGACAATAATATTATGACATACAAAGTATTTTTTTATGTTTTACTTAATAAAATGTTTCTAACAATCAATCTTAACTTACCCTTTTTCACAAATGAATTGGAATAAAACTTTTTTACAATTAGCATCATTCCAATGCCAATGATAAAGGGCAGATAACTCTAAACAATTCTCGCCACTATCGTCAGAATTATTGGGCTCATTCGGGTACCAATTAGTATAAACTAATCCACTGCCGTCTGCCGACCATACCCAGCTACCTTCAGATTGGTCATCGGAACCTCCCATCCAAAAATCTAATTTGACGAAAGAGATTATATTTACCAGGTAATACACGTCCAATTTAATCGACATTATATTTTTACATCAGAGGCCCCTGAGGGGCCTCGGGTGTATTGCCATCGCCTACTTTTCACAGATCTTCAAAGATCAAAGAGATGCATATATAATTAGTGTTGGGATAATAACCGACATTATGAACCCGCGGACATTATAGTGCAGAATAAAATTCCTTGTCTCTTCTTTTATATTCATGTTTTCAATGGATACTCAGATTTTTTTAAATGCAAATTAATAATATGAAAATGTTTTGTCGTTAGAAATATTCGTATATCAATCAAACGATCTTCAATATCAATGATATACCGAAATATTATTGTCGCGGATGAATACCACCTATGCATATTCATCAAGTGAGCAAGAGCGAGAAGATAAACGAGAGAAAATCAATTCACGCAATTACACACAGAAAGGTAATTATATTTCAATTATTTGAAATAGAGTAACATCTTTAAACCGTTTGTAGCATATTTGTCTATAATATTAACGAAGCAAAATCAGGAATATTTAATCTGACACAATATTAAAATAATTTGTCAGGCCGCGTCCCCCGCAGCCATTTTGAAAATACCAGCAGATTGGGTAGGAGTAACAAGAACCTGCAAGGCCCTTAAAGATAAGGTTACTTTCTTTGTATTCTTTAATGGAATCAATTTTTTTTTTTTTTAAAGATCTCAACAATTTTTGAAGTTAAATTTCTTTTCTTCGTAAATAACGATTGATCACTTGGACACACACGTGGAACTATTTTCTGTTTTTTAATTAAGGTGCTGTTTCGGATTTTCGCTCCTTCTCCGACTTAGTTACTTGCATTAGTATATTTGAATAATTATGTCCCTTGACTAGAAAAAAAGCGGATTTTGTTAATGAATTTGTAAGTAATTCTTATATATAATTATTGGTTGAAATAATTGTATTTTATGTAATATTCAGAGAATCTTCGACTTCTTATTCTTCCAATAGAGATGGACTATTTTTGAGTGTCAATTATGACTCTTGCTCGTAAAAGCAAGAGTCTTATTTTACACTGAAAGTGAAAGTGAAATGTCAGAATTTACTAGCCACTAGATATATTTGGAGAATCCTTACAGTTTTAGAGGTATATATAAATATAGATTAACTGTTCTGTTTTTTAAGTCTTCCTTGTAGTATTGTATAATTTTGACCATACATGTCACTAGTCCAAATAATTATGACGTCTTGAAAGGCTATTATATTTTTTTCCTTTGACGCCTTACTTCGACGTCGAAGTAAGGCGTCAAAGAAAAAAAATATAAAAGCCTTTCAAGACGTCATAATTATTTGGACTAACATGTCACATGTACATGTATTGCCAAAATTATTAAGTTGTGTAACCATATCCATGTAAAATTTTAGGTATTTGAATTAGACATTTGTTCACGCATACATGAGTACTTGAGCAAATACAATCAGTTAAATTTCACTACGAGCACCCATGAGATCTTAAATTGAGCAAATATGATCACTTACATTTATGAGTAAAATTTTAGCTAGATCTACTCAATTGAGTTAGATATATCAATTTTTAGACTAATCTAAATGGTTATTTGAGCACACATGTGGCTATTTATACTAATTAGAGCGATATTGGGATTCTACATGTCAGTAAACTTAGCAAATCTTTATTGAGTCAAACCTATGAGCCCTATACCCTGCATATGACTGCAAGAGATATTTTAAATGTTTTCCAGAACCCTAGATCAGTCTTCACGCTGAACTGCTAAATCTACAGGCCTGCAGGTCAATTTTTGAAAATTTTTAGTTAGATTCTGTTGGCCTGTAGGTCTGATTTTTACAGGCCCGAGAGCAATTTTACTAGCCTGGGCTGCCACTCGTCGTGAAGACTGCTAGATTAAAAGTTGAACTGCAACATTGCAAAGGGTTAGTGTATTATTTTATTTTATCAAAATGTTAAAATTGAGAATGAAAATGGGGAATGTGTCACAGAGACAACAACCTGACTAAAGAAAAAAAAACAACAGCAGAAGGTCACCAACAGGTCTTCAATATAGCGAGAAATTCCCGCATCCGGAGGCGTCCTTCAGCTGGCCCCTAAACAAATATATACTAGTTCAGTAATAATGAACGCCATACTAATTTTCAAATTGTACACAAGAAACCAAAATTAAAATAATACAAGACTAACAAAGGCCAGAGGCTCCTGACTTGGGACAGGCGCAAAAATGTGGCAGGGTTAAACATGTTTGTGAGATCTCAACCCTCCCCTATACCTCTAGCCAATGTAGAAAAGTAAACTCATAACAATATGCACATTAAAATTCAGTTCAAGAGAAGTCTGAGTCTGATGTCAGAAGATGTACATGTAACCATAGTCTAGAGAATAAACAAAATGACAATAATACATAAATAACAACAGACTACTAGCAGTTAACTGACATGCCAGCTCCAGACTTCAATAAAACTGACTGAAAGATTATGATTTCATCATATGAATATCAAGCACAATCCTTCCCATTAGGGGTTTAGTATCATACCATCATAACATATATGAGAAGAACATAACCAGTGCCATGCCAACAACGGTTTTTAAAATGAATGTGTTTAGTTCCGATGCAAAGACCCTATAAGTGAATTAATATTAACGCCAAAATATGCAATCTTTAATGACCTGACAACAGTATCGTTACTAAATCCCTCTTAATAAGTCTATTCAAAGGTTTTGTTAGTTTCTGAGGTGAATACTGACACCTTTGTGCTTTATAAAGAATATTTCCATAAAAAATTGGATGTGAAATACCTGAACGTATAACAAGTCTGCATGTTGAGCTATATTTACGAATAATGTCCTTATACCGCTGATAAGATTTAGTAAATGTTGTGACTAGTTTGTGATATGGAAAACCCTGGTGTAATAATTTTTCAGTAATACATAAATTTCTCTCGTTAAAATCTAAAACATTGTTACATACATGAGAGAATCGTACAAGTTGAGATACAGTGTATATAAACACCGTAAGATGGTGACAAGGGAACGTCACCATTTAAAAATGGATAGTTAACGATAGGAAATGAAAAATTATCTCTTTTATCATAAATTTTAGTATGTTAAATGTTTAAATTGTTTAATGTTTTTGTTAATTTATTATTCTGTGGAAATTTAAATCTCAAGAATCTTTCTGTGAGTTTGCATGAATAATTCCATGTTTTAATTTGTACCAGAAGCCCAAGTCACGCATAAGTTAACATGGATTTAAAATGTCCACGATTAAAACCACATGTACATGTATATTCTAGATTATTCAAACAAAATGTTCAGCAACATTTAAAGGAACCTTTCTATTTTTAATTCCCAAACATAATTGTTATTACTTAAACAACTTTGTTTTAAAACAGTTTAGATTTCTATCAAATTGGATGAGAATCCAGGAGTTTTAAAGGGGGAGGGGTCTAGCAAGTCAACATTTTGGGTAAAACTATATAAAAAAAGGACTACGCATTTACCATACATGGAGCTCCTCGAAAAGGGCAAGCCTTCAGTTCTTTCCTCCCCCCAAAAGTCTGCCTTAGCAATTTTAAACACTCTTAAGCTGTCTATTCATGTAGCTGTACATTGGAGCCTATGAGACTACAATCTGAGTAGACATCTGAATCACAGAAAATCAACCTATAGATATATTCATGTATAAATTGATAATTAAATTTTAACCAATTTATACATTTTTTTTAATTTTTTTTTGACAATTTTTTGTTCATTTAAAAATATAGGGACAACAGAGTTGGTGTATGTGGGTTCGATTCCCACCCTAGGCATTCATTTATATTGGCTGGTGCAAAGCGGGCAGTTTAGCTTAGTGGCCCCACACTGACTCTGTTGTTCATATGTCACTTAAAAAAATCAGGCGGCCTTCTTCAGGTCTTGCCATCTTTATTTTTATATTTGTAAATCATACACAACAAAACTATTGAATAATTGTGAAAATTATACCACAGATAACTATGGTAAAACTTTAATTGTTGTTGGAATAATTAAACTTGGCTGCCATCCAAGATCCAAAAAGTTTTTATATTGATGAATTATATATATCAGATTTGGATTCTTTTGGTCACAAAACATTTTGGATGGTAGGTGGTGGCTAAATCTTAATTCTTAATTGCTTAAAGCTTTCGGGTCTGAAAATTGCCCAAAATCATCATATTTTGACAAAATTTGGAACATAAAATGTACCTTTATGAAAAGAACTGATTTATTGAGCGTTATGACTTTAGAAATAGACCCATTTGAGAAACCAAATTGTGAACTTTTTGGAGCTTTATGTTTAACTTTATATTTTAGGCCATTTTGGACAAGAAGTGAAACTTGTCCTTTGAATCAGTGGTTTCACACTAATAACCATACTATATACTAAGTATCTGTTAGAAGATAGCTCTTTCACAGTACATTGTTAAACTTAAAGATAAATATATACCAACAATGACCAATATTAATGATGGAATGAGATTATACATGTATATATACTGTTTTATATTGTTACATGTACAGTAGTTACTGTACATACATAAATGAAAATTAACACCAAACTGTTGTCATAATGCATTAAAAAAAAAGAAATGAAAAGGGTGGTATGATTGGTAATCTGATAATCAGACACCAACCCTATACAAAATGACAAAAAAGAAATAAAGCTTACCATACAACACTTTTACAATCAAAAATCTATACATACATCAGTAAAAAATAGCCATGAAATTTAAATGACAAATGTTAAACAATACATACAAGAAAACTAATGGCCACATCAATGTACAAACGGAAAATCAAGATATACACCAAAAAATTACAAGCCCTGTTTTACATGCTTCTTACTAAGGACCAACACATTCATATGGTAGTTGTGTTCTATATGTGTGGTGCAAAATTTTCTCATTGCTTAAACCAGTGGTATTCAAAGTATTAAATCCAGAACAAAGTAAAAAAAGACTAACAGTTGAAAAACTATCCAGATGTTGTGAAATTCAATTAACAAAAATACCATCATTAGCGAAAGGCTATCTACATGTACATATCATATATTGTAATATTTACAATGAATCATTTAATAATTAGAAAACAGAACCTACAATGTACATGTATAGCTGCAGATTCTTATTTTTTTTTTTAAATATAATGGATAAATGATTGACTGTGTTGCAATAAAACCAAGATAACTCAGTGAAGCTATTTATGAACATTAAAAAAGTTTTTGTTGACTGCAACAAAAATCTAGAATAAGGGATAGTAATATTGCTGTGTTAACATCCACCCCATTAGTGATTGATCCAAAAGCTAAATGTTCCAGAAAGTAGAAGACCTGGCCATGGATACTACATGAACAAACATTGTTAATAAATGTCATTTGTAGAGCAGGATCTGCTTACCCATCCAGAGCAGCTGTTGTTTTTAGTGTACTTTTATTTGTCTGCATGTCTTTTTTAGTTTTAGTCATGGAATTGTAAGTTTATTTTCGGTTTATGAGTTTGCTGTTCATCTGGTATCTTTAGCTCCAATATTACAATTTGTCCGTTTTAATATGATTGTCTTGAACCTCCTTAATATCATAGTTCAGTGAGCATTGGTGAGTGACTATATAGCTACTCGAAGAATTGTTTGCTATGTTAATTCTCTATTGTAAGTTATATGCTAACTATTTTTGTATGTGTGCAACTATATGGTCATAATGCAAATCTAACAGTTCTCATTTGACCACATAATCATTGATAATTCACAAAGTTAAGTATCCTAGTTCAAGTCAGTATCTCAGATATAGCATAGCAAATTATATTATTTGTACTATATTGTAAGGTGAACATATCTGTCCGGCAGGTATAATATAAACACATGTCATTTATCAATAATTCAACACAACTTGAGGTCCTCTGATGTTCAGTACTTCAGTACTTTGATTTTCTTTGTCACTCTGTTTAAATAGTGTTTAAAAAATAAGTGATTAAAAAACGATTTAAAATTAAATTAAACAGGTGGAAGAAAATTACGAAAAAATAAACGAATCCCCTTTCATTAATGCATTGCTAACAACATAAACATAAAATTGCAAATCTAAAGGTTAAAAATCTCGTGTAATAAACTCATATATGCTTGACTTCATTGATATGCTGTTGGGGAGGGAGCAAAAGGTTCAATTCCAGCGTACGTTAAAAAAACCAAGATGCATGCGACAGCTAGAAACTGTACAAACTTCTCTGAATATTACTTAACCAAGCCAACTTACAAAGACATACAAGTCAGCTGTATTAGCTATATCTAGTTATTATTAGAATGCTGCATTTTCCTGACAATCAACTGGTAAAACAAGTTCAGTTTGCCTATGCTATTAAGCAATTTCAAAATAACTTGAATCGAACTTTCATCTATTGTTTGCATTTGCTGTGGACAGCGA
This sequence comes from Mytilus edulis, assembly GCA_019925275.1. NCBI lineage: Eukaryota > Metazoa > Mollusca > Bivalvia > Mytilida > Mytilidae > Mytilus > Mytilus edulis. The sequence goes on along the minus strand of CM034357.1, from coordinate 89,725,281 downwards.
CAGATAAAACGCTATCCATAAAAACTTTGAAACTACTTAATAAGACTTGGGACAGCAAGTTTCCATAACGAAATTTTATTGGATTCTATATAAGCAGAAAAATCATGCTAACTCGTTCCCTAATTCATTTTTGTTCATGAATACATACCACTGAATGTAAAGCACGTAGTCACAAGTAATTGAGGGTTGAGGGGAATACATCTTTCGTTTGCACATCATGGAAATAGTCGGTGTATAACATGTTCATATTCGTTTAGGAAATTAAAATGAATGAATCGAGATGGGAAATGCTAAAAATCTCTGTTTTCCTTTTGTTTCACAGAAAATTATTAACATATATACATTTTTTTTATATACATACTTCTACCCAAAGGACTTGCATGTGTCATGATAAACTTTTGTTCCTCTGCATTATCAACTTTAACAAGATTAGCCTGATGAGTTTGACAGTATTTCTAAAAAACAACTATTGAATTGAATGAAATAAATTTCAAATTGATAAAAAAAATGACGATTCCAAAAAGTTATATACATGAGGTTCAATAACACTTGATTTGGGAAAATAAACCACTACAGTCATATAGCAGTCCAGTATTCAGTCTGTGGCGTTCATGAAATTGGAATGATGCATTTGTTATCTCCCTTATTTTATTTTGTGAGTTCTTTACATTAAGTTTCCCTGCGATTTTTGTTGTCTTTTATTTTTCATTATTTCTTGTGTTGATTCAGTGTATCCTGGCTATCATATTTTGAAGAACTTCGTACTTTTTTTATAAACTCTAATTTGTGGTCTTGTCTTCGGATAAAGAAATTACATATACTGCGGCTATTTAAAATTTGATGTATCGCAGAGAAGTTATATACCGCCATTAATCGGAACTAAAATGGATGCTCTTGATGGTAACTCAAAATATTTAGAAGTTGAGAAAAATGCTGCTGATTTTCTGTGGCAGGCTAGTTAACCCCCTGTACTTTTGGTTGCAGTTTATAAAAAAAAAAGAAAATATTTGATATATGTCAATAACAGCGCCATCCAACAATACAATATATTTAATGACATCTAAATAAAAGATCAACATGTGGTCTTCAACACCAGAAAAATGACTTACAATACTTCAAACTTAGAATCGTCCCTAGTTACAAAATGTGAACATAAATAAATCAACATCAAAAAGAAATAAAACATTTGCATAATATAACTGCTATTAAGGTCACCGCTATTGATGTTCAAGGCTTGAGATAGGCATCTTAAACTGTCACGGAAGTAACTTAAAAGAGTAGGTCCAGTAAGACCCCTTTTAAGCCCCAAAATATAGCAGTTTTACAAAATTGTTAAAATGTAAACTTTTAGTTATTTATTTGACAGTAGAATGCTTCTGCTACATAAATATGGGCTGTTTTTGACAATACAATGCACATATATCGGGTCCTAGCACCATTAAGTCATGCTTAATTACTGAAATCTTCACAATTCTAGCATTTTAGTTAAAGTTTAGACGGTTTTCGTGTAAAACGGAAGTGGCTGCATTCGTGTTCATCCTTAATATTGAAATGCAAGTTGTATTTTATGATAATACATAACATATATAAAGGTTGAGGATGAACACGGATGCGGCAACTTTCATTTTTGACAAAAAACATCTTAAAAGTGACATTTTGCGGCATATTTGGTAGATTTTTCATATTTGAGCTTGAATCGGATCGTTTTTAATGGACTAAATCAGTTAAAATCTTTCACATTAACTAATTGAATCAAATGAAATAGACACTTAAGTGTTTAAAAAGTGGTCATAATCTTTCGTCAGATGAACCTGAAATTCGAGGTCTACAGTAACTCCTTTCGAACGCATATGAAGGCAAATACAGGAAAGCATTGCAGACTCATGAAATTTATAAACCGTGACTTTTTTTATATTTTACATCACTAGGTCGATATAATACATCTGCTTGTGAACTATAAGTTTTCGAGGATATCATCAGCTCAGTCGTCAGTAATTCGGGACTGAAATGATTAACAACAATCCTTTCCAAATTTGGGGGTTTATAAATTTTGAAATTACAAATAATCGAAGGTTGCATTTCCCTCAGGCAAACTTGGCTTTAGACAGATTTGGCTTTTTTATAAGGTTAAGTTTGGGCATATATCTCTTCAATTGTGCCGGTTCTTATAAATCCTTGACTTTCAAATATATTTGACTTTTAGCGTTCCAGATGAAGGTAAATAAAGACCAGCGCTTTAGCCGCATGAAATTTATACAACGTGTTGTTTTCTTCTTTTCATCATCTTCTTCGTCTTTATTATATGCTACGATTTTGATGTCGGATGTTCAAAAGAGTTCGATGGTGTTGATACAAAATTGTTAGTGTTTATATCTAACTATTTTGATACCATGTTTGTTGTATGATGAACAATAAAATAAAACGCTTTCTCACCGATGCCTCATACCAATTTAATCTATCTGTGCTAAACAAGTAACACGAGTTATATAACTTTATCCATCCTGTTTGACAGTCAGCTGTAAATATATCAGTTGCAACATTAAACAGTTTCAAACATTTCTTCAAGAGTCTTTATTTTGAGTTGATCGCAACTGACGAGCGCTATGTATAAAATTTTATAATGGAACACTTGTTATTTTTTCTTCTTCAAAGAACAGCCATCGTCTTATTAGGTTCAGATGCATCTCAATTATTTTATTTGGTAAATAATAAATGTCAGTATTGTCTGTTTGTTTGTATATGTCAAATTTAACTTTAGTTTCACAAACAGCTTCCATTTGCTCTTGATCAACTTTGTATTCTCGAATTTTAACAATAAAAACTTGATTATATATTTGTTCCAGCTGAATTATAAAACGTCAGCAGAAAATAATGATTACTATATACAAATATGACATTTTAAAAGTGTACATACATTTGAGGTTCAGACGCACAGAATGGTGTTAACATGATTTTACATATTATGTTTGAATCTTTACTACAAGAATAAACATGTAACATATCAATTCGAAAGCAACAGTGACCCCAATCGCTTGAGACACTGATGTTTCAAGATTATCTACACAATTTTTTAATTAAATTTGGAGCATACTTTGATAAGGATTGACCAACTTTAATAAATAACAAAAGTATAATAGGTGAAAAGTGTGAACTAGAATGTAAACGTTAATCTGTTATGGCAAGATACTTACAACATAGTTTACATGTAGCCTTGCAAAACATTTTTAAGTCGGTATTACATGCAGTCTTATCACACGTGAGACGAGAATCATCAACACATGATTGTTGTACAGCTTGGTTCTTTGTTATTGCTGAAAACACAATCATTACTTTAACATGTTTGAAGTGGCGATGCAAGTTTATATCGCGAAAGTTTCTATGTATCTTGCATTGGCGTTTGATTTTCTTGCACTTCAGACTTTCTGTTGTTCCGTTGTTTTTCCTCTTATAGTTGATGTAATTCCCTCGGTTTTAGTTTGCAACATGAATTTGTTTTCTCTCATCAGAATACTCATGATGCCTTTATTTTTGAGCTGGAGTTTAAGCAAAATAGTAAATAGGTGAAGTATTTATATACTGAAATTATTCGTTTGTGTGAATTCCTAAATGTTTGCGAGTCATCATCCATAGCAATATTCTAGCTAGGATGTGAGTGCAGAGGGGCACAATTCTAAGATGAAGGGCACATTGGCAAGGTATCTTGTCTTTAAAGGGACAAACTTTAAAATGTTTATTGATGAAAATTTCAAATAAATATGTAGGACTCTAAAGTGCGATGGTCACGCTAAAGTGCGATGGTCTACGTTAAAGTACGATTATGTATCACGCTAAAGTGCTATGGTTGTTTGTTTGCTAAAGTACGATTAAATATCACGCTGACGTGTAATGGATCAAAAGGGTAATTGGTGTTTAAGGGTTTAAAACTTTAAGCAACACGGATGTTAGTAAATAATCTTTTTGCAAAAGCTAGTATGCTTAGTTTTTATAACATATGTGAAAGACTTTATAATTACCGGTAAATAGCTATATGATACCGTATACGCACATGTCAATGCAAAGATGCAAGCATTTGACCTAACCATTTTCCATTGAATGGTTCTAGATTAATATGGATACTATCTAGATGTCACCGACATGATTTATTCAAATTAAGAATTCATGTAGAAAATTCCGCAAGGCAAGGTTGATTGTAGCTGAAATTTGACTATACTTTGTTTCACCCAACTCATCGCGCTTCAACGTATTATCTTTCGCTTACGAAATATTTTGCTCAAATGTTCCTTTTTCAAGCAAACCCAAAAAAGCGCATCGACCACGCGAGAAAAAAAGTATTTTTGTTTTAAACGATCAATGGAGAAAACAACACACATATAATCTTCTGATCACTTAGAACCACGTTATCCGGGTGTCTAAATGATTCATACATCGCCAGGTCAATACCCCAGTAGGTGGTCTGGTTGTCCCGAAGAATCTGTCTGTTGTCCTCTCTTCTGACATATATGAGAATTACTGGGGTTTAACAAAATTAGATAAAATCTCACCACCAAAAAAGCATGAGACTATATGCCTGTACTAATTGAACGAATATAAACACGATTTACTGAGGGAGCGAAATTCCAAAACGGTGGAACAAACAAAACCTGTCTGTTGTCTTAACTTCTGACATATAGGAGAAATTCATTTTCATTTTTGTTTTCAACTTTTGTTTTTTGTTATACTTACAAGATGTTATCACTGAAAATGAAGTTTCAGTATTAGAGACATACACATTTGCGTAGGGACAAAAGTCAATGATATCTTATTTAATTTCTACTGCCATATGCCAACGATCCTCTTATTAGGTATCATTTTCAGAAAAAGGCATCTATGTTAGGAAAAATTCAGATTTACTGTAAAAATGGTAATTACTATTAGATGAAGTTTCAACTTCACAGAAAACTTAGATTTTAGTTGCTAAGGGGACGACCTTTTGGGGTGGGGGTGGGGGCAGGAGGATTTGTTTTTGATCGGTTATTACTTTTTGCAAACTAAGAGGACAGATTATTCATTTTCTGCACTATTGAAGCAGGATTCTTCATTTTCATTAAAGCAAGGGACTGATTATTCATTTCCACAACTATATTTATGATAATCGAAAAACATACAATTTTTAAATGATTTGTGTATTATAAATAATACATGTATAGTCAACATGGTCAAGTCATTATGTACCATTTAATCAGAATTAATCATCATCCTGGGCAGAAATGAATCTTTTATATTCCCAACTGCATATCTACATGTATTACATGTATACATTCATAGTATTAAAGTTTGGTTGTTGCTAGACTGTTTTAAAGGTAACGGCAAACGTATGTGGCCGAGCGGAGCGATGCAATTTTTTTTAAAGGGTTTTTGAGCCACTAAAGGCCTAAGAAGCTATAGAACAAATGATGCAAAATCAGGCTTTCTTGGTGTTCCGAAGACCCTTTCTTAATCTGAAAATGTTAGTTTTGTTTTAATAACTTTTTGACAATATTTTGGTCTCAAAGCAAAATGTATAAATTCAAGTTTCTAGAGACAACACCAGTAGACCAATGTGCATGATAAAGCAAAAATGAAATGCACATAGTTAGGCTGTTAAACTCATGATCAAGTTCATAACAAAATTACTAGATTACAAAATGAATACAACACTCACAGAATACAGAAGGGGAATCAATAAACAAAAGAAAAATAAATAAGAAACATTCATCCCAAAAATTTAGGGCTACGTCTGAGGGAAAACAGAACTTGCTTCTTAAAAGGCACTCGCCGTGAACACAATTTGATATGGAGACAAGCGTTTGGTTTTGAAATTTCCTACATAAGGCATTTGCCTCAATGTAGTTACGGCCCTGTTAAAATAAAAGTGAGGTAAGGTTTCCTGAAACAATATACCTCAAGTTAAATGAAACCAATTTTCAGACAGTTTAAGTATATTTAAATAATATTTATACTTTTATTATTTAAAAAATTGGGAAGTGTTTCCCGATTTTTTTTTGGGGAAAAGATGAATTTATGAAGAATCTGGTGCCATCTCATGCTTTCGATTATACCTGCTGAGTTATTCATTTTCATTACATTGCAAGTCAGGTAATTTATTTTCAAACTACCACAGAACAAACCATTTATTTTTGTGATTATCAAGGCAGAGTTATTTATTTTCAATATCCTCCTGGCTCCCCCCCCCCCAGAATATCAAATGGTCGTCCCCTAAGAGTTTAGCTATTATGAATTTAGATAAAAAAATTTAAACTGTAAGTGCAGTCGATCAATGCTCATACAATGTACTTTTAACTAGCTATAAAACTATAGTGAATGCATTTCAAAGAACAAAAATAAAGCCTCTTATTGTAAAAGACTCTATTTGCAAGTTGTTGAACATGTTATTGCACGACAAAGTATTAGAAACAGGTAGTATGTGTCTATCAGAGACGAAAAGCGCAAATTCGTTTCAAGACATTAGTGTTGAGCAGCTTCCTAAATAAAGAGTAATTCTGTTCAGTAACATTAGATGAAGGTATAATACAAATATAAAACCTTTTGAAAAATTCGAAGTGTCGGCAAAAGGTAATAGGTGTCTGACAGAACCAACAATCGTTTACACGGTACAATTTATCCCTGTCACGCTTCTGGCTAAGATTTTTTTCTGTTTGTAGGAAAAATAAATATGTGAAAAAATACCTATTTAATTTAAAACAAAATGCAGCGTGTCTGCAAACAAAAGAAAGTCTAAAAGATCCGGATAATTCTGGCATGTTGCTGCTGCTAATCAGCGAAAACATGTGAAGCAATTCTGTTCAAAGATACATGAGTGACGAAAAAACATGTCCGACTGATAGACTAACAATGTGATTGAAATATAAAAATAATTAAACCCCACAATCGGTAAAGCACATATCAGACGAATATTCTCTTATATGAAAATATCTGGCATTATAAGCTCATTTTGAAATGTACCTGCTTACCACATAAGACAACTGTGAAGAAAATAACTGTAAGCGATTTGTATTCCGTCATTGCTGAGATTGTGTTTAAAAGGTCTAACATTAAGAACTTGATAAGGCAGTTAAGATAAATATGTAAATTGCTTATCACCAGCCCAGTAGTCAGTTTGTGCTGACATGAATTATCATTGAAATGGTTATATTTATAAATTAACTGTTTACAAAAGTTTTGAAATACTAAGGCTTTTCTACCTCAGGCATAGATTAACTTAGCTGGATTTGGCAAAACTTTTAGGAATTTTGGTCCTCAATACTCTTCAACTTCGTACTTTATTTGGCCTGTTTAACCATTTTTTGATTCGAGCGTCACTGATGAGTCTTTTGTAGACGAAACGCGCGTTTGGCGTATATATATACAAAATTTAGTCCTGGTATCTATGATGAGTTATTTACATGCACATTTAAGTTTACATTGTTTTATAATCTTAGATAAACACCTGTACACGAATACAATATCAATATATTATTCATCAAGTATGTCATTGCAGTAAAGAAATAAAAATAGTTACATACAAAATAATTTATTTCCAGATAAACAAGCCAATTTTGAGGTGATCTCTTGTATCCATACACCAATTGGTGACATACTGATTATATATCTGACTTAGTATAGTAGAAGTTACACTGAATTTGTAATATAAGGAATTATAATATTGAGAATGGAAATGGGGAATGTGTCAAAGAGACAACAACCCGACTAATAAAAAACAACAGCAGAGGGTCACCAACAGGTCTTCAATGTAGCGAGACATTCCCGCACCCGGAGGCGTCCTTCAGCTGGCCCCTAAACAAATATATACTAGTCCAGTGATAATGAACGCCATACTAATTTTCAAATTGTACACAAGAAACTAAATTAAAATAATACAAGACTAACAAAGGCCAGAGGCTCCTGACTTGGGACAGGCGCAAAAATGCTGCGGGGTTAAACATATTTGTGAGATCTCAACCCTCCCCCTATACCTCTAACCAATGTAGAAAAGTAAACGCATAACAATACGCACATTAAAATTCAGTTCAATAGAAGTCCGAGTCTGATGTCAGAAGATGTAACCAAAGAAAATAAACAAAATGACAATAATACATAAATAACAACAGACTACTAGCAGTTAACTGACATGCCAGCTCCAAACTTCAATTAAACTGACTGAAAGATTATGATTTCATCATATGAACATCAGGCACAATCCTTCCCGTTAGAGGTTTAGTATCATAACATCATAACATATATGAGAAAAACATAACCCATGTCATGCCATTAACTGTTTTTAGAATAAATGTGTTTAGTTCCGATGCAAAGACCTTATCAGTGACTCAATATTAACGCCAAAATATGCAATCTTTAATGACTTGACAACAGTATCGTAATTATATCCCTTCTTAATAAGTCTATTCAAAGGTTTTGTAAGTTTCTGAGGTGAATACCGACACCTTTGTGCTTTATAAAGAATATTTCCATAAAAAATTGGATGTGAAATACCTGAATGTATTAGAAGTCTGCATGTTGAGCTATATTTACGAATGATGTCTTTATACGATGATAAAATTTAGTAAATGTTTTGACTAGTTTGTGATATCGAAAACCCTGGTGTAATAATTTTTCAGTAATACATAAATTTCTCTCGTTAAAATCTAAAACATTGTTACATACACGAGGAGAATCGTACAAGTTGAGATATATAAACACCGTAAGATGGTGACAAGGGAACGTCACCATCTAAAAACGGATAATTAACGATAGGAAATGAAAAATCATCCCTTTTATCATAAATTTTAGTATTCAGCTTTCCATTGAGATATAGATATCAAGATCGAGAAAAGGGCAGTGGTTATTGTTAGTATTAGCTTTATTTAAAGTAAGTTCAACAGGATAAATTTCATTAATATACATACTGAAGTCGTCATTATTGAGAGCCAAAATATCATCCAATATCTAAAGTATAATTAAATTTGTTTATCAGATGTAGTTTCGATGGGTCTTTGCTTATTTTTGTCATAAATTGTAACTCATAACAATACAAAACAGGTCTGCAATAAGTGGTGCACAGTTAGTCCCCATTGGAATTCCGATAATCTGACGATATACGGAATCCCAAAGCGAACAAAAATGTTATCTGGTAAAATTTCAAGGGCATATATAGTATCAAAGCATGTCCAATTAACATAGTTTTTTGTTTATTGCTACTAAAAAATGACCTAAAAGAGTTCGAACATATATATTCACATTCTGATTTTATGAATGCCCATTTAATTAGGTGTGTGAATTTTTTCTTAATGAGAATGTGAGGCAATGTGGTATACAGGGTAGAAAAATCAAAACTTTGAACAGATTCAAAATCACCAATATAAGCATGCAATTTATCAAGTACTTCCAACGAGTTCTTGACACTCCAAAAGTAATTTATTCCACTATTTTCGAAGGCCTTATTTGAACAATTTATTATCAGGTTTTTAATTGTACAAAGTGTGCTGGTAAGAAGAATAGACAATTTAGTAGTTGAACAATGGCTTGAAGACGAAATACATCTATATTTGTAAGGGGTTTTGTGTAGCTTCGGAAGCCAATACATAGTTGGGACTTTCATTGTATTTGGCTCTGCTTGTAAAGCCATGGCTAAAAGTTTATGTTTGTTACAGTTTTCCTTTTCTGAAATTGGAGTCAGTTGGAATGTTGGTGAATTGGTGATTTCCTTTTTCAGAACCTCAATGTAAAATTTACGTCAAACAATAATAATATTATAAGCAGCTTTATCGGCGGGACAAAAACAAATTCCTTGGCTAGTTCTTTTAGTTTATGTTTGATACGAGAAAAATGTTTATTGTGGTTATTGTTAATAGTAAAATGTTCTTTAAAGGGAAAATTCACGATTTTTTACTTATGGTTTAAATATGTTCATTATGACATAATATATATATCCACAAAGTTTTATCGCTATATGTGCAGTAATAAAGGAGAAATTCAATAATTAATGAAAAAATATCAACTACTTCCTGTAGGTCGTGACGTTTTCTCCTGATTTTTGCATGCCGGGATTTAAAATACAATCATTAAAAGTCTTGGTTTTTAATCATATTTTAACGTAATCGTAAGCGCGCCGATGTTTTATGCTTTATCTAATAACCATCCGATAATAAGAAGATAAAACGCACAGACGTTCAATTGTACTCATTCGTGAGATAAATTATCTATGTTAAACGTATATATTCGAATTATGTTTGTAGACAACACAAAAAGTTATAAATTTATTTTTAATAAATGCATTTTCGGACTGATAAGGTGAACAAATTAAAGTACAATAATCTGTAAAGACAATATGTTGGTGTACTCATGATTATTGACCTTTTACTATCTCTGCTATGACTAGGTTTATACGATGTGTGTATTCACGGTTCTGTGGCAATACTCGTAGATGGCTTGTTGAAAGGTAAATTGTTATTTGCACTTCGGTATTTAACCACGCCTCTAGGGCACACCTTGCCAGGTGTGACTGTCTATTCGGATCAGTGGGAGCATTTAATACACACATTAAAAATACATATTCAAGTTGGTGACAAATAAAAATTGGTCGCCGTGGAATTTTTTAATTATATTTGGTGCTATTATTTATTTGAATTCAAATAAGTTAATTTACTAAGAAATACACAATTTTCGGTTAAAGACGGGAAACTTAATTCATATGTCAGAATGAAATGATATACAAGTCTTGTCCTTGATTTATGTCTCATAAAAAAGGGGGACTTAGAAATTAGAAATAGCTTTACTAAATCATTTTTATTTGTCTTTATTGGGCGAAAAAATGTACGAGAACACTTACATTTAGACTTTTGAAAGCCATGTATTAATTAATATATGAAACTATCTGAAGATAACTCTACCGAAGCGGAATATAATATGTACGAATAAAGAAAAAATACTTTTGTATTGGAATGGAATCGAAAAATTACGAATAGATATTCTTTTCAAGTGTGCAAAACGTCAACCAAATTTATTCATAATCGGGAACGTCCTTATTAAAATCTGAGACTACTATATAATAATCGTCGTCTCCCAACGTATATTATATACTTAAATAACTATTTGACCAACGATGTTTAAAATTAAAAGACAACGAATTTAATGTTATCATTCCCTATTTTTGAATGTTATTAAAAGTCTGTTCAACTTGCAAGAATACCCTAAAGCGGACAAATATCGACAAGCAGTTTATTCTTTAAATTGCTGTCATTGAATATCAAGAAAGAAAATAAATCCCGAAATTGATACTCAATAGTTTTCCTAGAAAATATTCACATCCCTTGGGGATTATTAGTGTACGTCCAGTTGCATATATTTTACATGAATGTTGGAACAATTGTGATGATGACAAATTTAGTCCTTTATTCGAGAACAATCTAATTGATATTATAAATCTGTGAGTTTACTATGTTCTTAACTTCAATGAACCAAAGCAAGTTATAAATTGACCTGTTACCGGAGTGTATTTAAATCAAATTGTTTCTTTTTTTTCTTCTTCTTCTTTTGGTATACAATAGTCTATCGAATTCGTTGATTACATACTGTTGGCATACGTGGACTAGTCTATAATAATTTACAAAACTTTTACCACAATTTACACAAAATGTATGTTTCTTTCTTATGTTCAATGTATACATGTATACATATTTTAAATTGCGCTACTGACTATAGTTCCGTAACTTTCTACCCAGGCGTATGTATACACGAATCGTCGACAAGTGCGCACATTTTTTTAAATCAATAATTCTGGTATGTTCCAATCTGTCCTAAACTATTGACAATGAGTATACATTACATTTTCCCAAATTAACCCTTGGAAAAATATGTAAATAGATTTGTATTTCTTCAATTTTTTTTTTGTATTAATTTTTTTTTTATAGATAATATTCTTTACCCAGAAATGTTATTTATAAACAAGCGTATGAGTTCAGTAATGAATAGTATAAATATCACTTTCGGACACGCAAGACAAAAATGTATATTTACATGCACCTGATAGATCAAAATGGAAAGTTATAAGTAACGGTCGTGTACACTGATCAATACCTACAGAAGTGAAACGATGCATGAACTTGCAAGCCAGCCGGACAGGAAATCGATTGAATACCTGGACGTGTCACCTTACACCCCTTCCAATACCTTTGGGAGTAATACCTTTAGCCATGCTGGTGATCAGATGAGGGAAGATCCGAATTTATTTAAATAAAGTTTATTACTTGAAAGAATTATGAACGAATTAGATTTTCGAAAACAATTTCCACGGAACACTTATTTATGATTTGAACTTTGACTTTTTAACTAATTACAATATTATCAGTTTAAAAATAACAGACTATATGGTTATTTAAAAAATATAAGACCATTTTCCGTATCAAGTTAGTCAGTCAGATAAAACAACCGTACGATTGACAAGATATCGACACGCAATTACGACTACATCGTTTACTGTAGTTTTGTTCCTTTGTGGTTTATAGACATATCGGGATTTTTCATCGGAGAAGGTGACAAGATGGCGGAGAGCAGAGAACTGATACTCAAAATTTAAAATCGATGGTGATCTCTTATTTAGCGGAATAAACTTTAATATCTATAAATTTGAGCATTTTTATACAGAATGGACATAATATCAATTTTTGATTTTTTTGCGAAGTTTCCTTTAAAATGTTGAATATTTATAATCCTGATTTTTCAGGAATTTTGCATTATCAATAAAATCATTAGTGATTATATATATTTATAATCCCGAAAAAAATTACCAGTAATTTTTTTTAAAGTCCTGTATAACTTTAAGTTTGTTACATGTTCCGTTAGAATTTCAAACAAAAATAATTAACTGGATCTTCCATTACTGTATTGGAAATCTAAACTCCTCAGTGTCATAAACAACGGTATATTGCTTGGTTTTTAAAGTGCTCCAAGAAACATGTGTTGAGCTTTAATTTGTATACTATTGTTTGTTTATTTGTCCATTTGTTCATTTTAAGCCAATGCGTTGTCAGTTTATCTTGTTTTTATGAGTTTGAAGGTCCTTCTGTTATCTTTCGCCTCTCTTTTACATAATCACTAAACAATTAAAGAAAAATAATACCAATCCCTGATATGATTTCAGTGATTATCAATAATACACAGTATCTCTGATTTGGTAAGAATATATATAAGATACAGACAAATCAATCATATGTAAAACCCCTTAGGCTTTTTGGTTTAAATAGACAGTTTTAATTCCCTTTTCAGTCATCAAATCTTATTAAAGTGAACAGTTTTGCTGGTGATATTCTATCTAACTGTGTTAAACCCCCATCAACTCATAATCAAGAAAGTATTTCAAATTTTGATTAATGATACCAACTCAAATACACTGATCATGCAATTTGCTGTGAAACATAGGGGACGACAGTAAACAAACATGGAATTTAAACTAAGCAATTGTCCAGAAAAACAAACAGAAAACATGCTTGATAGATTGAAATTATTATTGGAGGAGGCTGTGACACTGAATCTCCATGTTGATCGTTGAAGGGGAGACCCAAATCATATAATGGCAATTCATCATCAAAAGGGCTTAAAAAGACGGACTACGAAGCATGAAATTAATTCATAGACAATATAAAAGGAATCCTTTTTATGTTTCTTCAAAGCGTAGTAAAATCAAATTCAATATGTGGTAACGAAATCCCTGACTTAATAATTTTACAGTGAATATGGATTACGTTCCTTGATATAAAAAAAAACTCTCGATAGGCACGGTCATAACGAACGAGTTGTGGTATATATACATGCCTTAAGATGGTGTCAAATGAAGATTATCTTCAAAAAAGAAAAGAATTATTGCTATAGGAAACAACACACTGTAATTTTGATTGTAAATGTTAATGTAGAGTTTCTCGTGAAAAAAATTGGAATACCTAAATATAGGAAAAAAACAGTTATGACTGTAAACAGAGTATGTATATGTAAATTCTTGGTCTGGATTTAAGCTTTACTGAAATTCGACATGTTCTGGTTTTTATCTCAATATATATCAAAAACTCAGATGAAATCAGTTTAGTGTGAAATATATAATTTGGAATTAAGAAGTACATATCAGACAAACCATGTATTGAATAAGAAAGTATTGGTGTTTATTAATAACTGACTTCAACACGAATCTTACGATTTAAAAGAGATGGAAAATGCACAGGAGACCTTCAAAACTAATAAATCGAAGATAAAAGTTAATAATCCACTACAATAAAAATGAGAATGGAAATGGGGAATGTGTCAATGAGACAACAACCCGACCATAGAGCAGACAAAGCCGAAGTCCACCAATGGGTCTCCAATGCAGCGAGAAACTCCCGCACCTGGAGGAGTCTTCAGCGGGCCCCAAAGAAATATGTTACTAGTTCAGTGATAATGAACGTTGTCTAAACTCCGAATTATACATAAGAAACTAAAATTAAAATTCATACAAGAGAAACAAGGCCGGATGCTCCTGACTTTGGACAGGCGCAAAAATGCGGCGGGGTTAAACATGTTTTTGAGATCTCAACCATCCCCTATACCTCTAGCCAATGTAGAAAAAACAAACGCACAACAATACGCATAGTAAAACTCAGTTAAAGAGAAGTCCGAGTTCAATGTCAGAATAGGTAACAAAAGAAACTAAACAAAATGACAATAATACATAAATTAACAAAGGACTACTAGCAGTTACTGACATGCAAGCTCTAGACCTCAATTTAACTGATTGAAAAATAAAAATAAATGTATTCATCATATGAATAGCAAGCACAATATTGCGTTAGAGGTTTTAGTAGAATCTTAATGGCTGAACAACACAAACGCCAGTAAAGTCCGGAAATTATGTCCTCGGGAGAGTAAATATAAGCAATTTCTATCCTTCATCTTGCACCTTCGTGTTGTTAAAAAAATCAACTTACAGCTTATTTTCTATTACAGCTTCTTATAATTTAGTATTGTTTTCTGAATTTGAAATTAGTTGTTGTCACGGAGTTTGTTTGTTTATCTTGTCCAAAGCAATCCAAGAAAGGCCATTGTAGCAATTATAACAAGTGCAGTCGATACCCAAAACAACACAACATCTAACATTGAAATTACATCCCTCCATGCCATCCCCTGTTCGCTAAAGCTTCCATTTTGATTTTCCATTTTTATAATTTTTTTCACATTCCGGCATTTCATCATTCTTATGATGGTCACGGGAACATCGTCTTTACGATGACGAAGAAGAAGTTCTATCGTTGTAAAACAAACAACAAAAGTTCCCATACCTAGCTGGAACATTAAATAATATCCCAAAATAGATCCAGATGTTTTGGGAAGCTCGGAGCTGACAATAGTAAGGAAAACGGCAAACGAAAGAAAGACCGTTATACAATACCCCATTTTCTCACCACTGTCAGCCGGTAGAGCGAATGTAAATATATTCAAAATACTGAGTAAGATAATAGGAATAATAATGTTCATCAAATAATATGTCGAACTCCTCTTTAAATTCAGTGTAAATATTACTGTAGATTCGGTCGACTTTACATTCTCTCTTGCCGAAGTTGACACAACTGACCATTCAGCATTAGCCTCCATGCTGTCCAGTTGGATTCCATTATTCCATAGAGTTACCACCACATCTGCAACACTACTTGACCACACAACAAAAATTATGTCGCAAGATTGTTGGTCGTAAGGAAAATACTTAATGTCAATTGTAAATTTTGATTCAAAAACCTCAAACGGCACCCAGGTAACTTGTCCTGTGTTCATCACTCTGGCTTTGATAAAACTGCTTCTAAGTTTCTCCAGCTTCGAAAAACCATTTTTTAATGTTATATCAGGCATCCATATATCTGTTTGTGGAGAATATAATTGGTATAATTCGCCAAAGTCTGAAGCAGTCCAATTGAGATATTCGTCTGTCCACCCAATGATTAAATATGCGGTTGTAATCAATCTTTGTTTAAGTTCGTCTACCTCGTCTATTCCAACAAGGAAGAAATCTATATCTAAAATCATAGGCTGTAGCTGATTTCGATTCGGCCGGACTTCTTTCACATAATCATTTGTTGTGAATAATTTGGTGATTAAATGTTTTACATCATCACCACTCTGTGCTTCGATCTTTACAAAAAGAGTGATGAAAACAAAAATCCTCAGGCTAGACATGTCACAACTCAGTATTTGAGATCCACTATTTCAATTTATCTCTATAGGCTTTTCTTTAATTGTTGTTAAAATCCTATTTACTACGATTAGCAGTATCAATTTTCAGAAAATGCACGAAATTTATCATAAACTTTCAACTGCAGTTTATTTATGTCAAAGTATTTCTTTAATATTTCTATGATTTAAGTACAGTTTATATGTTTACCAGTCACATCATTCACAATAAGAAGAAATAAATTTCCGGTAAAGTCTAAAACCCTATCTAGTGTGATTACATAGTTTGCAAATACATATGTAGATCTTATCCCTATTACAAATGTAGGTCCCGTATGTGAACAACATCTTTGAATATGTTATCAAATGCTCAACAAATAGTATATGTTATTGATTCGAAAGAAGATGTTAAATAACTTGTATGATGAACTTTGAATAAAGAAGATAAAAGTTAATAGGTTTCCAAACAAACATCTTGGAATTCTCAGCCATTCTGGGAATTCCACTTACAAATCTATACCATTAACGAAAAAGGAGAAAATTACAAACATATTAAATATTAAAACGTACTTGAAAAATCTTTTAAATTATAACTGTCTTACCTGAATAATAATGTAAATAAAGCTAATTAATATATAATTATTAATCTATTCCAATATTGATTTAAAAAACGTCATCCGGAAACACATGGAAACGCGTAATATGTTCTTAACCACTCCAATCTCGGATCAACTATGAAATTCCGATGATAACGCCACCTGAAGAATCCCTAAACCTCGGGTACTAATGAAACAGCATCTTCGCTAGCCAAGGGTTACGATCCACTCCCGTTCTCTTCACCCTTGGCGGATTGAGATAAAATTTCAGAGACACAAGGAAAGGATTTTAATTGGTTGCAGTAGAAACTCACTGTATCCAATCAAAAAGCGTCTATAACATGATCACGTGTAAATGTAGAAAGTGTTTGTAAACAATTGCCACGTGTTTATTGTGCAACATGTCTTTACATTACTAAACATACGACTATATTTAGTGACAACTTGAATGTTTTTAATCAACTAATAGAAGTTCCTGTGTATGTTTCATGCACAAATGCATGAATGTTGACGTATATTTTCGTTTCCGGCTTTACCAAGTGTGTAGAATCTAGACGCTACCGTGTTTATATCTCCAAATTGAAGAGTTCAAGTGCTACCATTGGTCAAGAATAATGTATTCGGAATGGGCTTGACTTTAATCTTCCGATAGATGGCGCAACATTGATATCACAAATGTTAGCTCAATCTGCCAAGGGTGAAGAGACAGGAGTGGATCGTAACCCTTGGCTAGCGAAGATGATGAAACAGGGACATTCACTGAGATAGCTGTGTCAGTGGAGTATCTGTTAAAAACGTGTGCAATACTGTTGTTGAATAAAACAAGAATGTGTCCTAAGTGCAAGGATGCCCCATCCGCACTATCATTTTCTATTTTCAGTGGACCGTGAAAATGGGGTAAAATCTTTAAGTTGGCAGTAAAATAAGAAAGATCATATCATAAGGAACATTTGTACTAACTTTCAAGTTGATTGGACTTCAACTTCATCAAAAACTTCCTCGACCAAAAACTTCAACCTGAAGCGTGTCGAACGGACGGACGGATGCACAGACCAGAAAACATTATGCCCATAAATGGGACATAAAAAAACAATCAAAGAAAGATAAATGTGTTGCATGCTCGTCTAGATATTCCACCAAAAGTTTAAAAGGATTTTTCTACCCAAAAAATAGATAACCATAACTAGAAACTTATGAAATTGCTGAACTCTGTTCTATATTTGGTCTTTTCAATGGTTTTAGTCTGAGCATCACTGATGAGGGTTTTTTTTTGTAGACGAAACGCGTACAGCATAATTATTGACTCTGGTATCTATTATAATTTGTTCACTCACTTCTTTTGTGTCTACAGTATTACTGTGTTAACGTATATCAATATAATAATAATATTAATGATATTACTGACACTGATAAAGATCGTTACATACTCATTGGAATGCCCAGAATAATGAGAGAACCACTGAATTACACCTGATGAAACATGAAACTGACCAACCTTTTTGGTATTAGGGTTAAGCTTATATCACTGATAATAGTTACCTTCAACGAGAGTAGTATTAATTATGATGGCAAGTCGTGTATGCACTAAACATTTCATTTTAAAAAGTATCTAAATACTCACATGAGGTAAGGAAATGTGAGTGTAAGATGATCAAACAAATTGGGTTAGTTGGAAAATCCAAAAAGAGTTGTACGCAGTGGAAAAACATATTTTGTAAGCTGAATATCCTTGGGGACTACTTTTTAGCATTGAGCTGATCCAAATTATGTACCTTTCCTACGATTCTTATATACCTGTAATTTTATAGGAAAACCGTCAAATGATCTGTAATTCAGTGGTTGTAGTTTCTTTATGTGTTGTGGCACCGTTAAAGTCCACAATTCCTCTAAAGTCCACAATACCGCTAAAGTCTTTTTTCGTTCATTTTTTTATATATAAATAAGTCCGTTGGTTTTTCTCGTTTGAACTGATTTACATTGTCATTTCAAGGCCTTTTATAGCTGACTATGCGGTATCGGCTTTGCTCATTGTCGAAGGCCTACGGTGACCTTTAGTTGTTAATTTCTGTTTCATTTTGGTCTCTTGTGGACAGTTGTCTCATTGGCAATCATACCACATCTACTTTTTCTTTTTATATAACTATCGATTATATATTTAATTCTAACTAGTACTCATTAAAGAAAGAAAAACTATTATGTTCCTTTATACTTTCTTTTGTTCTTGTTGACTTCTTAGTATGTGCGTGCATATCCATCATCCAAATATATATATTTGGTGTAAGAATCTAATAGTATATATATATAATATATACAACTCGTCTAAACATCAACCCAACAATGTTAGATCTGTAAATTTGCTTTCTCAAATTTTTGGTTCTTCCCTCGCCGGGATTCGAACCCATGCTACTGTGATATCGTGACACCAAATCGCCTGCACTGCAGCCGTCCCGCTAGACCACACGACCACCTGGGCTCTCAAAAAGAGCTTTCGGTGGGCATGTGTTACCTTTCCACATCAGTTTTAATCTAGCGGCGTACTACAGTACATGATATATAAGGCATGAGGATGTTATTGTTACAGATCAGCTAAATTATCTATAGTAAAGGATCCTACAAATTAATGTAATATACAGTCACAGAAAATAATTATATTCATAAGTACGTCTGAGTCAGTGACAACTCTACAACAGATGTATCCATCGGATCGCCATCAATGATGGTGATACATGGCTGTGTACATAATGTATATACAACTCGTCTAAACATCAACCCAACAATGTTAGATCTGTAAATTTGCTTTCGCAAATTTTTGGTTCTTCCCTCGCCGGGATTCGAACCCATGCTACTGTGATATCGTGACACCAAATCGCCTGCACTGCAGCCGTCCCGCTAGACCACACGACCACCTGGGCTCTCAAAAAAAGAGCTTTCGGTGGGCATGTGTTACCTTTCCACGTCAGTTTTAATCTAGCGGCGTACTACAGTACATGATATATAAGGCATGAAGATGTTATTGTTACAGATCAGCTAAATTATCTATAGTAAAGGATCCTACAAATTAATGTAATATACAGTCACAGAAAATAATTATATTCATAAGTACGTCTGAGTCAGTGACAACTCTACAACAGATGTATCCATCGGATCGCCATCAATGATGGTGATACATGGCTGTGTACATAATGTATATACAACTCGTCTAAACATCAACCCAACAATGTTAGATCTGTAAATTTGCTTTCGCAAATTTTTGGTTCTTCCCTCGCCGGGATTCGAACCCATGCTACTGTGATATCGTGACACCAAATCGCCTGCACTGCAGCCGTCCCGCTAGACCACACGACCACCTGGGCTCTCAAAAAAAGTATATAATATATATATATCTTTATTCTCATAAACCAAAGTACAATGGTACAGAGACATATACAAATAAATTAACATAGTATAAATTTTAAATACAAATGTATAATAGAGACATAAAGTGATTACCCAGGAGATTCTAGGCATTTAATAAGAATTCTTATAAACTTGCACAGATTGTTTAGTTCAGACGCATGAGACGGGTTGCTACTATTCATTAGACCTTGAAATTTTAAATTATTTGGTCTGTTTATAAAATGATGCTTTAGTAGCAGTTGTCTACTATTGTCTATTGCCGAGGATTTTAAAATATAATGGAACTCGTCGCCAATGTCACCGGAATTGCACAAAGTACAAATACGATTTTCTCTCTGAATGTTTTGCCATCTACCAATTTCGATAGGAATTTTTGTGTTCAACGTTCTAAATCTACAAAAAGAAGCAATATTTTTGTCATCTAAAATATCAAAGTTGGTTTCGAAATTTATACTATT
This sequence comes from Mytilus edulis, assembly GCA_019925275.1. Lineage (NCBI taxonomy): Eukaryota > Metazoa > Mollusca > Bivalvia > Mytilida > Mytilidae > Mytilus > Mytilus edulis. The sequence goes on along the minus strand of CM034357.1, from coordinate 89,704,631 downwards.
TTTGAATAACTTATAATTAAGAGCTTTTGGAGAACTCTGTACAGTAGCATACCATGTCTGTCTGAACTGGACAGTTAATCTTAATTTAACAGTATCATACAACCAGTTTTTACTTATAGAATATTTAGAGTTCCATATATTTGATAGCCCACAATTATCAAGCACAGATTTTACATTCTTACACCAAGCTATATTTCCATTATAACTACCAGTAACAAGTTTGTATAGAATAACAGGAAGTTTCTTATTCTCTCAAGTTACAAGCTTTTCCAATAACTAATAGTACATAATTTAATAAAAATATCTAGTGGGAATCGGCCAAGTTCCACATATATCATATAATCAGGCGTGGATTTTTTAAGATTAAGCAGTAATTTACAAAATTTTAGATGGACACGTTCTATAACAGAGGTGTTACCCATTCCCCATATATGAAAACCTTGTTTTCTGGAGTACGCAAAAAGAATATTTGTAGACATTTAAAAATAATTTGAACAGAGAACAAACATCATCGAAAAATATTGAAACATTGTTTCGTTGAATTCCGAAATACAAAAAAACACCAAAAAACCACTAATAATTTGCAGACATTTTAGACAAAGGAGTAGGTTCAGTAAGACCCCTTTTTGGTCCCAAAATATAGCAGTTTTACAAAATTGTGAAAATGTAATCTTTTAGCTATTTACTGGAAAGAAGAATGCTTCTGCTACATAGATATGGGCTGTTTTTGACAATATAATGCACATATATCGGGTACTAGCATCATTAAGTCATGCTAAATTACTGAAATCTTCACAATTTTAGCATTTTAGTTAAATTTTAGGGCGTATGACATTTGCGCCGATTTTGAAAATTTTAATTCTTTCATTTGCGCGGATTTCATTTTTTCATTTGCGCCGATTTTATTTTTTCTCCTTATTGGATTTACAGTAAGTTACAGGTAATACCTTTTACATGGGCTGAGCACAGAGTATAAAGACAAATTAAGCATCATTGGTAAATGGCTATCCCATTTTTTCGGGTTACCATTCCTTCCCCCAAATGAAATCAATGACTGCTTCACGTTTGACAATATGTCTGACGCTCCTTCTGATGACAAATGTCTTACATTCTTAGCCTACAGACTAAGTACATATCCACCTCATTTCTGAGCAGCTGCACCCCAACTTATATATTTGTACAGATTTTTCAAGAAAATCCAGGCCTGGCAAAAAAAAATGCAAACTCTATAGAAATGCTCGCATCAGTACGTAAGCCAGACAAAGAAAAGATGGACCCCGTTAGCGACAATTATAGGTATATATTAGATGTGTTGCCTATACACACTCCACAAGAACAGATTAATGATTTGAATGTATTCCGTTTTTATGGATTTGAATCCTTCATTTTAGCATTAACAAAGTGCTTTTACCTTCTTGATTTTAAAGTATGTAAATATATAGCTTTTATATTGATTTATCTTGATCGAAACCCTACTTCCACCTCCCCGTAATGAGCAGAGGACACTGTGACAAGTTATATACATGTTATGATTGGCAATTCATAACATTTGTACAACTGGCTTACGGAAGAGGATGATAAATGGTAAATGAAAGAGGGACGAAAGATTCCAGAGTGACAGTCAAACTCATAAATCGACAATAAACTGACAACGCCATGGCTAAAAATGAAAAGGACAAACAGACAAACAATAGTACACACAACACAACATAGAAAACTAAAGAATAAACAACTATAACATGACTGGGATAGAGAGTTGTCTCATTGGCACTCATACCGCATCTTCTTATATCTTTTCACCTGTAATTTACCTGTAAAAAAATCGGCGCAAATGGAGAAAAAAAATCGGCGCAAATGATAGAAAAAATCGGCGCAAATGAAATGCAGATCGGCGCAAATGCAAAACGCCGAAATTTTAGACGGTTTCCGTCTTGATTGAAAGTGGCCGCATTCGTGTTCATTCATAATATTGAAATGTAAGTTGTATTTAGAATGAACACGGATGCGGCCACTTTCAATTTTGACAAAACCTTCTCAAAAGTGACGTTTTTTTGGGGCATATTTGATAGATTTTTTTATATTTAAGCTATAATCGGAGCGTTTTTAAAGACTAAATCAGTAAAATTCTTTCACATAAACTAATTGAATCAATTGAAATAGACACTTAAGTGTTTAAAAAATGTCCAAAATCTTTCGTCAGATGAACCTAAAATTTGAGCCCAAAATCGGCCCTTACCGAACCTACTCCTTTGCACAGAGAAAAAACATCACAGAAAATATTTTGTCCGGTAATTAATTTAAAAAGTAGTTACTCTATTAAATTAATACACTTATGAAATGAACAGTAAAACTTGATTAAAGGGATAGAAGCAGGTAAAACAGTATTTTCGTTTATTCTGTTTCTTGAATAAATAATAAGTATCACGCAAAAAGCTTAAATTATCTCTTCAAACTCAAAGTAGTAAAATTAAAATAAAAGACTTGTCTTGTTTGCGACTGTTATCTTTCGAAATGATTTTCCTAATTAAAACGCCTAGTGGCTGGTTTTCATATTCGAAAAGTTAAGTCAAATAATTCCTTTTACAACCATTTGACAATTAAATGTTCCACTTGGGTTGACTTACAACTTAACCTACTACGAACAAAAGAATAAAACAATCTTTTAAATTTATTGTTTCTTTTGATGTTGATAATTGGCCACACAAAGTAATTATTTCGAAGCAATCATATATTGGCTAAAAAAGTATAATTAAAAAAATACTTATATAATAAAACCATATTTAATTATTTAAGGACTCAATTTTATACCTGAAAAAAATCATTTCAAAGTTTTAAGAAAACTTTATTGACAGACGATTGGTACTGAAATGGAAACAAAAGTTTCTTCTGCAAACACCAACTTAATTAATCAAGACCTTGAAATCTTTGTTGGATACTTTAAAAAAAACGGGATTTGAAATAGGGTCCGTTTTCATCACTTCGGCTTAATTTTTAGACGCATGTTCTATCCTTTTTCAACTAATTCCATACTGGTATAATATGCATTGTTTCAGTAACATATGCCAGTGGCGGATCCAGAAATTTTCATAAGTGGGGGCCCACTGACTGACTTAAGAGGGGGCCCGCTCCAGTCACGCTTCAGTGATTCCCTATATAAACAACCAAATTTTTTCCCAAAAAAGGGGGGGGGGCTGCCCGGGCGCCCTGGGCCCCCCTCTAAATCCGCCACTGTATGCATCCAAATTATATATATTTCGTGAAGCATACTTTAACAAATATTTGACCAAATTGTGTTTTCTTTGATATTCAAACTTACATTAGAATTACGTATATGTTATGCCAAACTTGATGGTTAATGCTTACATGGAAGTTTTAAAACCAAAAGTTCCCAAATGGAGTAGTCAGTATCATTCCTTCAAAATTCACGTGTTAGTTTACCATTATGGAATATCTGTTTCACAGATGACAACGGATATGTTCCTAATGTTGTTACCACAATGCGTCCTCATTACATTGATTGTTAAATACCAAATAAGACTGACCATCAGGTTTGTACTAACAGGAGCATCACGACGGTGCCACACGTGGAACATGATCTGCCGACACTTTAGGTGCATTATAGGTCACGCTCATTGTTTGGTGGTTTAAGTCTTGAGTTTTCTATGTAGTATTTTATAGACTGTTCATATGTTGTTTGTATCATTGCCTGGACATTGTTGTTAGAATAATTTTTGAATGATGATTTTGATAATTCCATCAGTATACATCACCAGATTTATCGATATTAAAACACGAGAGTCGTCTTCTGTTATGTTTAGACTTAGAAGTGTAACATTATATTCTGATCTATGTTATTTATGAATCATTGTGTAGTGTTGACTACAAGAAGTAAGAGTATTGGCCATATTTTACTGACAAGCTTCAACAAATATTATGAGGCTTACATGATGGTAATTGTATATACCTGACCCGATCATAATATTTTGAAAGATATATTTACACAATGTCGTCCATTGAAATCGCCCACGAGAACAATATATGGTATTAATGTACCAAATGAAAATCCATGGGCGCAGCCATCTTAAGTCTGTTTCCCGGCCGTTATTGAAATTCTTGACAATACCATTTTCAACCGCAAAATTTCTTTTATTTAGAAGTAATTAAACAAAAGGCTAACATTGTCGGCAATGGAAAACTATTTAGTACTTTGTATTCATATGTATTGTACATCCGTGATGAAGCAAAACAAAATTAATAAACAGAAGCTGATTGAATCGTTTGAACTGCAAAACGATTAAAAATGCATTCGTCGACAGGATGAGCATCATTCTTCTGGTATGCTTGAATCCCGCTCAATACGAATTCACAACGACACTGATTAGCCGTCATGTTATGTTGTATCAATTGTTTCATTGTACTTATTTCCAATTTCTAGATTCAGAAGCGGTGGGATAAGAATTCATCTCGCCATACCAATAAGAATTAAGAAAGTCAATATGTGTGTGTTGCTTTAAAACGGGACAAAGTGTCATCACTTCTGTCAAAAAACTGTCCTCTATGTTGTTTGAAATTTCGTCTTGTCTGCTATTCGTTTTATATTTTCCTGTAGGTTTTCGGTTATATCTTCGGTATCTGCTATGAACGTTGAATCTAGTATTGGACGGAATACGTAACTGTCTTCAATCATTGAGGTTTGATTTTTTAGATTGAATCTTGTATATCAGAAACCTCAAGAAACCTCAGTTTCTGATGCACCTGAACAAATCAGAATTTGGCGTTCGTATTTGATTATCTTTCCCACATGTGGTTTGGTGCTTATATTTATAGCCAGTTTATAGGTATCATAGATAGAGACAGGTGTATACCGTAGCTGACTATGCGGTATGGGCTTTGCTCATTGTTGAAGGCCGTACGATTACCTATAATTGTTAATGTCTCTTGTGGAGAATTGTCTCAATCTCATTCATACCACATCTTCTTTTTATGCCCCACCTACGATGGAAGAGGGGCATTATGTTTTCTGGTCTTAACTTGCAACTTGAAATACAGGTTAGAAGAAAAACAAGAACAAAAAGAGTCTGAAGCTGTTGACATAGGAATTGAGAGCAGTAGTTTATCCAAATCACCGTCTACATCTGTTCCAGTTTATTCGAATAAAGTTGTATATTGTACATCAGGTTTACCATATCTTTTTTCCAAAATGTGTTCACAATTGTTAGTGTATGAATCAAAAACCCAAAAACATAATATATTAACAAAAATACCGAACTTTAAGGTAAATACAATATATGGAAAGTCCATTAAACATGAAAATAACAACGGTTGGGACGAATGGGAAACATCAAAAGTATACAACTTTCCGCAAATCTTTGAAAAGGAAGGATAAAAATCATTAGAGAAACAGATTCCACAATTGCAACAAGTGTATTACCGGTGATATTTCTCCACTCCGTCTCGAGACAGTTAAATTTTCATATTTAAAGCGCAAGGCTTGCCGAGCTTTTTAAATAACTAAAATTTAACTGTTGAGAGTGGAGAAATATCGAAATACACTGTGGTGGAATCTGTTTCTCTAATGATTTTTATCCTTCCTTTTCAAATATTTGCGGAAAGTTGTATACTTTTGATGTGACGTCATCAGGCATGGTCGCTTTTTTTCATGACGTCACAATAAGAAAATTCCGAAGAAAACAAAAAAAATTAACGTCACAATTAAAATTTTAACCAATCATTTGCCGAGAACCGATTTTTCACTAGTAAGGAGAAACATTGACATCGGTCAGGAAATGTGAAAATAGCGAAAGATGCTTCTCCAAATAATCGATCTCCGGATTTTTTATGTAATTCAAATTTATGACATTATTTTACTTCCTTCCTTCAATTTACTCAGTAACGACTTTTAAAGTTTACATTCAAGTGAAACATAAAAAACCTCTCCCGAAAATTAAGATAAAAGAAAAGGACAAGTTCTTGAACATAATGAAATATATTTTCCACTGGACGTTGAGCAAACATCAATTAGTCGATCCATTTTGTTATTGTACTAATAAACATGTGATTTTGGATTAACATCAAACCAACTACACAGGTCAATTGCTTATACGCAGTTAATACCATTTATTATAAAATGACCAAAACAAAAGAATATAAGTTGTTCTATACTTCTTTAAATAGTTTTTCTTATCTTAGGTCCAAAAATCCGATAATCCATGTTAACCTTTAATCACAAAACACATATTTGAATTAAAACGAATTGAGTAGAATAAGTACAACTATACTTAAGCACAGTAAATACGTCAATCTATTATAGTACGGTGACAATGGTGGCATACTACGTATTAAAGACACTCTGATCAATGTAACCGACATGATTATTATTGCACAAAGCTCTATTCAACGTTTGACCCCATCGTTTAATTCGTTTTTAAATCCTTCTTGTTAGTTTCAAATACTAGAATTAAAAAAGCCTGCATTATCGAAAATTATTTTGTTATTTTCTTAATACATGTATCATAAAGAATCTATATGCGTAATATCTGAGCTTACCGGCAGTAAATCTCATTAACATATAAGTCTTTATACATGCATTTACGTCAAATGAAATACTTTTCGTTTAATCTATTTCGTTTTCTGAAATGGAAGAGGTCCTTTTTTTTCTATCTCATTATGTTATCAAAGATGGGTTTCTGATGTACGCGAAATGATTACCGAAAGTTATGAAGAGGAAAAACTACCTTACAATATAAAGCCCCAGTCCCACTAGACCACGATCGCACCACGCTCACCGCGATCTAAAATAAATTTAGATCGTGGTGAGGTCGCGGTATGAGCGGCATGAAAATGTTAATTTTCGTTGCTTTCACGATGCTACTACGTCCTAATTACGCTTATACAACGATCCCGCTACGATTAAACCACGTTCTCACTGCGCTTATTCTGCGACCTCACTACGCTTATAAAGATCTTTCTACGCTCTTCACGTTCTCACTACGACCATACCACGAATTATCCGATTGCAACACGATCTTACTGCGATTATAGCACGTTCTAACCACGATTATACTACGTTCATACCACGATCTTACTACGTTCTCAGCAATACCGTCAATATCGTGTTTCATATCAATATAGTTCCATTCCTTCTATTTCTGATTAAAACGGCGATTTCACGCAAACAATACAGTTATGCCACCAAAATCCAATAGAACACGTCGGCGTGGTGGTAGGGGTTGATGTAGAGGCAGAGGGAGCAAAGTATGAACGCCATACTAAACTCCAAAAAGTACACAAGAAACTAAAATTAAAAATAGTACAAGACTAACAAAGGCCAGAGGCTCCTAACTTGGGACAGGCGCAAAAATAGTGGGGTTAAACATGTTTGTGAGATCTCAACCCTCCCCCTATACCTCTAGCCAATGAAGAAAAGTAAACGCATAACAATACGCACATTAAAATTCAGTTCAAGAGAAGTCCGAGTCGGATGTCAGAAGATGTGACTAAAGAAAATAAACAAAATGACAATAATACATAAATAACAACAGACTACTAGCAGTTAACTGACATGCCAGCTCCAGACTTCAATTAAACTGATACTATACACATAAGTAGTATATTACTTGTCATCAAGAGATGTCGGAACGACCAATCAAACCTGAATTACAACCTATTGCTGGTCCATAAGGCTCAAATGACGATATTTTAGTGAACGGTAGCAGAGATGACACAGATGTGTCAATATATATAGGAAGATGTGGTATGAGTGCCAATGAGACAACTTTCCATCAACGTAAAATATATAAAAGTAAACCATTATAGGCCAAGGTACGGCCTTCAATACGGAGCTTTGGCTCACACCGAACAGCACGCTATAAAGGGCCCACACAAATACTAATGTTAAACCATTTAAACGGGAAAAACCAACGGTCTAATCTATTTAAAAACGAGAAGCATGGTTGAGCCGTTAGAGCAAATGAATAAATACATTCAGACAAACAAAATCTAGGGAGGTTTTTTTTAATATATTTTATGTGAAAATGACAATAAAAATGATGGTCGTAGTGTGAACGTAGTAAGGTCGTAAGAAGAGCGTGATGAGGACGGCAAGGGCGTGCTAGAATCGTCCTATGGTCGTGAACAGCGTGGTAAAGTCGTAGTGGAAGCGTAGTTGGGTCGCGGTGAGAACGTGATGGTCGTAGTGAGGTCGTGATAACGTCGCTGTGCGATCGTAGCGCAGTCTCTCCGAATAGAATCACGCTTTCGCTACGCTCTCGCTACGATTGTACAGCGACCTTTGCGATCTTACTACGATCTTAGTGCGCTCTCACTACGCTTCTACTACGACCTAATTTCGCCGCGACCGCACCACGATTGTTTTGAACATGTTCAAAGTTGGCCACGCTCTTCACGTTCTTGAAGACCTCACCACGACCGTGGTACGACCTTACTGCGACCTACACGATCGTACCACGATCATCAAAATTTGCATTTTTTTCACAGATCGTAGTGCGATCGTGGCCTAGTGGGACTAGGGTATAAGCAAGTGTATCGTAAATATAAACGAAGTTTATTGCTTCGCATCACGGTGCGGAGCTATTAATTAGTTTCAGTCGACAGACATGCCATCTTGAAATAATTACGTATTGGTTGATTGATAATGCCGTTGAGTTACAGCAACAGCTATTGGCTAAAATGAGATAAAGAATTACAGACTATTTTCGTCTCAGGATAGGACATCAAATGCCGGAAAATTAACTATTTGTATTTCGGTTCTGATTAACTGTCGTGAATTCATGTTCCTTTCTCTATGCATATTTTGCACACTGAACTTCAATATTGAAATATCAGTTATTAATGCGTGTTTATTTCCTTTGTTAATCTGCAATATGCACCAAGTCCATTTGTTTTTGCTTAACAATGTTTCTATACAATTTTACAAAAATGAATTATCTGTATTTTATAACTTCCGCCAATCTAGGCACACCTCCAGAGAAGCATAACTCCCGAGTCGTGTCTATTTGTAACTGTTTTCAACAAGTAAAGTGAATATTTTTTTTGGAAAATCATGGATGTATACCGCACACTCTTAAAGTCAATCCAATTTATATCAATCAATTTATTATATCTAAAAACACCACATTTCCAATACTAAATCAATAACCGCATGCACACATATTACCTTAAATGAGAATAGAGCAAAGCAGACTGAGTACTCAACTTTTAAAAAAGCTCATACTTGTTTATTAGTATTTCCAGAATGCTATTCAAAGCAAATACATGAATTTAAAATTGCATTGTTCTTTTTCGACCTTAATATAATAACGATCTTTTTTCTCTTCAAATAACTAAGTTTCACTTGTTTGATTATGATGTTCCATTTACTACGTCTTATGCAATGTTCATTTCTGTTGAAAATTGGAAACCTCTGTTTAAAGAACGAAAACGTTTTCAAGTAATAGTTTGAATAAGATATCAAACCAGTTTTAATACACCATGTTCTATATAAGGATATGCCTGTACCAAGTCAGGAGTATGACCACTGTTTTCCATTTTTTATGTGTCGGAGTTCGTTTTGTTTTTATCCAGGGGTTGTGTTTGGTTGTTGATGGTGATGTATTGCACAATGAAAATTGAAACGTTTGACTATTATATTGTATAGGATCGAAATGAAAAACATGACGATAACAAAATCCTATTGTTTTTTTGTTGTTGTTTGCGGACTGTTTTTATACTACAACTGATGCTCATTATCTCTCAGCTTCCTCATGACATATAACTTTGCTAACATAAGTATAGTCTGTATTGCATTTTTAAATTACAACTTTTGGTCCAGCTTCAAAAATGCATGATATTTTAAGTTTTATATTGTTTTTTTCTATTTCTTCTGGATGAATAGTTTCCATCGTTCTCCATTTTCTATGCTACGTCACATGTTTAATATTGCACAGTCTCAAAAATAATACAATTTTGTAAGCTAGGTGTCTTGTTTGAAGCTTGAGCAACAAAAACGTGACCGTTATGGCTAATTTTTCATTAGAATACAAGGAAAGATAACGTTGTTGGATATTTGGTTTTAAAATAATTTGGTATATAAGCAACAGCAAAGAGGAAAATGATTTAGAAAAATAAGGGTTAACTTTGTTTTTTTTATTGTTTCATTCAAGTCAAAACTAATTTGAATTTACCTATAGAAGGGCGGGACAATGAGACATCAACATCAATCTATATCTATAGGAAAATAATGTACGTTAGTGGCAAACAAAAGTTTGTGAAAATAAGGTCCATGTGTTAACCCAAAAAGAACATAAGTTTTTTTGTAATATATATTTTATTATTTTCATATCATTCTCAAATCTCATCTACAAATAAAGATGTACAAACAATAGTTTTATAATTTGAACTCATAAATATATTGGTTAACCATAATTGTTACTAATTATAAAATACTAGGTTAATAGTACAATACAGAATACATCTTCATTAAGCTCTATTTCTTAATAATATTGTCAATATTTGACCATTTTTCTTTTATTCTTATTGCTTTATTGGTCGAGCACAAACCCAAAGAGACCATGTCAATTCTATAGTAATACGTAAGCCATTCAATAGCTTCAGCAACAGATGGGACTATAAATCTTACTCTACATACTTTTGTAGGTAAACATATCTCTTCAATATGAGAATACATGTATTAAGATCCTATCCCCTCTCGAGCTTAGTAAGTCAGAACATTAGAATGATACGATATGAATCAGCAGATTTTTCAACGATCATCATTTTTAAGTTCAACGACGTCAAGTTATAATTATATTTGACTTACAGCTGACTGTAATTTGTAAATTATCTAAACAAGCTCATTTCTAGTCTACTTCATAATTATTTCAAACATTTTAATAGATGGTGCCCCGGTTACCCCCTTTTTAAAATTTATCCTAGATCCGCATATGAATAAGTTTACTTTTTTGTTCTTCGTTCTATGAATATCTGTCTTTAAATTGACAATGAAACCACATCTTTTAAAATTGTATATGATGGTCCCACAAAACTGTCGAAAATGCGTAAATTTTTCTAGCTTCTCTCATGCGATAGCGGTACCTTTTTGGTCACTATTTATGTGTTGCGTTAAATATGAATTGTAACACTTTATAGTGACTGAACAGGTAAAACAAATACTTCAAAAGAAACAGAAAAAGAAAACTACTTGGAACGGCACCAGGCTATGTATTGGTATGGTATGAATATAAATTCGGATTGGAACACCATGGACGATGTGTTAGTTGTACTTCATATATCAATTGTAGATAACGTATTTTTTATCGGCTTTTTCATGCATTTTCTGTTCACATTTTCACAACAAACCAGTCCACTGATACTGACATTATCAGCGAGTACACATCAAAGGAAAAATGTACAAATTACCGATAAATGTATTAAGAATATCTTTAAATACATGATATTTTACATCCAAGATTATACTTGATAAGGTTGGATGAAAACTTATTTTACATACCTCTTCCAACTTTTGAAAAAAAATAAGGAAGAGGGTTCGAACATATCTACATTAAAAAAAGAGATGTATAATAAGTTTACCCTGGAATGAAAACTAATGTAACAGACAATTTATTGAAAAAAAAACAAAAGGTGTAAGTTCACAAAAAGTAAATATAAGCCCACATTCAGTAACAAAAGTTAATATCAGCCCACATTCAGTAAAAAAAGTTAATATAAGCCCACATTCAGTAAAAAATGTTAATATAAGCCAACATAAGCCCACATTTAGTAACAAAAGTTAATAGAAGCCCACATTCAGTAACAAAAGTTAATATAAGCCCACATTCAGTTACAAAAGTTAATATAAGCCCACATTTAGTAACAAAAGTTAATATAAGCCCACATTCATTAACAAAAGTTAATATAAGCCCAAATAAGCCCACATTCAGTAACAATCGTTAATATAAGCCCACATTCAGTAACAATCGTTAATATAAGCCCACATTCAGTAACAAAAGTTAATATTAGCCCACATTTAGTAACAAAAGTTAATATAAGCCCACATTCATTAACAAAAGTTAATATAAGCCCAAATAAGCCCACATTCAGTAACAATCGTTAATATAAGCTCACATTCAGTAACAATCGTTAATATAAGCCCACAATCAGTAACAAAAGTTAAAATAAGCCGACATTCAGTAACAAAAGTTAAAATAAGCCCACATTCAGTTACAAAAGTTAATATAAGCCCACATTTAGTAACAAAAGTTAATATAAGCCCACATTCATTAACAAAAGTTAATATAAGCCCAAATAAGCCCACATTCAGTAACAATCGTTAATATAAGCCCACATTCAGTAACAATCGTTAATATAAGCCCACATTCAGTAACAAAAGTTAATATTAGCCCACATTTAGTAACAAAAGTTAATATAAGCCCACATTCATTAACAAAAGTTAATATAAGCCCAAATAAGCCCACATTCAGTAACAATCGTTAATATAAGCTCACATTCAGTAACAATCGTTAATATAAGCCCACAATCAGTAACAAAAGTTAAAATAAGCCGACATTCAGTAACAAAAGTTAAAATAAGCCCACATTCAGTAACAAAAGTTAATATTAGTCGACATTCAGTAACAAAAGTTAATATTAGCCCACATTCAGTAACAAAAGTTAATATTAGTCGACATTCAGTAACAAAAGTTAATATTAGCCGACATTCAGTAACAAAAGTTAATATAAGCCCACATTCAGTAACAAAAGTTAATATCAGCCCACATTCAGTAACAAAAGTTAATATAAGCCCACATTCAGTGACAGAAGTTAATATAAGCCCACATTCAGTAACAAAAGTTAATATAAGCCCACATTCAGTAACAAAAGTTAATATCAGCCCACATTCAGTAACTTTTGTTAATATAAGCCCACATTCAGTAACAAAAGTTAATATCAGCCCACATTCAGTAACAAAAGTTAATATCAGTCGACATTCAATAACAAAAGTTAATATAAGCCCACATTCAGTAACAAAAGTTAATATAAGCCGACATTCAGTAACAAAAGTTAATAGAAGCCCATATTCAGTAACAAAAGTTAATATAAGCCCACATTCAGTAACAAAAGTTAATATCAGCCCACATTCAGTAACAAAAGTTAATATCAGTCGACATTCAGTAAAAAAAGTTAATATAAGCCCACCCACATTCAGTAACAAAAGTTAATATTAGCCGACATTCAGTAACAAAAGTTAAAATTAGCCCACATTCAGTAAAAAAAGTTAATATAAGCCCACCCACATTCAGTAACAAAAGTTAATATAAGCCCACATTCAGTAACAAAAGTTAATATAAGCCCACATTCAGTAACAAAAGTTAATATCAGCCCACATTCAGTAACTTTTGTTAATATAAGCCCACATTCAGTAACAAAAGTTAATATCAGCCCACATTCAGTAACAAAAGTTAATATCAGTCGACATTCAATAACAAAAGTTAATATAAGCCCACATTCAGTAACAAAAGTTAATATAAGCCGACATTCAGTAACAAAAGTTAATAGAAGCCCATATTCAGTAACAAAAGTTAATATAAGCCCACATTCAGTAACAAAAGTTAAAATTAGCCCACATTCAGTAAAAAAAGTTAAAATTAGCCCACATTCAGTAACAAAAGTTAATAGAAGCCCACATTCAGTAACAAAAGTTAATATAAGCCCACATTCAGTTACAAAAGTTAATATAAGCCCACATTTAGTAACAAAAGTTAATATAAGCCCACATTCATTAACAAAAGTTAATATAAGCCCAAATAAGCCCACATTCAGTAACAATCGTTAATATAAGCCCACATTCAGTAACAATCGTTAATATAAGCCCACATTCAGTAACAAAAGTTAATATTAGCCCACATTTAGTAACAAAAGTTAATATAAGCCCACATTCATTAAAAAAGTTAATATAAGCCCAAATAAGCCCACATTCAGTAACAATCGTTAATATAAGCTCACATTCAGTAACAATCGTTAATATAAGCCCACAATCAGTAACAAAAGTTAAAATAAGCCGACATTCAGTAACAAAAGTTAAAATAAGCCCACATTCAGTTACAAAAGTTAATATAAGCCCACATTTAGTAACAAAAGTTAAAATAAGCCCACATTCATTAACAAAAGTTAATATAAGCCCAAATAAGCCCACATTCAGTAACAATCGTTAATATAAGCCCACATTCAGTAACAATCGTTAATATAAGCCCACATTCAGTAACAAAAGTTAATATTAGCCCACATTTAGTAACAAAAGTTAATATAAGCCCACATTCATTAACAAAAGTTAATATAAGCCCAAATAAGCCCACATTCAGTAACAATCGTTAATATAAGCTCACATTCAGTAACAATCGTTAATATAAGCCCACAATCAGTAACAAAAGTTAAAATAAGCCGACATTCAGTAACAAAAGTTAAAATAAGCCCACATTCAGTAACAAAAGTTAATATTAGTCGACATTCAGTAACAAAAGTTAATATTAGCCCACATTCAGTAACAAAAGTTAATATTAGTCGACATTCAGTAACAAAAGTTAATATTAGCCGACATTCAGTAACAAAAGTTAATATAAGCCCACATTCAGTAACAAAAGTTAATATCAGCCCACATTCAGTAACAAAAGTTAATATAAGCCCACATTCAGTGACAGAAGTTAATATAAGCCCACATTCAGTAACAAAAGTTAATATAAGCCCACATTCAGTAACAAAAGTTAATATCAGCCCACATTCAGTAACTTTTGTTAATATAAGCCCACATTCAGTAACAAAAGTTAATATCAGCCCACATTCAGTAACAAAAGTTAATATCAGTCGACATTCAATAACAAAAGTTAATATAAGCCCACATTCAGTAACAAAAGTTAATATAAGCCGACATTCAGTAACAAAAGTTAATAGAAGCCCATATTCAGTAACAAAAGTTAATATAAGCCCACATTCAGTAACAAAAGTTAATATCAGCCCACATTCAGTAACAAAAGTTAATATCAGTCGACATTCAGTAAAAAAAGTTAATATAAGCCCACCCACATTCAGTAACAAAAGTTAATATTAGCCGACATTCAGTAACAAAAGTTAAAATTAGCCCACATTCAGTAAAAAAAGTTAATATAAGCCCACCCACATTCAGTAACAAAAGTTAATATAAGCCCACATTCAGTAACAAAAGTTAATATAAGCCCACATTCAGTAACAAAAGTTAATATCAGCCCACATTCAGTAACTTTTGTTAATATAAGCCCACATTCAGTAACAAAAGTTAATATCAGCCCACATTCAGTAACAAAAGTTAATATCAGTCGACATTCAATAACAAAAGTTAATATAAGCCCACATTCAGTAACAAAAGTCAATATTAGTCGACATTCAGTAACAAAAGTTAATATAAGCCCACATTCAGTAACAAAAGTTAATATAAGCCCACATTCAGTAAAAAAAGTTAAAATTAGCCCACATTCAGTAACAAAGTTATATAGCCCACATTCATAACAAAGTTATATAGCCCACATTCAGTAACAAAAGTTAAAATTAGCCCACATTCAGTAACAAAGTTAATATAAGCCCACATTCAGTAACAAAAGTTAATATAAGCCCACATTCAGTAAAAAAGTTAAAATTACCCACATTCAGTAACAAAAGTTAATATAAGCCCACATTCAGTAAAAAAGTTAAAATTAGCCCACATTCAGTAACAAACGTTAATATAAGCCCACATTCAGTAACAAAAGTTAATATAAGCCGACATTCAGTAAAAAAAGTTAATATAAGCCACATTCAGTAACAAAAGTTCAATATTAGTCGACATTCAGTAACAAAAGTTAATATAGCCACATTCAGTAACAAAAGTTAAAATTAGCCCACATTCAGTAAAAAAGTTAATATTAGCCACATTCATAACAAAAGTTAATATAGCCCACATTCAGTAACAAAAGTTAAATTAGCCCACATTCAGTAACAAGAGTTAATAAAGCCCACATTCAGTAACAAAAGTTAATATTAAGCCCACATTCAGTACAAAAGTTAATATAAGCCCACATTCAGTAAAAAAGTTAATATTAGCCCACATTCAGTAACAAAAGTTAATATCAAGCCCACATTCAGTAAAAAAAGTTAATATAAGCCCACATTCAGTAACAAAAGTTAATATAAGCCCACATTCAGTAAAAAAGTTAATATTAGCCGACATTCAGTAAAAAAGTTAAATTAGCCGACATTCATAACAAAAGTTAATAATAGCCGACATTCAGTAACAAAAGTTAAATATAGCCCACATTCAGTAACAAAAGTTAATATAGTCGACATTCAATAACAAAAGTTAATATCAGCCCACATTCAGTAACAAAAGTTAATATAAGCCCACATTCAGTAACAAAAGTTAATATAAGCCCACATTCAGTAACAAAAGTTAAAATTAGCCCACATTCAGTAACAAAAGTTAATATAAGCCCACATTCAGTAACAAAAGTTTAAAATTAGCCCACATTCAGTAACAAAAGTTAATATCAGCCCACATTCAGTAACAAAAGTCAATATTAGTCGACATTCAGTAACAAAAGTTAATATAAGCCCACATTCAGTAACAAAAGTTAATATAAGCCCACATTCAGTAAAAAAGTTAAATTAGCCCACATTCAGTAACAAAAGTTAATATAAGCCCACATTCAGTAACAAAAGTTAATATAAGCCCACATTCAGTAAAAAAAAGTTAAATTAGCCCACATTCAGTAACAAAAGTTAATATAAGCCCACATTCAGTAACAAAAGTTAAAATAAGCCCACATTCAGTAAAAAAAGTTAAATTAGCCCACATTCAGTAACAAAAGTTAATATAAGCCCACATTCAGTAAAAAAGTTAAAATTAACCCACATTCAGTAACAAACGTTAATATAAGCCCACATTCAGTAACAAAAGTTAATATTAGCCGACATTCAGTAAAAAAAGTTAATATCAGCCCACATTCAGTAACAAAAGTCAATATAGTCGACATTCAGTAACAAAAGTTAATATAAGCCCACATTCAGTAACAAAAGTTAATATAAGCCCACATTCAGTAAAAAAGTTAAAATTAGCCCACATTCAGTAACAAAAGTTAATATAAGCCCACATTCAGTAACAAAAGTTAAATAAGCCCACATTCAGTAACAAAAGTTAATATTAGCCCACATTCAGTAAAAAAGTTAATATAAGCCAACATAAGCCCACATTCAGTAACAAAAGTTAATATTAGCCCACATTCAATAACAAAACTTAATATTAGCCCTCATTCAGTAAAAAAAGTTAATAGAATCCCACATTCAGTAACAAAAGTTAATATTAGCCCACATTCAGTAAAAAAAGTTAATAGAATCCCACATTCAGTAACAAAAGTTAATATTAGCCCTCATTCAGTAAAAAAAGTTAATAGAATCCCACATTCAGTAACTTTTGTTAATATAAGCCCACATTCAGTAACAAAAGTTAATATAAGCTTACATTCAGTAAAAAAAGTTAAAATTAGCCGACATTCAGTAACAAAAGTTAATATAAGCCCACATTCAGTAACAAAAGTTAATATAAGCCGACATTCAATAACAAAAGTTAATATAAGCCCACATTCAGTAACAAAAGTTAATATAAGCCCACATTCAGTAACAAAAGTTAATATTAGCCGACATTCAGTAACAAAAGTTAATATAAGCCCACATTCAGTAACAAAAGTTAATATAAGCCCACATTCAGTAACAAAAGTTAATATTAGCCCACATTCAGTAACAAAAGTTAAAATTAGCCGACATTCAGTAACAAAAGTTAAATTAGCCGACATTCAGTAACAAAAGTTAATATCAGCCCACATTCAGTAACAAAAGTTAATATAAGCCCAAGTAAGCCCACATTCAGTAACAAAAGTCAATATAAGCCCACATTCATAACAAAAGTTAATATAAGCCCACATTCAGTAACAAAAGTTAAATTAGCCGACATTCAGTAACAATTGTTAAAATTAGCCGACATTCAGTAACAAAAGTTAATATAAGCCCACATTCAATAACAAAAGTTAATATTAGCCGACATTCAGTAACAAAAGTTAATATCAGCCCACATTCAGTAACAAAAGTTAATATAAGCCCACATTCAGATAACAAAGTTAATATAGCCGA
This sequence comes from Mytilus edulis, assembly GCA_019925275.1. Lineage (NCBI taxonomy): Eukaryota > Metazoa > Mollusca > Bivalvia > Mytilida > Mytilidae > Mytilus > Mytilus edulis. The sequence goes on along the minus strand of CM034357.1, from coordinate 89,686,452 downwards.
CATTCAGTAAAAAAGTTAATATAAGCCCACATTCAGTAACAAAAGTCAATATTAGTCCACATTCAGTAACAAAAGTTAATATAAGCCCACATTCAGTAACAAAAGTCAATATTAGTCGACATTCAGTAACAAAAGTTAATATAAGCCCACATTCAGTAACAAAAGTTAATATAAGCCCACATTCAGTAAAAAAAGTTAAAATTAGCCCACATTCAGTAACAAAAGTTAATATAAGCCCACATTCAGTAACAAAAGTTAATATAAGCCCACATTCAGTAACAAAAGTTAAAATTAGCCACATTCATAACAAAAGTTAATATAAGCCCACATTCAGTAACAAAAGTTAATATAAGCCCACATTCAGTAAAAAAAGTTAAAATCAGCCCACATTCAGTAACAAAAGTTAATATAAGCCCACATTCAGTGACAGAAGTTAATATTAGCCGACATTCAGTACAAAGTTAATATAAGCCAATTCATAACAAAAGTTAAATTAGCCGACATTCAGTAACAAAAGTTAATATAAGCCCACATTCAGTAACAAGAGTTAATATTAGCCGACATTCAGTAACAAAAGTTAATATAAGCCCACATTCAGTAACAAAAGTTAAATTAGCCGACATTCAATAACAAAAGTTAAATTAGCCGACATTCAGTAACAAACGTTAATATTAGTCGACATTCAGTAACAAAAGTTAATATAAGCCCACATTCAGTAACAAAAGTTAAAATTAGCCCACATTCAGTAACAAAAGTTAATATAAGCCCACATTCAGTAAAAAAAGTTAAAATTAGCCCACATTCAGTAACAAACGTTAATATAAGCCCACATTCAGTAACAAAAGTTAATATTAGCCGACATTCAGTAAAAAAAGTTAATATAAGCCCACATTCAGTAACAAAAGTTAATATTAGCCGACATTCAGTAAAAAAGTTAAATTAGCCCACATTCAGTAACAAAAGTCAATATTAGTCGACATTCAGTAACAAAAGTTAATATAAGCCCACATTCAGTAACAAAAGTTAATATAAGCCCACATTCAGTAAAAAAGTTAAAATTAGCCCACATTCAGTAACAAAAGTTAATATAAGCCCACATTCAATAACAAAAGTTAATATTAGCCCTCATTCAGTAAAAAAAGTTAATAGAATCCCACATTCAGTAACAAAAGTTAATATTAGCCCTCATTCAGTAACAAAAGTTAATAGAATCCCACATTCAATAACAAAAGTTAATATTAGCCCACATTCAGTGACAGAAGTTAATAGAATCCCACATTCAGTAACAAAGTTAATATTAGCCCATTCAGTAAAAAAGTTAATAGAATCCCACATTCAGTAACTTTGTTAATATAAGCCCACATTCAGTAACAAAAGTTAATATAAGCTTACATTCAGTAAAAAAGTTAAAATTAGCCGACATTCAGTAACAAAAGTTAATATAAGCCCACATTCAGTAACAAAAGTTAATATAAGCCGACATTCAATAACAAAAGTTAATATCAGCCCACATTCAGTAACAAAAGTTAATATTAGCCGACATTCAGTAACAAAAGTTAATATAAGCCCACATTCAGTAACAAAAGTTAATATAAGCCCACATTCAGTAAAAAAGTTAAAATTAGCCGACATTAAGTAACAAAAGTTAATATAGCCCACATTCATTAACAAAAGTTAATATAAGCCCACATTCAGTAAAAAGTTAAATTAGCCACATTCAGTAACAAAGTTAAATTAGCCATTCAGTAACAAAGTTAATTAAGCCCAATTCATTAAAAGTTATATAAGCCACATTCATAACAAAGTTAAAAAGCCACATTCAGTAACAAAAGTAATATAAGCACATTCAGTAACAAAGTTAAATAGCCGACATTCAGTAACAAAAGTTAATATCAGCCACATTCAGTAACAAAAGTTAATATACCCACATTCAGTAACAAATTAATATAAGCCCACATTCATAACAAAGTTAATATAGCCACATTCAGTACAAAGTTAATATCAGCCCACATTCGTAACAAAGTTAAAATAGCCACATCATAACAAAGTTAAATAGCCACATTCAGTAACAAAGTAATATTAGCGACTTCAGTAAAAAAAGTTAATATAGCCCATTCAGTAACAAAGTTAAAATTAGCCCCATTCAGTAACAAAGTTAATATAGCCACATTCAGTAAAAAAAGTTAAATTAGCCCATTCAGTAACAAACGTTATATAAGCCCACATTCAGTACAAGTATATTGCGAATTCAGTAAAAGTTAATATAAGCCCACATTCAGTAACAAAAGTTAATATTAGCCGACATTCAGTAAAAAAGTTAAAAATTAGCCCACATTCAGTAACAAAAGTCAATATTAGTCGACATTCAGTAACAAAAGTTAAAAATAAGCCCACATTCAGTAACAAAAGTTAATATAAGCCCACATTCAGTAAAAAAAGTTAAAATTAGCCCACATTCAGTAACAAAAGTTAATATAAGCCCACATTCATAACAAAAGTTAATATTAGCCACTCATTCAAGTAAAAAAAGTTAATAGAATCCCACATTCAGTAACAAAAGTTAATATTAGCCTCATTCAGTAACAAAAGTTAATAGAATCCCACATTCAATAACAAAAGTTAATATTAGCCCACATTCAGTGACAGAAGTTAATAGAATCCCACATTCAGTAACAAAAGTTAATATTAGCCCACATTCAGTAAAAAAAGTTAATAGAATCCACATTCAGTAACTTTTGTTAATATAAGCCCACATTCAGTAACAAAAGTTAATATAAGCTTACATTCAGTAAAAAAAGTTAAAATTAGCCGACATTCAGTAACAAAAGTTAATATAAGCCCAAACAAAAGTTAATATAAGCCCACATTCAGTAAACAAAAGTTAATATAAGCCCACATTCAGTAACAAAAGTTAATATAAGCCCACATTCAGTAACAAAAGTTAATATAAGCCCACATTCAGTAACAAAAGTTAATATAGCCCACATTCAGTAACAAAAGTTAATAGAAGCCCACATTCAGTAACAAAAGTTAATAAATCCCACATTCAGTAACAAAAGTTAATATTAGCCGACATTCAGTAACAAAAGTTAATATAAGCCCACATTCAATTAACATCAAAAAGTTAATATAAGCCCACATTCAGTAACAAAAGTTAATAAAGCCCACATTCAGTAACAAAAGTTAATATTAGCCGACATTCAGTAACAAAAGTTAAATAAAGCCCACATTCAGTAACAAAAGTATAAATTATAAGTACGACATTCAGTAACAAAAGTTAATATAAGCCCACATTCAGTAACAAAAGTTAATAGAAGCCCACATTCAGTAACAAAAGTTAATAGAAGCCCACATTCAGTAACAAAAGTTATATAAGCCCACATTCAGTAACAAAAGTTAAAATAGCCCACATTCAGTAAAAAAGTTAATAGAATCCCACATTCAGTAACAAAAGTTAATATTAGCCGACATTCAGTAACAAATAAAAGTGTAAATTATAAAGCCCACATTCATAACAAAAGTTAATATTAGCCCACATTCAGTAAAAAAAGTTAAAATTAGCCACATTCAGTAAAAAAAGTTAATAGAATCCCACATTCAGTAACAAAAGTTAATATTAGCCCACATTCAGTAAAAAAGTTAAATTAGCCCACATTCAGTAAAAAAGTTAATATTAGCCCACATTCAGTAAAAAAAGTTAATATTAGCCCACATTCAGTAACAAAAAGTTAATATTAGCCCACATTCAGTAAAAAAGTTAAATTAACTTCAGCAGTAATACCACTTTCAAGTTAAATAAACAGTTAAATTAATATAGCCCACATTCAGTAACAAAAGTTAATATAAGCCCACATTCAGTAAAAAAAGTTAAAATTAGCCCACATTCAGTAACAAACGTTAATATAAGCCCACATTTCAGTAAAAAAAAGTTAAAATTAGCCCACATTCAGTAACAAAAGTTAATATAAGCCCACATTCAGTAACAAAAGTTAATATAGCCCACATTCAGTAACAAAAGTTAAAATTAGCCGACATTCAGTAACAAAAGTTAAAATTAGCCGACATTCAGTAACAAAAGTTAAAATTAGCCCACATTCAGTAACAAAAGTTAAAATTAGCCGACATTCAGTAACAAAAGTTAATATAAGCCCACATTCAGTAAAAAAGTTAAATTAGCCCAATTCAGTAACAAAAGTTAATATAAGCCCACATTCAGTAACAAAAGTTAATATAAGCCCACATTCAGTAACAAAAGTTAAATAATTAGCCGACATTCAGTAACAAAAGTTAAAATTAGCCGACATTCAGTAACAAAAGTTAAAATTAGTCCACATTCAGTAACAAAAGTTAATATAAGCCCACATTCAGTAACAAAAGTTAATATCAGCCCACATTCAGTAACAAAAGTTAATATAAGCCCAAGTAAGCCCACATTCAGTAACAAACGTTAATATAAGCCCACATTCAGTAACAAAAGTTAATATTAGCCGACATTCAGTAAAAAAAGTTAATATCAGCCCACATTCAGTAACAAAAGTTAATAGAAGCCCACATTCAGTAACAAAAGTTAATATTAGCCGACATTCAGTAACAAAAGTTAAAATTAGCCCACATTCAGTAACAAAAGTTAATATAAGCCCACATTCAGTAACAAAAGTTAATATAAGCCCACATTCAGTAAAAAAAGTTAAAATTAGCCCACAATCAGTAACAAAAGTTAATATAAGCCCACATTCAGTAAAAAAAGTTAAAATTAGCCCACATTCAGTAACAAACGTTAATATAAGCCCACATTCAGTAACAAAAGGTAATATTAGCCGACATTCAGTAAAAAAAGTTAATATAAGCCCACATTCAGTAACAAAAGTCAATATTAGTCGACATTCAGTAACAAAAGTTAATATAAGCCCACATTCAGTAACAAAAGTTAATATAAGCCCACATTCAGTAAAAAAAGTTAAAATTAGCCCACATTCAGTAACAAAAGTTAATATAAGCCCACATTCAGTAACAAAAGTTAATATAAGCCCACATTCAGTAACAAAAGTCAATATTAGTCGACATTCAGTAACAAAAGTTAAAATTAGCCCACATTCAGTAACAAAAGTCAATATTAGTCGACATTCAGTAACAAAAGTTAAAATTAGCCCAAATTCAGTAACAAAAGTTAATATAAGCCCACATTCAGTAAAAAAAGTTAATATTAGTCGACATTCAGTAACAAAAGTTAATATAAGCCCACATTCAATAACAAAAGTTAATATAAGCCCACATTCAGTAACAAAAGTTAATATCAGCCCACATTCAGTAACAAAAGTTAATATAAGCCCACATTCAGTAACAAAAGTTAATAGAAGCCCACATTCAGTAACAAAAGTTAAATTAGCCCACATTCAGTAAAAAAAGTTAATATAAGCCCACATTCAATAACAAAAGTTAATATAAGCCCACATTCAGTAAAAAAAGTTAATAGAATCCCACATTCAGTAACAAAAGTTAATATTAGTCGACATTCAGTAACAAAAGTTAATATAAGCCCACATTCAGTAACAAAAGTTAATAGAAGCCCACATTCAGTAACAAAAGTTAATAGAATCCCACATTCAGTAACAAAAGTTAATATTAGTCGACATTCAGTAACAAAAGTTAATATAAGCCCACATTCAGTAACAAAAGTTAATATTAGTCGACATTCAGTAACAAAAGTTAATATAAGCCCACATTCAGTAACAAAAGTTAATAGAAGCCCACATTCAGTAACAAAAGTCAATAGAAGCCCACATTCAGTAACAAAAGTTAATATAAGCCCACATTCAGTAACAAAAGTTAAAATTAGCCCACATTCAGTAAAAAAAGTTAATTAGAATCCCATATTCAGTAACAAAAGTTAATATAAGCCCACATTCAGTAACAAAAGTTAATATAAGCCCACATTCAGTAACAAAAGTTAAAATTAGCCCACATTCAGTAACAAAAGTTAAAATTAGCCCACATTCAGTAAAAAAAGTTAATAGAATCCCATATTCAGTAACAAAAGTTAATATTAGCCCTCATTCAGTAACAAAAGTTAATAGAATCCCACATTCAATAACAAAAGTTAATATTAGCCGACATTCAGTAAAAAAAAGTTAATAGAATCCCACATTCAGTAACAAAAGTTAATATTAGCCCACATTCAGTAAAAAAAGTTAAAATTAGCCCACATTCAGTAAAAAAAGTTAAAATTAGCCCACATTCAGTAAAAAAAGTTAATATTAGCCCACATTCAGTAACAAAAGTTAATATTAGCCGACATTCAGTAAAAAAAGTTAAAATTAGCCCACATTCAGTAACAAAAGTTAATATAAGCCGACATTCAGTAACAAAAGTTAATATAAGCCCACATTCAGTAACAAAAGTTAAAATTAGCCCACATTCAGTAAAAAAAGTTAAAATTAGTCGACATTCAGTAACAAAAGTTAATATAAGCCCACATTCAGTAACAAAAGTTAATATTAGTCGACATTCAGTAACAAAAGTTAATATTAGCCGACATTCATTAACAAAAGTTAATATAAGCCCACATTCAGTAACAAACGTTAATATAAGCCGACATTCAGTAACAAAAGTTAATATTAGCCGACATTCAGTAACAAAAGTTAATATAAGCCCACATTCAGTAACAAAAGTTAATATAAGCCCACATTCAGTAACAAAAGTTAATATAAGCCCACATTCAGTAACAAAAGTTAATATAAGCCCACATTCAGTAAAAAAAGTTAATAGAATCCCACATTCAGTAAAAAAAGTTAATATAAGCCAACATTCAGTAACTTTTGTTAATATAAGCCCACATTCAGTAACAACAGTTAATATAAGCCCACCGTGGCATTCAGTAACAAAAGAAAATTTGTTATGGCAATCTACGTAACAATATCTCTCAATTTTAAAATAAAAGTTTCTGACGCATTACAGCACTTATGATGGCTTTATGACGTCGACAATTTGTACGTTCATGAGCCATACGGCGGATGCCTCATATGGAGCAAGATCTGTTTATAATTTGCGTTTGAGCGAATAAGTTTTGTTATTTAACTATCTATAATACATTGTTGTCTTTCGGTATTTTGACCATATCTTTGTCAGTTTGAAATCGAATTATAATTTATTTCTAAGAGTAAACCATTGAGAAAATGAAAAAAAAACCCAACATTTTTGACTGATTTGGAGGTGGAAGATATTTCACTAAAGGATATATGTTAAGGACGAAAAACTGCATGAAATCCGTCATTTTATTTTTTGGCATGAAATATGTAACAAAAAACAAACATGAAAAACCACTGAAGATCACTGAATTACAGTCTCCTGACTTAGGACAGACACAAAAATTATGTGTCAGGGTTAAGAATGTTATGAGCGCTCAACACCACCTTGACTACAAAAATAATTTTAAAAAGGCTGAACTCATGAGCTGGGTACACATAGAAATACATCTAAACAAAACACAAAGTGGACATGGACGGCTTCTTATACATCCCAAAAAAACAAAAAGACACTCAGAAAAGATCTGAAATTAATCGCAGTTACTGTCACCTAGTTCATAGCCAATAGCAACTAATGACAAAAATCATGTTTTTAAGACAATATCAATCAGTACGCATCCATCATCCAATGGATCAGAAAGCAAGATTGTACAAAGTAGTTGTTATCCGTTCGTTTTATGTGATTGAGTTCTGATTTTGCAAATTTGCTTAGGGATTACCCTCGGAGTTCGGTATCTTTGTTTTTACTTCTAAGTGTAAATACGCAATGCACAGTCAGACAAACTTGCCAAAATATAGATATTAATAGATTGTGGAACTGCAGGAACAGACTGAGATTCTTTTTATCTAACCTATTTGTCGTGTAAACCATAAATACATTTATTTTACTGGTACCTTTACATGTATACGGCATTTACATATAACCAGACTTGATTGTTTAATCTACTTAATAAATATGAAAAAGTAATGTAAAACCACAAAGAAAAAAACAATTAAAACACTTTTTATTTGAAAATTAGTCTAAATGACAGTTTATATCTTTCTAAGAATGTGCTAGTGTAAACTCAAAATGACTACAACGCTTATGGTGGAAATCACGACAATACTAAGAGCTGTCCAAAACATAACAAAATCTATCGATGAAGTAACGTCACTCCAGGTTGTTTCTGTTTCAACATCATCTGCCTCTGTATTCTTAATTTGAATATTTTCAACTTTGTTTTTGTTGGTACTGTTCACGGCTGCAATCCTGTTAAACGGCAGACATTTAATAAGTCTTATCACGGATGGGGGGAAGGATCTTTCCGATGATGAAGCCTTAGCTGTAAGACAGTAATAGTTATAACAATCGTTCCCATTGCTAGTTGAAATATAGATAATATCCTATGATGGAGCCAGATGTCTTTGGAAGTTCAGCATTGACTATAGTGAGGAAAACGGCAAACGACAAAAAAACGGTTATACATTGTGAAATCTTTTCACCACTATCGGCAGGAGAGCGAATGTTAATACATTCAGAAAACTTAATAGAATAACAGGGAGGATAATGTTCATTACATAATATGCAGCATTACGTTTTATGTTTAATGAAAACGTAACTCTTGATTCTGCGGCATCAGAGGCTTCAATATGGGCTGTCGATAAAACTGTCCATTCAGAATTTTCCTCATAATAGTCCAGGTTGATTCCATTGTTCCAAAGTGTAACATTAACATCTTGGATTCCACTTGACCACACGACAAAACTTAGTTTGCATGTCTGTTTATCAAATGGAAAATACTTCGTGTCAAAAGAACATTTTGATTCAAATACTTCGAAGGGTTTCCAAAAAACTTGTCCGTCCTCCGTAACAGCTGCATTGATAAAACTATTTCCAAGTTCCTTAAGTTTAGAAAAACCATTTTCTAATGTTATATCCGGTTTCCAGATATCAGACTGAGGAATATAGAAGTATCCTATACCGCCGTAACTTGCCGGAGTCCACACCAGAAATTCATCTATCCATCCCAAATGTAAAAATGCAGTTGTTGTAAGGCTCCCTTTTATTTCATCTATATCGTTAATTCCAACCAAATACAAGTCCAAATCTACAGTGGTTGCTGTAACTTGATCCGACTTTGGTCTAACACGTTTATCATAACTATTAGTAGTAAACAAGGCTGTAAGTAGATTAGTCACATCAGTTCCAGATTGACCGTTAATATCAACAAATAAAATAAGAAAAAACACATTTAAAAGTGAAATATACATGTAGCAAATAATGAACAACAACGGTCAATATATATTCAAACAGTGAATAACAGCGGTCAATATTGTACATACAGTGTACGGTGATGACAATTGAATTAACGAAACAATACGTTGCGACTTTATATAGTTGAGCGTTAATTCACTCTGAATAGTATTAATTATAATACTTAAATACGATTTATCGAATTAAAGGCATGTCAATAACCCAAACTATTTATTGATAATCTCAATTATTGGTTATTTAAGTCAAATACTTTTGTTTTTAAAAACGTCAAAACTAATTTATGATTTTTAATCAATGATATTACATAGATATCTGACATGACAAAATAATGTGATAGCATGCAAATTGGGAAGAAAACTTTATAAACTAGTTTAACCCCAACACATTCTGCATGTGCCTGTCCCTAGTCAGAAGCCTGTAATCTAGTTGCTGTTTTTTAATTATACCATATTTGTTTTTCGTTCATTATTTTGTACATAAATCAGATCGTTAAAGAGGAACACGTGAGATGGATAAGGTTCCGCAAACAATTCAAGGAATAATTTTGCATCTGATTCAAGTTCTTCTGCAATATTGTCACCAAATCAATTTCAAACATTTCAAACTGGATATGACAATGACGATGCATCGGTATGTGAAAATTGCAAAACATTGTTAAGAAAATCCAGACACAAAAATGTTAGAATACAAAAAAAATCAATCCCAAAAATACAGAACTCAGAGAATAAATACACAACGGAAAAGCTCCTAAACAAACGTCAAAATCAAAAGCTCAAACACATAAAACGAATGGATAACAACTGTCATATTCCTGACTTGGTAAATTAGTTATTTCAGAAATTAATGCAAGGAAATCTAGGAAAAATATGTCGATCATATATGGAACCAAGGAATGTAATTCTGAAAATTTAGACGAAAGGACTTTGATTTATAAGTAATGACTGACATTGCGCGGAACTGTGGGGTTGACGTAAATACATATAGCATAGATAAAAGAGAAGGATTGGTTAATGTGATAAAGACACGGCTTATAGACTGTTATTAATTGAAAGTGAAACACCCGATTTTATGATAGCTGTCTTGAGAAACGAGAGTAAGCTAAAAGGAACAGATAAGAAATATAATGCCATATTATTGAGCCATGACATGACAAAGTCAAAAAGAGAGGAGAACAAAAGAGACCATTAGGATGCTCGATGAATGATAAAGGTGCAATAAGAACTTAAACATTAGAAAAAGAAATTGTATAAATGAAGATTAAGTTGTAAATATGTTTCATGATCTTCACAGCTTGAGTTGTTTTTATACGAACACTGATCAATTTTAATTTAAGTTTGCTGTATTCCAAATAGAATAAATCGTTATTGATAAGTTGAAGAAATAGACAAATATGATATTTTCGCAATTAAAATTGAAAGTGACAATGGGAGAGATATTGTATGTACGCAAAACCCTAGGCGCAAAAGAAATAAATATGAAAAAAAACTATAAAGAAAATATGCTCGTGACAATTGCTCTTAATAACAATGATGCTCTGTTTCTAGGGCTGCTATACAGGTCACCATCAAAAACTATTTCTAGGGCTGCTATACAGGTCACCACCAGAAACTGTTTCTAGGGCTGCTATACAGGTCACCATCAGAAACTGTTTCTAGGGCTGCTATACAGGTCACCATATTAAGTAACTGTTTCTAGGGCTGCTATACAGGTCACCATCAGAAACTGTTTCTAGGGCTGCTATACAGGTCACCATGTTGATATAATTAATTGTCGTGATCGCACTGTGTAAACTTATATTCAACTGACTCTATGTTATTACTCTTACAGCTTTGTTTTCCAAGTCAATATTGGGGTAGTTTATATCTTCTATTAAAAGTATATGTGAAAAAGTTTTTTTGTGGACTCGGTTATTGATTTTAACAGATTTAAATAATGGTTGCTATGAGCAGTTTCAATGAAGAAAACATGGTAAGCGATATAGAGTACCCAAGTGTACTGGAAGGGGATCGTTGTTTGATACAATTTCAATATAATTGTTACACAAAATTGGAAATTGATAAAGTGCTTTTGACCCTTAGTGACCATATATATACAAATATTGGGCTAAAATTCATGAGAAACTATCAGAAAATGAAAAGTGTTATTTCCCTATCTAAAACATAAAAGCGTCAAAAATAAAAGAAAGAGTGAGTTTTATATGGACAAAAAGAGAGAAAATTAAGAAGAAAACCTCTCTGAGTAGGAAATCAATAGCTACTAAAGATCCACATATAAAATTGGAGTACAATAAAAGATGGTGATAAATAAACCAAACTGTCAACAAATGCTAATTGGAAACTAAAAATCATTTTTGAAAAACATAAAGATTAAGCCTAAAACAAGATCAGGGATAGGATAACAGTTAACTGACAAAAACGATGAAACATCTAAAAAGACCGATGACGACATAGAAAATTTTAGCAACGTTCTTTGACAGCGTACTTACAAAAGAATCAGTAGGAGAGATACAAAAACAAGACACTAAAAATAAAATGCTATAGGATGTAAAAATAGGAAGAAATAGTTAAGATACTTAAGGGATTGAGGGTTGATAAATCTCCGGGACCAGAGAGGATACATCCCAGAATACCCACAGAGTTAACTGAAACAATATCAGCATCATTATGTGCTTGTATTTCCTATCATGATTTTCTTCATAGAAGGTTGCGTCTCACAAGGAAGCTATTAAACCAAGAGTTCCAAAAGGTGAAGTTGAAATCATCCCTTCGTAAATTTTACGGACGCCATCACGAGTTAGTTGACCGTTATTGAATAACCGTTTCACAGATGATATCGGATATGTTCCTTTCGTCGTAACTACAATCCCCTTCCCTGACATGAATGTGACCTACCGAATTAGACTATTTACCGAATTTGTTATATAACATAAGCAACACGACGGATGCCATATGTGGAGCAGGATCTGCTTACCCTTCCGGAGCACCTGATATCCCCCAGTTTTGTGGTTAGGTTCGTGTTGCTTATTCTTTAGTTTTATTTGTTGTGCCATGTGTACTATTGTTTGTCTGTTTGTCTTTTTAATTTTTAGCCATGGAGTTGTCAGTTTATTTTCGATTTATGAGTTTTACTGTCACTCTGATATCTTTCGTCTCTCTTTTATGCATAGTTTCCAACCAATCAATACGAACCAGTAATGTTCCAAATAGATGGAAAGAAACACAACATAGCGCCATTGACGCCCTTGATAATGGGACATATATCGACGTTATCTACATGGACTATATGAAAGTATTCGATACTGTATCACACAATAAAAAAATGCACAAACTAAGAGCATATAGCACAGAACTTTCAGTTCTAAATTGCGTCGACAGTTTTCTAAGTGACAGTATACAACACGTTACGAATAATAAAACCTCATCATCGTCAAAAGTAACTTTAGGTAAAGAGACATAATCTGTGCTGATAACTCTACTTTTCGTTATTTTTATAAATGAAACCTGATCCATTCCGACTTATACTTCTTTACAGATGATGATACTAAATTTTGTTAGACGACACAATTCAATAATAAAGTGATTACAATAAATTATCGCAATGAACTGATACCTGGCTATTCAAATTTCACCCCACAAGTGCAAACATATGCACATAGGTAAACCGGAACCGGACACAGACTGAAAGTATATACATATATATACAATACTACAAAAAACTTCTGAAGAAAAAGACAGTGGAGTGATTATTGACTCTGAACTCAATTTCGAAAATCATATCAGCGAAAAAGTGAAGAAAGCAAATTCCATGTTTGCACTACTGAGGAGGACATCCACATTTTAGATACAGATACTTTTGTATTATTATACAAGACAATTGAAAGAAACAGAAATTAAGAGTGCAAGCGCCGTATGACATTTATATGAAATAAAATATATTTACATGATTGAGAATGTACAGCGCCGAGCAATGAAACAACTAACAGGATAAAAAAACTTAACATACTCAGAAAGATGACAGAAATAAACAAAAAAACATCACTTAATTTTAGAAGGGTCCGAGGTGACATAATACGAGGTAAAAAGTAAAATAAAGGAGGATGATGAAGAAAATAGAAATAAAACTCTAGAAATACCATATAGTAAAGTCGCCAAAACTAGCCAAAGACCACCAATGCTTCTTCAGCACACCAAAGAAATCCCGCAACCGGAGGCTTCAACTGACTCCTAAAAAATGTACAAGTTCAGCGAAAATTGACGTCAAACTATACTCCGAAACATATGAATGAACCAAAGTTTAATAAAAATTATAGAAGACTAACACATTCCAGAGGTTTGTTACCTTTGACAGACGCAAAAAAGGGCGGGATTTAACAGGTTTTGTGAGATATCAACCCTCTTCAAATACCTCTAACCAATGTGGAATAAAAAACACACAAAAAACAGTACAGCTCAGTTTTAAAGGAGAATGAGTCCTATACTAGTATTAGATAAGGAAACAGACGAAACGTCTGACAATGTATGATGAACATAAATTAATAAAGGACCCCTAGCTGTTATTTACATGTCTGCACCAGACCTCAATCAAACTGACAAAAAATATGTCTTTATCATATCAAAATGAAACACAGGTTTAGAATAGATGTGAATATTTCTGATGCTTAGACTATATGAGTAATTCAATATCAATGTAAAAAAAAAAATGCATTTGGATTGTTGTGCGTTAAAGAAAGATGACGCTAGCCACATTAGACGCTACTGATGCTTATTATGTACATTTCACGTGCGTAGAAGGGATCAAAAGATGTTTACGACATTTATATATACGAGTTCGTCCATCTCATCTTTTAACATAAACACATTATTCATCACTGAATTAAATTTTGATAAAGACTTAGTCAAGATTCTGAATTTAGTGTATCTTATTAAAAATTAGGTCAACACTATGTTTTTTTTAAACTGAATTCGGAACTGGTGAATCCTGTTTTGGACTGACTTGTTGGAAATTCGCTGTATCTTGGTTGCAGTATTGACTGTTCGAATACAAGTAAGTTTGATCCAGACTAACATGCTTATCCAAAGCTCCGTTTTGAAGACCGTACCTTGACCTATAATGGTTTATTTATATTTATATTGTGACTTGGATAGAGAGTTGTCTCATTTGCACTCATATCAAATTAGAAAAATGAAAATATTACTTTCTTAACTTTATATAGTTCAATGTTAATTCCCTCTAAAAACTTTAAATTATATTTATTAATATTCAATTAATCCAATCACTTACATTTTAATTAATCATAACATAAGTAATTGGTGTGGATTATCTTCTTCGTTCTTTATTTTGGCCTTTTAAATTGTTTTAATCGAGCATCACTGAAATGTCTTTTGCAGACGAAACGCACGTCTAACGTACAATATTAAGAGCCTGGTGGTCAAATATCGGAATTGTAATGAAAAACGGCACACATTGCAAACAAAGCAAAATGGTATCACGTTTAGATTAAAATAGGCACCAAAGCCTAACTACTAAAATACACTAGTTTGTTACAAGTTGTTGAATACAGAGAAATTAATGTAGCCAAGATGAAAATGTTCGTGTGTGTTATATTTAGCTGATAATAAACTCATCATAGATATATAGATTATTACATTGATACAAGTGGATTATCGGATTTATTCAATCGAGATAGTTGAATTATCAATTTTAAAATTCGAGCCTCGGCGAGGACTTTAAAATTTATAATTTAACTATCGAGATTGGATAAATCCGATAATCCACGCGTTACTATGTAATAATCTGTTTCTCTTATGATTAACAGAAAAAAATCCTTTTTTTTCTAAACTAAAATCCCCTTCGAGTGCCTTCTATACTAGCCAACAAAAGAAACGATACACGACTTTGAAATAAAATTTATCAAAAAGTATTAAATATAAAACAAAATGAAATACACTATTTTAAAAAGCTTTCATTTGCAATGTATGCACGTGTGATAATGAAAATCAAAACTTGTCAGAAAGTATCTAAATTTCCTGTAAACGACTATAGGGTGCAAATAAGTTTTGCGGAAAGTTGAATAAAAAATCGACACGTAATTTTCTAAGTACTAAATAAAATTCCAACTTTGTTTAAAAATATTCAATATGCTAATCAAGTTGTGTTTCATGTTGTAACTAATGGGTTGAAATATTGTTTTTTCAAATTTTTGGGAAAAAAAGTGTTTTTTTGAAATCTAAAAAAAATGCAAAAATTTATTTTTTATTTTTGTCTCAAATCAATGCTTTGGATATGAAAACAACACACAGTAAATTTGGAACATTTCGGATTAGTTTTAAGATTGTGACCGCTTTTTGAATATCACTTTACACATACTGTCTATGGCAAATCAGTTGATAATGTATACATTTTAACGATTTCTCGTGGGGCCGAACTTTGGTAAACAAATAAACGAAGAAACTGTATGATTTTTAAAAACAAATTGATGGCAAACATTGTCTTTACCTTTAAATGCGAGATTGGCATCATTAGTTGAAACTTCTGTTTTTCAAATTGTCGTTTTGTGTAAATTTTGTAAAAAACCAAAAAAATCGTCAAAATATCACGAAAGCAAAAAAATATTTTTTTCAAACGGATTTATATTTCCATAATGATTAAGTATTACTACCTCCTATA
The DNA here is from genome assembly GCA_019925275.1 of Mytilus edulis. Lineage (NCBI taxonomy): Eukaryota > Metazoa > Mollusca > Bivalvia > Mytilida > Mytilidae > Mytilus > Mytilus edulis. Next base: position 89,670,510 of record CM034357.1, on the reverse strand, counting down.
TTGGTCATATAAACGGAAAACTTTATCTTAAATTTGAAAAAAAGTCTTGTATCGTTTCTTTTGTTGACTAGTATATTTTCCACGAAGTTGTCAATCTAACACCTGTTAGAACATTTTGATCATTTCACGGAGCTGAGAAAGGCTATGACCCTTTGAATCAGATAGCAACTTTTGCTTTGTGGACATGTTAGGATTAAAATAAAAGAATAATCATCGAAGGTCAAACGTTTTTATTTTCAACGCTATTTAACTGCTGCTCTATTTTAATCGCCTCGGATATACGAAGACACAATGTTTCAGACGGTGCTTGTGAATTTATGAAATAAAGGAGACATCGATTAAACGTCATAAAGATAGCATCAAGACGACACAAATAAAATATAACAACACATAGAAAATTACTCTACATTCAATGTCATGTTTAAATACTAATTAGAAAATATCACTAATTCTATAAAATGTGTTATTGAAAGAAATAAATGGTACACACTATGAAATAATGAAAATATAAATGATACATATAAATGTATAACAAAGTATTAAAACAGTGATGAGACAAACACGTTTTTTGAATTTGTAAATACTGTAAACCAACTTGTTTTCGCAAATACTTTATTTCGAGTGCAGCCATCTTTAAAGGACATAGCGGAGAATAATGTTCACGATATTTGTATAGTCTTTATAAAGATCCAAGTTTTACAAGTACAAGACGATTTACATTCGTTTAATTTGTCTACTCGCGAAAATTGCAAACATACAAATATAGATTGGTTTACAATATATTATCTAAAATCAGTTTAATACTACGTTGGTCTAACTTGTCTGTGACTTTGCTTACAAAAAGTTTATAAATTTGATTGACAGTTATAACTATGAAGACAGTTTTAGGCTTTTGCTACTTCGTAAGCTTGCGATTTATTTAGCTTAAGGAAAGCTCTTAATTCATATTTCTTTGGCGTCTCCTTCTTCATATCCTTTAAGATTGTAGAATCAGTGTTACTATCTGTAATGATAAAAAAGGAGAGTTACAGATGATAAAAGTATGTCTTGTATCGGTATCAAAGGAGCAACAATCTATATTGTGTCATTCTAACTTAAATCATTATTGATAAAATGAACATTATAAAAGATATTTGCACAAATTATTTAATAGACTCTCGTTTAAACGCGAAACATTGTGTTCTATTTCGGAATAAAACATTAGAATACAAATTATCTCTCATAGCAGCAAGACGAAAATTGCATGTCTGTAAATCATATACACAATAAAAGAGGGACGCTAAAAACTGGGAGGGATCTCAGGTGCTCCGGAAGGGTAAGCAGATCCTGCTCAACAAATGGCACCCGTAATGTTGATTATGTTATTACAAATCCGGTATATAGTCTTATTTGGTAGATCACATTCGTGTAAAATGCCTACTAGTAAGTTATTGTAAAAACGTAAAACAAAATTTCCAATTACTGCGTTTAATCTCAAATGTACACTTAAATTGGCTATACCACTCCAAATAGTTTCGTTTTTATATAAACATGTTAATAATAAAAGTTCAAAGACTATGCTTGAGATTGTAATTTTGGTTAAAAATACGCAAATTCCAACTTCTTGATGACGTCATGTAAGCAATTTCCCAGTTCTGTTTCATAAACGAATTACGCAGGTTAACAACGGGACTCGCGGTCATAAATCTTTACTTAGTACTCGGATAACAAATTGTTTGTTAAAAAATTCCAATCCAACAATTGGTGATTCTGAGTATGATAATTGTTCTCGAAAGTTTTATACTACGTAAATGACGTCAAGGAACATTTTACCCTTACTGTGACGCAATAAAACAATGTAACATGGGAAATGTACGGGGATATGCACGCATGTTAAAGTTGTCTATTGACATCACAAGTGACCTTTCTGCGCTTAACATTTCAGATAAAGCAACTTTCTTTTTTTATCAATGAATTAATTTTACTTATTGTGTGTCTTATCTCCTTGACTACTTTACTTACGGGTCAATTATAGACTACTATTATATATCCGTTGTTTGTCTTTACCAGCAAAACCATGCAAAGTTCAAAACAGTTGATTTATTGGCACTTATATATCATTAAAAAAATAACATTTGATCTTACAAATCTATCAGTAGATCAATGTTTACATTAGAAGACAAAATATTTGATATTGATGTCATTGTTTTATACTTACAATATCGATAATCATAGTACATGGTGTATGTAATTCTTTGGAAATAAGCAGATAAAACCAGACTATCTCAAATGACAATATATTTTGTTCATAAAAATCTCGATAATGAGTATACGACTTTTATTTTAAGTACACCAATATTGATATGTTTTACTGTTCATGTGTACAAAATTTAATAAAATTGAGAATGGAAATGGGGAATGTGTCAAAGAGACAACAACCCGACCAAATAAAAAACAACAGCAGAGGGTCACCAACAGGTCTTCAATGTAGCGAGAAATAGTTTAGAATAGTATTTAACTCCACATGTTAGATACTATAGTTGATGTAATGAAAGTTGCACGAAAATTAACACATGTCAATCGTTACATATTGTCCTCAGAAACTCGGTCATCATTATTGCTATTCAAAAAGCTTATAAAACAAATACAATAGGCAAAAAGGTGTAGATTATATGTTAATACCACAGTCAATTAAAACCCCGTACAAGTAGTTTTTGATAAGATAAACAATGGATAATACTCAAGTTATTTCACTTGACTGGGCGGAGTCTAGCTGGTTCGCTCATAATAAACCAGTCCATCTTAACATAGGTGTTTTAGGATAAACTCATCAATAAAGTGTGAAATCATTGTTTTGTAAATTCATTTGATGACACTGATAGGTGATTAGAAATCAGTAATAATTCTAACGGCAATCATCCTTATCACACACATCTTCAAATAGACTGTCCTTATGCAAATTAAAACATAAACTCCGCCCGATCAGTTGAAATAACATTGGTAATAACAGAGATTAAAAACATATTGTACAGTAGCAAAGGCAACACTCATAAATTACTTACGACTCGTATCCCTCCCTCTTTTAATTAAAAAAAAAAAGAAGACGAAATAGATTGAAAAATGGAAATTTGGAAAGCAAGGTCAAAATGTCCGAACTGTTTCATCAAAATTATATTTGTTGGTTACTGCTACTCACGTACAAACAAAATGTAAAAAAAACCACCCCTAACAAGTGTAATAAACATTATATCAATTATATCAACCTGTTGGTAATTATATGACAAGTGAGTAGTTTAGATTATCATCACACTGTAAGAAAGAACATTTTTATCTGTAGTAGTTAGTTTAGCCTTTATTCCTTTCTTTTGAAAATTCGATAACATTCCCGAGTATTAATATAGATATAGGAAGATGTGGTATGAGTGCCAATGAGACAACTCTGCATCCAAGTAACAATTTATAAAAGTAAACCATTATAGGTCAAGGTACGGTCTTCAACATGTCCGTTTTCAGTTTTAAACTGTACATTATGATTGAGAAGCAGTACATTTACAGAATAAAAGCCCATAATGAATAAAGATTTCAAAAGTCTACATGTCAGTCGTCAATCACGTACATAAAGCTGATGTTTTAATGCAAGGTTACACTAATGAACACAACTTCGTTATACATATCACAGTACGAGTTGTGCAATGCATATGTATATGACAGAGGATGCAACAAGACAAACATTGTTCTATAACAATTCAAATAGTCAACTTAAAATTGTTTATTTTTTTTAAATCATACAGAAGCCTTTTCTTAATTTATTCCAGAATGATTCTGTTTAAAATAATAATGATTTTTATTAAGTTTTGGTGATTCAATACAACCAGCATGTAAAAAATCCGTATTGTCTAAACTAAGTTCATTTTAAAGGTTAGTGCTTTTATTTTTAAAAGTATAAATAAAACAATTAATGAATTAGAATTCCTCATTTTCGATTATTGAAGTATTTCAATGATATGAATCATTGCAGTAAAGAAAAAATGTACAACAAGGGGTGTATTATCCATAGAAATTCTATTGTTTTGAAATCTTCCCATACCGACTAACTATTGTCATGCAAGATATAAAGGCCCTTCTAGCCCACGTCTAGGAAATATATCATTTTGACTTTTTTATGACGGGAAGAAACGTTATTGTTGAAAGAGGTCAATAATCTACTCCAACTCATTGAAAAAAGATTTATGCGGACGAGTAGCGTGTATAGTATGTCAATAATAAAGATCCATCGTTCAGAGTTATATATCTGATCAATTGCAAGGAGGTTTTCGTAAACTTCACATAACACTTGTTGACATGCATGGAACTGATACTTAAGAAATATGAACTATGTGGTATGAGAACTTAATGAACTCAATAGTCGTTCATTGATGTTTAAATTATTAACATATTAAATTATGTGTCCATATCCCTTCCAAATTTCTTTCTTTATGTATATCTGCTTTAATGAAATGCACTACGAAATATTTGTGTTCGCGGGAAAATAGTTCCTTAGATATTTATTAATAATCAATTAATCCAATGAATCCAAACGCTTTCATTTTGAATAAGTCTGGTGTGAACAATCTACTCAGTACCTTATGTTGGCCTTTTAACTCTTTAAATTTTATTCGAGCGTCACGGAACATTGTTTAGGAGACGAAACACGCGTCTGATGTTCAAAATCAAAAGCCTGAGGTTTTTGCAATAGTCTCTTTTTTACATGTCCAAGAATAAGGTAATCTGTCTGGATTAACAATAACATGTTTTAACATGCGTTTTGGAAGCAAACAATTCTAATGTATAAACCTACATGTGATTGTTTGTTAAATATCATATCAATTTATTTTCGTTTCATATTTTTCATTTACTATTGTTTTGTTGTACAAATGTATTTGCGAATCTTTGTATGAAAATTGTTTTCACCTGGAAGAAGTAAAAAAAATGCAAATCACCTATACATTGCAAAATAGAATGTAATATACACGAGTTAATCGCGGATTCATTAAAAAAATGGTTTGTTTGGGTTGTGGAAGATAAGCAAACATTTGAAATAAACAGTAACATATATAGCAGATGGCATTATGATTGTGATATATATTGCATGTTTTTACATACATTTAAAAAGAACTCTGCTTCGCCGATTGAGTCATCATTGTTTTATCTTGAGTATAATATACTTGCCTCCCAGGTTTACCTTATAGATAATAAAGTACGAGTACCATTAATTATCATAACAATGGAAAACAAGAATGTGTCCTCAGTACACGAATGCCCCACTCGCACTATCATTTTCTATGTTCAGTGGACCGTGAAATTGGGGTAAAATCTCTAATTTGGCATTAAAATTAGAAAGATCATATCATAGGGAACATGTGTACCAAGTTTGAAGTCGATTGGACTTCAACTTCATCAAAAACTACTGGACTTACTTCATCAAACTACTCGACCAAAAACTTTAACCTGAAGCGGGACAGACGGACGAACAAACGAACGGACGGACGAACGAACGAACGGACGCACAGACCAGAAAACATAATGCCCCTCTACTATCGTAGGTGGGGCATAATAAATCCACATTATATTGGTTTTAATGATTATGATTTTCTTTATATGAATATTTATAAAATCACGTAAATTTTAAATCATATTGGAAGATTTCTTAAAATAATAAATCATACATTTTTGTAAAATCTATATATCCCACTTTCAAATTCAAAACATGTGAATATTATTCTGAAAATAAAAACTAACTTAAAATAAATGACTTAACTCCTTTAAATGTTTTCATTCAAAACATGTGTAAATACACCGAAAGCACTAGTTTGCCTTTTGCTCTCTGCTATCGACAAAAGATCAATCAATAATCATACTGTATGTTACATATTGTTTTGTGTTAGACCAAAAATATTTCAGATCCTGATAAGTGTTCTGTGTTTTTTCATAAAAGCTTTCAATTGAACAAAAAATGAATCAATATCCTGTTTGGCCAGAAATTAAATTCCATCTGTAAATATCACATAAATATGTGCAGCAATCACTATAGAAAGCATGAAGACCGTATACTCTGGATTCATTGATATTCGTTGTATACCAATTTCCGTGGTTTTCGTGGGTGCAGGGGAACCACGAATTAAAATGTTCAAAGAATTACAAATTTCCTAAGGGAATAAATACAGACTTTGCCAAAACCACGAAATCAAATATCCACAAAAATGCAATGTTTTCTCAATCCACGAAAATTGGTACAAACGAAAATAAATGTATCCACAGTATACAGACTATGCCATTTTTCTACTTCAGTATAACTCCTGTATATATTGATGATCATAATGTTTTCAATAAATAACAAATAACTGCTTGTCATGCTATGTTAGTTTGTTAATTAACAATGTTTTTTTTTAATTTAACGGCAACTGTTAAGGTTCAAATTTGGAAATACAAACTTGATATCGATTCTACTAATCACCAATCAAAACATGATAACAGTAAAAAAAAAATAAAGTCAGTAAAAATTCAGCATCTATATAAATAATCAAAAACTTTATCTTAGTTGTCCTAAGATAATTTTATTCTACGTTTCTGTTTGTACATGAAACATAAAAAAAAAAACCATTTAAATGGTATGCAATCGTTTAGCCACAAGTCGCTGTGATATTTAATTGAATCGATATCAAATGATTCCAAAGTAAGATGCTTTAAACCTTTATTTTACAGTTAAGGTCTAAGTTTCACTGGTGTCAACGCGATGATCGTAACTGCAATTACGATCATCCCAATATGACGGATACAAATTTAGGGAAATTTTAGAAGGTCGATTTCTCTACTTTAACAGCTTATTTTCAGATTTGTTTGATATCAAGAAAATTCTTAATCAGCATTGCCAGTGAATGAGTTTTTCCTAAATGATAGAAAAACAACCAGAAGAACGAAAATCGAGATTAAAAAAAAACACGATGATGATCGTAACTTCGTCTATGGATGATCGTAACTTGGACTTTATTTAAAGATGATCGTATCTCAAAATTTACAATGTGTTTTTTCTTTAAATGAACATCCAATTTGTCAGTCACGATATATTGGTATTACTGAAAATAGTATGATTTTAAAAGGAAACAAAATGAGAGTTAATGAACACCGCTATATTTGTCAAAAAGAAATGACATAAGGTTAAATCAGGCTTATGTGCAAATAGTTTTTTTCTTATTAGTTATTTAGTTAACATTCAAAATGGAATTGTTCTGATGTGTTTTAACTTGTTGCCTTGTCTTATATTTTCTTTATCAAACTTTGACCATTAAACGTTTGTAGACTACAGAGACGGGTTTAGAGGGAGGGCCAGGGTGCGTGCACCCCCGTTTTTGTGTAAAAAATGTGGTTGATTATATAGGGAATCAATGAAGCATGACTGTAGCAGGCCTACTCTTAGGCAGCCAGTCCCCACCCCCTTGATAAAAATCTTTTATTTTGTAAAAAAATAATTATTTTGAGTAAAAAATAGGCCAGATGAACAACTTGGCCAATCAAAAAGGCAGGATGACAATGGAGGTATAAAAAAATCAGGACCGTATAGAGTGAAAAATAAAAACGTAGGATAGAGATTTCAACTTAAAAAAATGCAGGACAAAAGTTTTCATCAATATAAAGTTGTTAACCATCAATGCGTTTTAATATTGAACTTGATAAAAAGAAATGAAATATCGAGAAATCATAACCATTTGTGCACTTACCAATTGGACATTACCCTCGCCCTAGTGATCGTTCCTCATTATTATCACAATATTAGCTGATAAATAATAAATGTACACTTTTCCACATACCAGAAAGCTTTATTTATCAGGAAATGCTTCGTTGGAACAAACAGTTACGATCATCTTAAATAAAAGTTACGATCATCGTTGATAAAAATAAATAAAAGTTACGATCATCATCGGGATTTTTTGCATCTCGATTTTCATACTTCTTGCTGCTTTTCCATCATGTATGAAAAAAGATTTCAATGGCAATGCTTATAAAGATGTTTCTAGACATAATACAAACCTGAAAGTAAGTTGTTAAAGTGGAGAAATTGGCAATATAAAATTTCCCTAAATTTGCGTTCGCCATATTGGGATGATCGTAATTGCAGTTACGATCATCACGTTGACACCGGCGAATTTGATGGCTTTCATAATGATATTCCTAAGCGGGTAGCACCTATTATTTGTATTTAACAAAAAAGTATGTAGCCTGAAATACTCACTATCAACCAAACGAGTACAAACTGGAGAAAAGTAGTCACATGTTAATTTAGTAATGCTATAATGTTATTAGCACATATAATGCAACTTTTATTTGTTTTGAAAATTACATTTCGAGGCAAGAGTTATTCAAATTTATTAATTAGCGATATAAAAGTTCAAATGATGGTATTAAATTGTCTTATCATTGAAGGAAAGTGTTTATTCAGCGCTTATGAAATGGAATACTAAATAACAATAGAAATTATTAAACTATTGACCTACCTTTTGAATCAAATCTATCATTTGTACCAGAAGACTACAAAAAAACACATAATTCAATAAACGAAGGCAAAATACAAAATCAGTATGTGAATAAAAACAAACCGACGAAATGACCAGCTACAGTCTACAAACCCTGAATAGAAATATCGTGAATGAGCAACCCATACTCCACAAAAATGTTCAAAACTTCGAACCAGTCGTGTGGCTTACAAATTAGGCAATTGGTTACAAACGAAACACGACAAACAACGCTCTACAAACACTTCAAGGTAAACCAGAAATAAAGCAACACGAATCGTTAAAAAAAACTTTAGGGATCGCAGGGTCCTCGGAGTACGCAAATCCTACGACACATGAGGCACCCATCGTGTTGCCAAAGATATATTCGTTATTCATTGTAACAAACCTATTCCAACCACAGTGCAAAAAGGATGTTATTGAGATGTTTATAACCTTACGCGCGTCTGGTGTATATACTCGATTTAGTCCTGGTATATATGATGAGTTTATTTACCATAGAATTTAGTTCTATTTTGATTAAAAATGTTATGAACTTTTTACCAGAGAATTTAATTCTATTTTGATTAAAAATGTTATGAACTTTTTCATAAGGTTTATAATCTATTATGACACTTTTTGTCATTTGTCTTTACCTTTTCATAAGACGAATTCTTTAACCGATAAATTGAATTTTAAATGTTTGGTTGTCGGTACTTGCGTAGGTTAATCTGAATCTGATGATTGCTTTGACCTTTGATCTGAAGTGCTCCTCAAAGTTTTGTCTCATATATTGTGTTGTTCTGACCGATATTGATAAGGCAAGTTCCTACTACTGCATGTATTTTATATTTGAACACATAAATCAAATATGATTCTCATTAGACAAAACGAAAATTCAGTAAAGTGGATTGAAGTAATCATTTCAACATTAATCAATAGTTATATTTCTACGTTAGGAATTATTGAGATTGGTTTAAAAAAAATATTCGATAGTAAAGTTAAAACAAACCTTTGGTTTGCTGCTGAAGTTTGACATAGATTTTGCTCTGCGTCTATGCATTGTTCTTCTAAATCCTTCTTGTACCTATAATGTGAATCAATTATAACGAGTATAACTTTAACGTCGTTACAATTTCGGGTAAGAAATATATCAACATATACTGTTTATTAATTATAAATCAAATTCCTTTACAATTGCATAATTAATAAATTATTTTGATCATACAAATCAGATTTCTAATAGCGAATGTAAATGATTGATTGTTAACGTTTAGACCCTGTAATCTTCGCTATGTCATGTTGACTATTTTTTTTGGTAGAAGAAGCCGGATTACTTCAGAGCATACCACTGACCAATGTAAAAGTAAAGTTAGAATTGGAAATTGACTTTCTGCTGTATGAATAATGTTTTCTTGATACAATATTGTTATTATAGTATTAATATCAATGCATTACCATACACGTCATTTTCAGTTTGTAAAATCGTGACCTAGATATTGAGTAAAGGTAAATAGGGAACAACAGACTATTGACAAATGATATAATAATAAGGAGTTGTGGTATGAGTGCCAATGAGACAACTATCCACCAAAGTTAAAATGAAATGGACATATGTTAAATTAGTAATATATAATCATAATAATGTAAACGTAATGCAAATAGAGTTGTCTTTCTTTTTACAGATAATTTATTAACTTGAACTGTGATGTACAACAACACATTATTGTGTTAGGATATATCAGGTATTCTCTATGACGCAGGAACTGGTATTCATCCCTTGTCAGATATTCTGTTCAACAAGGCTAGGTCAATTCAACATTCAAGTCAAGTTTTTCGGTTTCGGTTTCCTGCACTTCATTCACATTTTGAAAACAATGGAAAGTACTCATTAAAAGAATATAATTTATATCGTTGGCTTTTAAAATCTAATTTCAAAAATCCTTAAAGCATTTTACAATCATTGTTCTTTTTTAGCCATGGCGTTGTCAGTTTATTTTCGAGTTTGACTGTCCCTATGGTATCTTTTGTCCCTCTTTTACAATACATTATGTAATACTTAACCTACCTTTTTACTTAAAACTGTATAAAAAATAAATATAAATAATCCCTGAAAAAGAGTTCAAAAACAATGAGTTAAAATATGATAAACCCATTGCTTACTGTTGAAAATGCAATTCTAAAAAAAAATCATGACAATTGGCAAAATACTTATTGTAGGAATCCTATTTGTAATATATTAGATGAAAGTTGTTTTTTGTAGATGTGATAATAAATATTGGATAATTTCTTTGAACGACCCAAAATGAAGAGGCTAACGTTCAGCATATAAAACCAAAGACAAACAATTATTGGTTTTGTGGTAAAATACATGTAAACATTTTGTATATATCGTTATCGTACTTCAGTATGTATTTCTTCATAAAATTATAGACGAATAAATTCAATAGTTCTACAAAATTGGCTGAGTTATACTATTCATTTAATAGGTTCAAAAATAGTTTACTTTATATGAACTATTTTCTTGAAGAAAACACATTCCCGTACTTTTTGTGTAGTTTGAATTGACGCGTTACCCGAGATTGCCAAATGATGGTTTTATTTATAAACTTTGCAATCTGGAATCAAGTTCTATCGATTATTATTTTTTTTTATCAATAAAGAAAATAGCTTTGCTTAAGGTGGTAGACCTTGGTTCAGGGAGATAACTCTTTAAATCAGTTATGTGTTTGTTAAAGTCAAGTTTCATCAATGTTTTTCAAGCATTTACCTGAAACAGATTGGAAATAATCTATGTAACCTAGAAGCTTAAAATATATTTATGAAAACGGTTGACACAAACGTACTGATGATTTTAAGAGTTATTTCCCTTAACCTAGGTCTACCTCCTTAATTGCTACGTCCACTATACATTAAAACATGATGATTTACCTAAAGTTACTTCATTTGCAACAGTTTACGTTGTGAGAGCTCATAAAAAAGGTCATATAAAAGGTCATACATTGTTTCGAAATATATACCAGTTTCTTTCTGTCCAGTACTTTAAATTCGTGAAATATTTGTTGTCTTCGCGGACAATAAGCTTGCTATTGTCATCAAAGTCAGTTAATAAGTGCATACTATCACCTTACTCGTAACTACAATCCCCTTCCCTTTTCAAGAGTGTGACCTACCGAGTTGGAATATTTACCAGATTTCTAATAGCATGAGTAACACGACGGGTGCCACATGTGGAGTAGAATCTGCTTACCCTTCCGGAGCACATTCGATCTACCTAAAGTTACTTCATTTGCAACAGTTAACGTTGTGAGAGCTCATAAAAAAAGGTCATATAAAAGGTCATACATTGTTTCGAAATATATACCACTTTCTTTCTGTCCAGTACTTTAAATTCGTGAAATATTTGTTGTCTTCGCGGACAATAAGCTTGCTATTGTCATCAAAGTCAGTTGATAAGTGCATAATATCACCTTACTCGTAACTACAATCCCCTTCCCTTTTCAAGAGTGTGACCTACCGAGTTGGAATATTTACCAGATTTCTAATAGCATGAGTAACACGACGGGTGCCACATGTGGAGTAGAATATGCTTACCCTTCCGGAGCACATGCGATCACCCCCAATTAGTCTTGAGTTTTGGATGTTGTGTCTTGTGTACTATTATCTGTGTTTGTCTTTTTCCTTTTTAGCCATGACGTTGTCAGCTTATTTTCGATCTATAAATTGACTGTCTCTTTGGTATTTTTCGCCCCTCTCTTACAATACATATATAACAAATGATTTGACTGATAGAGGTTATATTTTCTAAGGATACATATATAACAAATAATTTGACTGATAGAGGTTATATTTTCTAAGGATACATATATCACAAATATTTTGACTGACATAGGTTATATTTTCTAAGGATACATATATTACAAATATTTTGACTGACATATGTTATATTTTCTAAGATTTAACTTAAATCAATATGTACCTGACAGGACGTGGTTATACCAAATAAATATTGAAAGATGATGGTATCTTCATTAAATGCCAGAATTCCAAATAACCATGATAGTCCCAACACTGGTAATAGTGTCACCATACATTTAATACCATCTCTAAGATAAAAAAAAAATTATATTGTAACTTATTGATTGAAGAAATGAATATTCGATTAACAAAATCTTGATTTTGTTCATTAAATATACTAACACGTGTTGATAATACATGTCGACAGTAAGAGAGCTGTTAAAAAAAATAAAAAATCAAATACATTTTCATTAACCTGAATGAGGATTTATATTTAGGACAATGATACAGTAATCTAGCCACAATATGTTTTTAAAAACATAAGGAGGCCGCTTTATTGTCTTCAAAGTCAAATGTGTAATTATTGAAATATCCCTAATCATTATATAGCAAACAATATCAAAGATTTGCCATCATCTCTTAGTCAGTCTCACTATGATAAAGTACTAGAAAAACTTATAATATAAAAGAAAAACAAATATAAAAATGAGAAAAAACGACTGCCGATATTCTATTGGTAAACCACCACCTGCTGCAATGTTTAATAAATTTTGGAGTACCACATATTTATCTTCTAATGTTTAGTAGTTACAGAAAATATTACTTCTAACTCACTTGTATTCGAAAAATACCAACCTGGCTTTTTTCTTTAATGTTTCATTTTGAATACCCTGTCTAGAACAGACAGCTCTTAAAACGATTATTATAGTTCCTATATTCATCTACAAATAGTTATAAGGATATGATTTATCTTATATTTATAGCATTAATAACAATTGCACAAATCATTCTTCTTACACGAAAGCGTCAAAAGAGCTATAAAAAACATAATTTTGTTTTTGAACGGCTCAGTAACTGAGATCACCCCTAGTTTTTGGTGGGGTTCGTATTGTTTATTCTTTAGTTTTCTATGTTGTGTCATGTTTACTATTGTTTTTCTGTTTGTCTTTTTCATTTTTAGCCATGGCGTTGTCAGATTGTTTTAGATTTATAAGTTTGACTGTCCCTTTGGTATCTTTCGTCCCTCTTTTGTTACTTTCTTCGATATTAGATAGAAATCAAAAAGTTGAATGATGCTACGGATATTCATAAAGAAAGCTCTGTGCCTTGCATTAATATATATAGACGAATTATATATATAAATGAACATACACTAAAAGAGTTTATTTATTAAAATTTAAAACAAACCTGAATAATCTGACTTACTGGTTTGTTGGTTTTTTTGTTTCTCGGAGTTGTCATCTACTTGTGGTGTTTTAAGTTTAGGCAAATATATTCAAACTATTATAAATTGTTAAAAATTACCAGTATAATTAGTAAAGCAGGTCCAACAAAAGACATAAATACAAAATTACTAGTATTTAGCCAGCAACTGAAAAAAGAAAAAAAAGACAAGTCTTTACAATGTCAATTGAAATGTCTTCTTTTGAAATGTAGTTTTGTTAAAAGTTTAAATTTTAGTGTTACTTGTTGATGAAAGTTTATTTTATCAGTACAATGAACTATCGTTTGTAATGTTTTCTTGTTGTGCCCTGAACTTTTAGTTTCTATTCTCCCTTGAACTTCTACTGGTGATTGATAAAATAATATGGAAAGATATTTGACGAAAAATGCATGGTTTAAATCACGTCAGTACATACACACTGACTATATTAAGCTGCTACTGTCAACATCTCAGACAGGCTACGTATGGCTAGTCTACACCTGTTTATAAGTACGCAAAGACCACTAATTATATACTTGAGTGTAGTTATGAAAAGATACATTGGTACCATGACAGCTACCCAATCCAATAGTTATGCAGCACTATTACAGACACTGTCTTCCTTGGTCGTACACTTAGAAAACTAAAGACAGTAGTCAACCAAAGCTCGTATCTAATTAAAGAAAAAGGCTTTTGATGTAAAACTCTCATTTTTACACATTATAATGAATCCATTTTGAACCATGACGCTATCAGAGTGCAGCAAACACATTTGTATGTAGTCTCTCGGGCATAATGTATACAGAATATGGGAAAGAAAAATAATAGTACATTGACAATTGCATTTCAATCTGCTCAAACATATATTTACAATATTTTTTAAGTTGAAACGAAATTGTTTAACTAATTTATTGTTTGCTAACATGTATTTATTCCATATTACAATATAATAGTGTTTCAAGTTTGAATTCAACAAAACTGCATCAAATGAACTGTAAATCAAGTTAATATCAATAAAGGTTTGATAATATCAATGCAAAGTAAAAACATATACATTTTTGAAATCTAGAATATAGGAGTGGTAAAAATAAAAGCAAAGTAAAATTATGTACCATTGTTCATGATAGAAAACATTTTCTTATCTATACATACTATTTTTCAGAATGATATCCTTTTAGTCTGGTTATTCCAAGGGTAATTCCTACGATCACTAATGGGAAAACTGAAGAAAATATGAAAGTTTACACAAGTACGAAAACTTAGCAATGTATAAACATGATAAATATGTACATAGAAAAGTGTACTGTAAGATAAAATTTAAGTAAGAATATTCAAAACTTACTCTTTATAATATTGAAATTCATTTGCCATATGTAGAACAAAACAGACTCCAAATTGTACTTGGTGTGTTAAATCATTGTTTTGATGAGATTTCGAAAATTTATTTTTTAAAATGCATTCGTTTTATGTAGTTGAGAGCTATTCAGAGTACGTATTTTCAGTAATTCCAAGAACAATTTCAAGTAAATACTAACATCATCATTGACAAAAACTAGAAATGAGCAGGTTTACAATAAACTTAAACTTACATTCGAAATTCTTTGCTTGTATTTTGCAAAAAAACTAGACGTTGTGAATGCATGCATCCAAGGCGCTTTTCGGGAACGCTCAGAGCAAATTTTAAATGGTATTTATTTATGAACATATTTAAATAAGAAGTTGTGGTATAATTGCCAATGTGACAACTATACACTTAAGACGAAATTACTTCGATACGTATAGTGCAGGTATATAGCAGTAATAATTTAATTACATTTGGGACAACATGGTTCTTGTGCCATCTATCCCATACTAGAGGTACATTAGTACTAGTGAAGAATATCAGAATACATTCACTATTTAAAAACAACCGTAAGAAGTAGAATATTTGTATTTCGCTATCAGAGTTTACATTCAATGACAAATGTAAAAAGTCAAAGTCTCAAATAGCGGGCGTACAATAGTTGAAACTAATAAATGTAGAATGTGTACAATGTAGTTGCAATTACCTGAATGTTGTTTATTTTCCTGGAGAATAACTAAGTTCTTAGTTCAGAAAAAATGTGAAACGTTTCTTCAAACAATTCCATAATAGCAGGTCATGTGCACAACTTCACTATGCGTACAATATGTCTGTGCACTCTTAAGATATTGTTTCAACAATGTTGGAGAATATTAACACCTATATACCCTTTTAACTTTTGTTGAATTTGTCGTAATTTCAAAGTCTGGAAAATGAGAAACAAAAACCACAACCAATTCCATAAAGGCAGATGCACAACTTTAAAATATATGTATTCTTCCTGTAAAGTTTTAAAGATCTCAGTTAAAAATAGTATGAGGAGATGATGATGATTATACAAACTATGTTCTAACTTTCAACCTCCTGCCCGCTCATCAGTACACAGCAACATACTATAAACCGATTTTGGATAACGTCCTACTCGTCATAAAAGATAGGTTTATTTAATTACATATACAAGAGTAAACTCACTAGTCTATTCAACTTACCCCACGCAATTGCTATATATATTGGTAATCGTGATTTCGTCTTGAATACATATATGACAGATCTAGCGACTGATATTCCATAACATAACATAAGAAAGAACACAACCAAAAACACGTAATGTAGAACACCTGTTATTATAATACAAGCAATCTGAAAAATATAAATTTTTAATGAAAACAGAACCCAAATATGATCTCCAGTGGAAACCTACTGAATAAATAGGCATATTTGCAATTGTTTGCACCTGTCCTAAGTCAGGAAAATGATATTCAGTAGTTGTCCTTTGTTGGTGTGGTTTATACATGTAAGCGTTTCTCGTTTCTCTTTTCTTATATAGACTAGACCGTTGTTTTCCCGTTTGAATGTTTTTAAACTATTAATTTTTGGGGCCCTTTATAGCTTGATGTGCGGTGTGAGCCAATACTCCGTGTTGAAGACCGTACTTTGACCTATAATGGTTTACTTTTTAAATTGTGACTTGGATGGAGAGCTGTCTCATTGGCACTGATACCACATCTTCTTGTATCTACATAATAAATATATCAGTTGTAATTTTATCAGATGAGTAGGCGCCTAATTGTTCCGTAAGTCCACGCAAAACCCTATATGTTTTCCAATTGCAAAATGATGCACTCCAGGGTCAAGTTTCAACTTAGACAAACATAAACAATACGTATACTTATACGTAAAGGAGGTGAAAATATGCTTGTATTAAATGTCTTGATACGATTACATAATACTAAAAGTAGTTCAGTTCTAATATGGAACATATTGATCATCGTGACGTTGTGATGTTGAAAATAGTATATCACATAAGGTATGAAAAAGATCCTTAGAACATAATTGTCCAAACTCTTCGTTAACGTGTTAATATATTTTATAGGTTGTCTCTATTTCATTATCAGTTGCGTCAGAGTTTATTTCTTTGTGCTATTATATTTCTATTTGTGATTACTGCTTCAACATAGCAGGGTCATATCTTTTTTGTCCGTGGAGATCGGTATTTTAGTCATTTTATTATTATTACTGTTGGTGAACAATTTGCGAATGGTGTTTCAAATTGACCAAATTGCAAATGGTGTTTCAAATTGTCCAAATTGCAATCAGAAATGACACAATACTCACATCATTTTCCGTTTCCTCGGTAGCACTCAAGAAGACGGAATATCCAATTATTAAAACAATGCACATGTGCATTAAAATTACAGCCCATTCACCTTTGACGAATCTGTAAAAGGTAATGAATGAATTCAACAATTGCAATATAAAAATTTGACAATTGTGTTTACACAAATTGTTACACGATGATGACTGGTGTACCCATATTTTGACTATTTTATTTATTATGTCTGTTTAGTTCATGTATCAATGTAAATATAACGGAATTTGATGAGACTGTCATCAAAGTGAGAAGGTTAGCGCTATAAAACCAGGTCTAATTCACCATTTTCTGCATTTAAAAATGCCTGTACCAAGTCAGGAATATGACAGTTCTTGTCCATTCGTTTTTGATGTGTTTTGTTATTTGATTTTGCCATGTGATTATGGACTTTCCGATTAGATTTTCCTCTAAGTTTAGTATTTTTGTGATTTTACTTTTTAGTAAGCGTACATAAGTATATTGAGAGCAAAAAAGTAAGCTTCAAAAGACATGAACAAAAATTTAAAAGCACTAAATCAAAAATATTTCGGAGCTTTTAAACAAAACCAAGCCATAAATAAGTATATGAAAGTTGTACTATAAACAGGAGTATTTCGTGCAGTGGAATATGTACCATTGCAACCGGCTTACTATTGGCTTTATTGAAAAAAAATTAGCGTCACTGTTTACTACCTACATTTTTATATACACAATCAACGGCTGAAGTTACTTACTCAATTCATTAACTTTGATCATAAATGAATGGTTTATGCATCATTGAAAGAGAAAGCCAACTTTGAAGTAAGAATATATCAAAACATGAATGTCTAGTACCAATTGTTAACATAACACACTATCATTATGTAACTAAAGACATGAGTATAAATAGAAAGGTTCATTGGTATTCACAGAAGATCAAGATAACATTACATCGAACATGAGGTCTTTCACAATAGAAAATAGTCTGACCTGTAGGTTAATTCTAAATGTCGGAGGATAGGCAGCCATTTTAAGATTGATCTGGTTGATCGAAACACGTTTATTTTAATATTATAAATATTATAAATCATGTCACTACCCCATGCATTTGTAAATATTTTTTGTTCTCGTATTGTGTTGACAAATATATACATAAGTCCTTGTAAAGGTCATGCAGACATCTTACTTCCAAAATACAGCGTAAACAATAAGAGTAAAAAAACATCCAAGTATTGATAGTCCACAACCAACAAACGTAATAATTTCTAAGGCTTTCTTGTTAGCATCTGACTGAAAAATAAAAACAAATTAAAATACTATTAAATTTTTACTTCAATTGATATTAAGAGATTTTAATTAGAAAAACAAGGCAGATGTCCCTTATTGGAGTAGGATCTACATGAGTTTATCTTCTGGTATAATTTACAAAATAGTTAATTTGATGCAAATTTGATATGTGTCATAAAAATTTAAACTGCATACTCTTTTTATTTAGAAAATGTTCTATATGATCAAAATACATAATTACTTACTTTCCACAATATTGAAAGTTCTTTGCACTGTTATATATGTTTGAACAAGGTGAAGTTTGAACAAAGATCGTATAGGACTAGATGTCGACAATAATGTTTTAACTAGATAATAAACTGCAATTCGGATTGTTTACGTTTCGGATCTGTTATTATTTTGAACTTACAATTTCAACATCACTAGGGCTCATCAATATTGCAAAATTAGTTAAATGATTGCATGTGCATGTAGACACTCTGAAGTCTGTCATTTTCAAATAGCATCCATCGTAAGTCCAACTTCTAGCACTGAAAAAAAAAAATTAAATTGTATAACAATTCAGACTGTTGTTAGGCGAAGATAGGATTACATCTTATAACAGATTTTTAAATGAAAATATCCAGCCTAAACAATACATTTATATCCCAACAAATATATTACATGTAACATTATATTATTGTTTTATGAAATCTTTAACAATAAGAAAGTAATTGACTTTTGACCAGAGCATATAATCGAAGGTGGCCCTAGGGTCTGTCATAAGAAATATATTAGCATGAAAGATTAAGGATGGACGAGACTGTCCTAAGGAATTAAAAAGAGTGAGAAAAACTTTTAATGATGTCAGAAAAATAAATCTTTACTGTTTACAGTATGAAATTTTCCAAAGTTAATACCAATAGTAAAATGGGTTATAGATATCATAAAGTATATCTTTTTAATTTTGGACCATCTTATCACAAAAAAACTGATGCCTTAAACTAATGGCACAATTCCCTAGGAGAAAATTCTAGATAATACATGTATATTTCATAAGAAACGAAAAGCCCACGAAGAACAAAGACATGTTTGTTCCCTAAGAGCAAGCCTTTGTTGGACTTCAACAATTTAAAACAAAAATGGAGGCAAATTAATAAGTTCATAAGTAAATGTGGCGTTTCCGTTTTCGAACTAGTATAAACTATTTTCAAGGAGCCAGCTAAAGGCCCAGCCTCGATTGCCAGATATTTTTAGCTGCATTAAAGACCCATTTGCCCAATTGAATGAAAACGGAGAATGTGTCATAGAGATAAAACCAAAAATCTTTTGTAACAACAATTGTAAACTTTATTCTTTCGAAAACATGTCCACAACTTTTTAATGTACAACAACATTAGGTTAAAATATACAAGAAAACATTTGAAGAAAAACGCAATGTTCCCGTTTAAATAGAAAAAAGAGTTAAAGTTAAATGAAAATGTGCAAACTTCAATCTTTCTTCCTTATAAGAAGGCATAGTATGTAAGTCATCCACTTAATAATAATGAAAAATTCGGCAAGAGAGAGGGAACAGTTTGTTCCCATTAGAATAACTACAATCTGTTGAACAACACGTACCTCCACAATGTAACAAATAAATATGTACACCGTCAAGAAATCAAGCAACTTGAATGTCAGTATTCAGATATTTTATGTTTTTTGATATAATCAAATTGATTCTTTACAAAGTTAGTGATTTATCCCTCCCTCATACAAGATACTTGTAATTATTTAACGGATAGACCATCAATTAATGAAACAAAACAAACTTACTCTCATCAATTGTCTTTTAGTATTGAAATGGGAATAGATTTGTATGTTCTCTATATAATTAATATTGAGAAAGGAAATGTGGAATAGTATCAAGCGACAACAACCCGGACCATAGAGCAACCACTACAAGAATTTAATGGGAAAGCTCAATGAATTTATTTTCACCAGACAGATAAAATATGAATAATAAATAATATGACCGTTAAAGAGCAAATCGTCAGTGTGAATAAACAGAACCCGTCTACAGTACAAAACATAGTATCAAATGAACGTTTTAAATTGCTGACCATATCAAATTCAAACAGTCAATCTTATGATAAACAATGCAACTAACTTGTAATAGTGTAATATCGGTCTAATGCTACCAAGTAAATAGAACTTTACTGTTCAAGGTTATAAGCAAAAAGAGATTTTTTTTGGGGGGTTAAAAAATTCGTGAGGAATAAACCGCACACCTTACCAAAATAGTGTAGTACTTACTAGTGTAGTTGTTACATAGTATGTTTTTACTTCGAATACATCTAGAACATATAAAGTGCCAGGTAAAATATTTATGAATGTGCAAATTGGCAAATATAAAGAATAACTGTACTCTGTTCTTTTTCTGAATCGGATAATACCATTTATAATCCTCAAACTTCCGGGTGTTAATCCTCTGAATCAGCCTTATTAACTAGGTGAAATCAATAGTTTATACACATTCTTTGTTTAAAAAAATGATAACCCTATATATGTTATCTCTTATCCTATTAGAAGAATAAGGTCCGATAACATGTCAAAACCAAATATCATCTTAACTAAAATATACCATAACAATAATGATAAAAAATCAAGTACAGAGAGAAAATGTTTTTAATGCTTTTTTTTTAAAACTTGATTGATTATGTCTTATTACATTAATCCGTATACGTCAAATATGTTTAAATTAAAGACATGCAATTAGATATGCAAATTCGGATGTGATTCATTTGTTGTTAAAACCCCAACGAATGGCATACACAATAAGGAAGATAATTAGGATATATACTATATGAACACTATTAAGATTGGATTGACTTAGAATACATTGAAATAAAAAAGTGTAACAGCAATAGAAAGGGATACACACGAGGTAATATTCACTGATCCCGGTTAACAGGATGCAGAGTCTTACGAATGCAAAACACTTACAGCTGCCATAACAAAAACTGCAGATTTGACATTCAGTTATTGGTTTTTAAATTTAGCCAAACAAATCTTTTTAGTAGGTTCCTTTTGACTTATGTAAGCAAACTATCGTTCATGTCCTTGAAATCCATCACCATGTAAGCTTGGACCACTTTGACAAAAACACTAAAACACCAAACACCATACTTTGCGACAACATGGGTTGAGAACAAAACGATCATGCGAGTCCACACTGGTAATACTATTATACATGAAATATGCCAAGAACCATGGATGACGTCGACAGACATCCATCATCCTGTATAGACTTCGCAAAGGCCTTTGAATAAGGCAAGCACATGCCAGACACACTACTCCATAAAATGCATTACTACATGGGTTATGAGGTTTTCTAGCTTGTATGGATAAAACCTGTTTCCTGACAAACAGAATCTCAAGTCTGAGATCCAAAAACCATACGTCTGACCCTCTTGACGTGGAAATCTGGAGTCCCCTAGGCACTGAGTGATTGGTCCCGTACGTTTTTCTGGTCAATGTCAACCGACCCACATAGAAGCAAAAATATCAACGACCTACTGTTTGCTGATAACTGTCAACTCTTCCGCCGCGTCATGAAAACATAAGATGCATACTTGCTGCCAAAGATCTATCGCGCTGGAAGAATGGGAAAGGGAGTGGCAAATAATGTTTCCACCCGAAAAAATGTAAAGTCCATCCGTGTCCTCAGACGACACCCCAGCAACAACCAAACGATCTACACACTCTCATGACACACATTAGAGACAGAAGACAGCGGTGAAATGCATTGGGCTTCACTACAACAATAGACCTCCAGTTCTTGGACAAAAAAAACAAATCATACCAGACCAAAGGAAATCTTTAAAGACAATTGTTCACTTACGGAGAAATCTTGGTGTACTTCCATTAGCATAAGTCACAGCCTACTCCACGCTAGTAAGATCGACTCTGGAATATTGCTGGCCACCAGTATGGAATCCCTCACAAAATACCACCAAACGTACAAAGAGCCGGTACAAAGAACGAGCAGCTCGCTTAGATTACTGTTTTTACCAGGACAACTCTACTATGAAGTGTTAGAATGCTACATGGACCAACATCAATGGGAATCACTGCAGCACAAACAATCGGAATTAAGCTTTGTGAATGTGTACAATCCCAACACCAGTTTGATTACCATTAGATCCCAGCCAAATACTACGCATCAGGGACAATAGGAACAGGGGAATCCACAAATATAGACAAACAAAAAGTATTACAACCACTTCTTTATTCCCAAAACAACTAAATAATTGAATTTACTCCCCGAATCTGGATGAACTCCGGATCATAGAGACTTCAGGCCAGACTGAATACCTTATCTGTGACCCAGCCACATCCGAAATAGACAGCAGGACATACAGTGTACATATATGTAAATTAAGTTTTAATATTTTAAAATCCTAAAAACCATCGAGTTTTTCACTGGACTTTTACTTTTGACCAAGAAGGTGACCTCTTTGTACCTTTTTGAGGAATGCACGCCGGAGTCAACTTTATATATGTTTCTGCTATCATTAGTTTCCTTTTTGTGGACATCATTGAAATGCGGATAAGAACGGTGTTTTAAACTTTTTATCTATATTTTCAGTTCTACAATGTCTGTACCTTGTTTTAAATTAGTCTTATTTTTCTATCTAATATAAGACAGTGGATAATATTTTGCCTTGATATATTCTCTTTTTTCTTAAATTATATTAGTTTACTCACCTATTTTTGTTTTGTCTAATTCATATATCTATGAATTAACAATTATATACTGAAACAAGAGTTAATCAGACTTAAAAGATCATGTTCATTGTGTAAGATTTAGTTAACAGTTAGGAACGCTTGACTAGACCATGACGTTCCTACTAGCACTATATTAATCCCTCTTAATTGTTTCCAACGTTCTGAATAATGACTTATCTAGAGTCAAGTGTCTTGTTTCAGAACGTAAAGATCATTTCATTTTTATGGATTCAGTTTACAGTTATAAACGCTTTAACTAAAGGACAGTGTCGTTCGAATAGCACTATATAAATCCTTAGCAATTGTTTACAGTAAGAGCAAGCAATATAACAACAAGATGTAATCGATATCGTCCACGTCTCCTCAAAGTGAGAATGTACTTTATAAGAGAAATAAGTCCCGCCAATCTATAAAAGACTCATGTTCGTTTTATCGTAGCCGTCGTACTGACATTATAACATCGTATACCAAAAGTCGATATTCATTAACCGGAAATTTGTTTATTTTTTCATTCCTATATCCGTTTAATGCTAAAATTGTAAAACAATATAAAATTTCATTCTTAAAGGTCATTTTTTTGCGTTGTGTCGATAATTTCCATATTGAATTTTATTGGATTTTCATGTTGATTTTAATTCACTTTTCGAATCGTTAAAATGGATTGATAAACTTAAAGTTAGTTACTCACCAAACGACATTTCAACCCAAAATAAGATGGTTGAAAGAATTTCAAAAGAAAAGAAATGAAACATGAATTTTGACAAGTATAAGGAAATAATAGCTGTTCATCTTCCGACAACATTCCACGGATTATCACGATTAACAATATCACAATGAAGACATAGTATTTTATTATATATTATTAACGGATATTTGGTTGTTAACTTGCATTAAACATTCCAGAAATTTGATAGTGGTACTAAACAGTGGTTAAAACATCACCAGCTTAGGCAAGCCATGTATTACAATAATTGCAAGTTTTAGCTGTGTCCGATTTTTCCATTGGAATAGTATACCCCAATTTACAATATAATCTCACTAGAAAAGTCAGAGAAATTAGTGAAAAATCTAGGTAAGTAATGATTCAAATTACGGTCCTTTAGATAATGACCTAACATCGAAAACAATTACTTGCTCAAATTTATTTGAAACCTGAATTATTACAGCTAATATATTTTATAATAGCCTGAAATGTTTCTTGAATTTCTTTGAAGACTTTATAAACAAAAGAGCTTGAATCGTCCATCTAAAACTATTCGAATAATCTGGTACATTACAAAAAATCGTAAGTCATATGTTGGTACTAGTAACACGACTCCGTGTTCCATGCAAAGTATCATTTAACCATTTCAGGTTTTTGAATATCGGATGTGTTTTTAAAAATATATTTTCATGAAATTTCGGCATTGAGCATTCGTTCATGAAGGTAAATAAAGATGGCACTTCGTGAGTGGCATGAAATTTAAAGAATAAAGATATGTTTTTTTTCGTATTTTTTTTTTTATGCCACCACAAGTAAACGGTGGTTATAATAAATGCCACCATGTTTTCTGATTTCTCGCATCCGTCCTATATTAGCAATGACTTTTATGTTATGGGGGTTGATAATTAGATATTGTATTGTTCCTTTTAGAGTATACATATGGCTTACAAATAGGAAATCATAAAGTTTGATTCCGACTGATCGCAATTCGCAGATTTAGATTTTTGTGGAAATTGTAAATGTGTTTGTATTCCAAGAATATATGGAGCTAGTACTTCTTTAATGTTCATGTATATATATACATAGATGGTGTCTCACAATCAGCGAATGAGACAGTGATGCCCAGTAGTATG
This sequence comes from Mytilus edulis, assembly GCA_019925275.1. Lineage (NCBI taxonomy): Eukaryota > Metazoa > Mollusca > Bivalvia > Mytilida > Mytilidae > Mytilus > Mytilus edulis. The sequence continues at coordinate 89,645,242 of CM034357.1, read as the reverse complement.
TGTCCATCGGTAACCATCCCGCTTTTTAAAGAAAAAAAAGACAAAGTTAATCTAACAATTTAGCTGTTGGTGGGGTTATTCAGTACTGAGTCGTATCGATAGCTTCTAGTCTCAATTTCTGTAAATTTTGCATATTGAACATACTAATTGTTTCAAATAAAGTCGAAGTTCGAGTACATTGTGTCATTCTGTGAACAAGTAGATTTAAAAATAGGTAAATTGAAATTAAATGTCCGGAAAACACTATATATCTATATTTATTAATATATTCCCTCAAACAATATATTATTAATAAAAATACGCGTTGTGCAAAATCTACAATATGCACACAAATTGGTTCAAACACGATATCACATAATATAATAAGTTAACAAACCTTCGTAATGTAATGTTTAAAAAACGCAAAACGTTTGCTTCATTTTACAAAAGTTAGAACAAGAATACTGAGTTATCATGTTTATTGTTTGGGTATACGTGTCTTATTTTCACTTTTTCTTTGAAGTGTTTTTGATATTGCCTGAGGTTTATATTTGTTCGTCTTTTGTTCACAATTCTGTCTTTCTTTGGTGTTGATTGGCCTATGAATTGAGACCTCTTCATGTCTCCTTTTTATACGTCCAGGATGGCATTGTATCAAGTGCAAGTAACAATCACATTCAGTCCTAGCTGCTTCCTGTTATCTTCTCGACGAACAAAGAATTTGCCTTGCACAAAATATTCACTGGTAGTTTACTTAATTCACTAAGGATTAATCACTAATTCCTTTTCAGATAATGTGATCTTTATTAACCAAATATTTACCTTTCACTCCAATATTAGCTGATAAATACCGAAAAGGGTGTTAAAAAGAAATAACAACTTCCTGCCGAACATCTGTCCCACTTATAAAGCATAAAAATGGCAGATAGTACATGAGAATAAATGGAAATATGTTTGCGCTTTCAATACATATTGAAGTGATTTATGGACTGGTCTCGAGTTTAACTGTTAATTTTAATCATGTTTTCCATTAACAATCCGTGTATCCCCGTTGTAAAATACAGAAAGTTTAATTTCAACTGAGAAATCAGCCCCCTCTGAAAAACCTTATTAAATTCAAGTCCAAAGCTATTAAAACAACATGCATTGTTCATTTTCCAGTAAAAATTGGACTTTTGAGCTCAATTTAAAAAAGAAAACAGTCCATATTTATTCTGGAATATATTGTCAAAATGTAATCCATAAAATTCCTGTATAATCGCTAAAAGCTGATATCATTGAATGATTGCTTTACATTCAATCATTTCGTTTAGCAAATTGAGATAGACTTCTTGTTTAGTTTTGATAGTCTTGTCTTGTATTCTAGTTGTAACATTTCTGTAGATTGAAGATCACTGGTTTGGGTTATCATTATTATTGACATTAAAGAGTTTCTCATATAACGAAAAACTAAACAAACAACATATATAAAAAACCAAATGTCAGATGAAACTAGATAGAAAAAAGGTGGCATTTCATTTTCGAACACAAATTTTCATACACAAAAAGATTTCAAAAATGAAGTTAAGCCTATGAAAGTGCATCGTCATAATTGTCTTAGACACGTTGAGGTTTTTAATATATAGTGAAAGAGGAATCCCTGAAGCCTTGAATACGAATTATTGTTTTACATGAGTAAATCTGATGGTTTTACTCTGTGTTTTTTCAATGCGCAGATGTTTATCTGAACCGACATCTAGCAAATAATTTGCCGAACCTAAGGTGAGATGTTCGCTTCAATGAAGTGCAGAGTCATTTTATCTGATGAATTGAAACACAAAATTTTTCTTTACCACTATTTAATCAAGAAATGAAGAGCAACACGTTATACATTTCAATGCTTTTTCTAGTTATGCATGTACCAGGCACATTCCAAATAAAAAAAGGAAACAGTTAAAGGACAATAAGACCAAAAGGACCTAAAATAGATATAAGCTTCTTAACAAACATTAATATTTAGAAGACGTAGCTTCGTGCTCCCTTAGACCTCAGCTAATATTAGTATTTAATATTCATTAATACTTTTCTGATTCTAACCCATCATGTAGTTAGATAGATAATAATTTCCGAAGATTATATTCCTTTAGATATCAAAATAAACGATCGTACATCAATCTTGTATATCCGTTGTCTTCAAACAATATTAACAAGCTCAAAGACCAGTATCAACATCCAGGGCTCCAGTCATCTCCCATCAAAAAAATCATCTTATCAAGTCTATATAATCACTTTGATAACAATTATTGGTATATCAGTTGTTAACCAATTGATTCAATTGTTTAAGAACAATCCTAGGTAAAGCCAATAGTAAATTAAAGTGCTTACGATTACAGGAAAATATTTACAAGTGTTCTTAGTAGTTATGGCAACGAAATTTTATTGTGAAATGTATTATTTTTTTCCTCTCCAATGCCATAAAACAATCTAAAAGTCTTTTACAATCAATGTTTGTTATAAACATCATAAACATGATACAAATTTGAAAAAATACCTGAAATTTATTTCCCTTACTTCCAAAATATGAAAATAATTATTTGCGTTAAAAACTTGCACATATTTTTGAACATCATTCCGTGATATGATGTACTAAAATAACTATCCCTCCACTGTGTCAACATGATTGATCTGATTTTATAACTTATTGAAAATATGGAACCCAAATTTTTGGCGATATGCATGATCTAAGCTCGTTTTGAATTTCCTCTGTTTCCAAAAGGTATTGTAAAGAACCTTTTCATTTTTGGATAGCAGAATCTTCTGTTCCCTATATTCTATCATATAACAGATTCGTATATATGATCTTATGAAATTTGAAATGACAACATGAACAACCAGCATATTTTTAATAACATTGACAATCATGACAGAAATAAAATATGTTGGTCGTTTGTTGTCTCTTGGCACATTCCCCCATTTCCAATTCCCTTTCTCAATTTTATTACATGAAAACAATTAGACTGCATTATTGTTTATCTAACATTATTGTATTTAATAAACTATACGTGCATGTTGTTGACCGTCCACATATGAACCCCATTTAAACCAGCCTCTTTTCCTTAACAAAAAAGTTTCTATTTTAACAATATGTATGATGACAAAAATACCGAACTCTGAGAAAAAGTCTGAAACGGACAAATTCTGATTGAAAAAATGGTGGGTTAAATCTGGTTATTGTAGCTACTCAAAACCTCTCCCCTGTTGTGAACCCAGCCGCATAAAAAGTTTTGTTTTATGCCTATCCACGAATGATAGAATGATTTTCTTAACGACAAAGTAGACTATCATTCTATAGATAAAAGATGGCTTCAGGAACTCAACTGTTGTAACTTCACTGCGAATAAACTCATGTTTTAGTACCCCTTTTGTTTCCACTTTACCATGTTCATTATTTTCTGATCACTACACTAAGAAAAAAAAAATACATACACAGGATTTTATGACAGTTTTTTCCGAATCGTTCCATTGGGTTTCAATATGGATCGGATCGTTTTGGTTTTGGCCAAAGATATTTTGAAATTTCTCACCTTGATATGTTTTTCTCAGAGTTTGTTATAGTATGGTGATATTATTCACATACATTTTTAGTTATTATTTTTGCGCATTTGCAGGCAACTGGTCCATATGTCTAGTGATTAGAGTAATGCGAGGTGTTAGCCCTTGATATTGTTACATCTATCATCTGGTACAAAACCTTCACCGATGTAAAATGCATATTGTGAACCCTTACGTTACCATATATGGTTACACACAAAGACTACAGCAATAGCTATAAGCATTAATATGGATCTTAACAAAGGATACATCTCTTATAATGGTACACAATGTATGAGCCAGGAAAATATGAAATACCTTTTTTACACTCTATCAATTAGTTTGATATCGCATTTTTTCAATTTGTTATGATGACTTCTCTGTTGTAAATTTACCCTAAATAAGTTTTTAATTAAACCCTCGATAATTTTATATTATACTTATTTTTAGCAAATATGATAATATAACAATGTTTTGTCAACGAGTAAAGATATAACATCTGAGTTTAAAATAAAATAACAACTGTTTGTCAAACGGTGAGGATACTAATGAGTTATATAACATGATATGTTTGTAAATATTGATGCGAAATGTTCCATGCAATTGAAGGTTTAACTAGCCATTTAACACCAGGTTTTAATCAACCTTTTTTTACCTAATAAAATATTCTGTCTGAGGTCAGAAATATGACAGTTAATCCATGGCGTTATGATGTGTTTTCAAACTTGATTTTTGCCATAGATAGGAACCTTCCGTTTGTGAATATTCATTGTGACAAACAATTTTATACATGTGTGTAAGACGTCCTGTTCTAATTGTCTTAAATCAAACGAATCAAGGTAATTTCTTGACACTGTTTGTAGGATAAATTGTGCCCTTGTATAGTCAATTTTTTAACTATTTTCCGTAAATCTTATTATCCCTTTACCAAAATCTCTCCTCTGAAACTACTGGACCAAATTGAACCAAAAACATTGGCCACAAACATCGATATGGGGTATCCTATTTAAAAATTGTGTCCGTGACCCGGCCAACCAACAATAATGCCGAGCAATTGCTAACAATAATCATAGGGTAAAATCATTTTTTTGGCTTATAACTCAAAAACCAAAAGCATTTATATCAAATCTGACAAAAGGAGAGAATTTCAGGATGAAATATCCAGACAACCCATTGTTGGGGTTGCAGCCCCTGAATTGGTAATTTTAAGGAAATTTTGCTGTTTTTGGTTATCATGAATATATTAAGAATAGGATTAAATGTAAAGAACAGCAATAATGTTCACTAAGTTCAGATTTACAAATAAGTCAACATTACCGATCATGGTCAGTTATGATCCTTTAGATTATTGCCCTTAATAGTCCAATTTTTAACCATTTTTTGCGTAAATCCTTAGTAATCTTTTACAAAAAATCTCGCCACTGAAACTACTGGGCCAAATTAATCAATACTTGCTTGGCCACAATCATCTTGACCATCCAACCAAGATGGCTGCCACCTGCTAAAAATAGAACAAAGGGGTAAAATCACTTTTTGGGCTTAGTAACTCAAAAAACCAAAATATTTAGATCAAATCTGACGTGATTAAATTGTGTATATCAGTCAGATTCTATCTGCAAACTCAAATTTTCAGATGGATCAGACAACCGTTGTTAGGATGCAGGCCCCTGAATTTGTTAGATTATTTGAAGAATTTTGCAGTTTTTTTTGTTATTATAATTGATTATAATTTATAGATAGAGATAAACTGTAAACAGCTATAATGTACAGTCAAAGTAAACCTAAAAATAAGTCAAACTGACCAAAATGTCAAATTGACCCCCCCAAGAAGTTTTTTTTTTCCTTTATCATTTAATAGTCAATTTTTAACAATTTTCAGAAAAATTGTAAATTTTTACAAACTTTATCCACAGAAACTAATCTGGTCAAGTTCATAATAGATAGAGATACATTGTAAGCACAAGAAGTTCAGTAAAAGTAAGATGTACAAACACATCCCAACACCAAAACACAATTTTTGTAATGAATCTTCAGGCGTCCTTTGTTTAATATTCACATAGACCCAAGGAGACGGCACAGGCCTCTTAGAGCCTCAGGGTATTTTTTTTATTTGTATAGAACTGGTATTTTCAGTTTAAGTTTTTTAAGTCTTTTCATTATCTTAAGTATTTTTTCTCTTCCTTATTCATTAAAGATCGGCCAGTGAAAGTTATGCCGTTACGAGATGATATTCCCTGTAACACACACCGTGATAATACTGTTTGGCATACAGCTATTCATACATTAGCTGTGATGCTAGCTTGTATGTCAAATATCGCTAAATTGCAGCGACAAACAGTAAATACTATTCGACTGTAATCCACGTGCTCATACTGGTTTGGTTATGCAGCTATTCATAACCATTTAGCCTAGTATGCCTAGCTTTGTAAGGTCAAGATCGCTAAATAGACGAACAACAGTAAGATACTAAATTCCCTAAACCCCCACGTGATCATACTGTTGGTGTATACAGCAATTTATGAAAACCAGTAGTCTGCGATGCAAGCTTTGTATGTCAAGATCGCTAGAAAACACGTTGCACGACAACAGTAATTAATAAGTAAACAACACATCTTTATTTGTGGGAAATAAAGGTATATTTTCAACACATCATTTGTTTGTGTATTTATGTGCATTATCAGCACATCATCCCTCAATAATACGTATTTAAACGATAGCTAAAGAAAATTTGCCAAATTTTGGTCCTTGACTGACATACTACTACTGATAAATAAAGAGATGCTTACAAAGAATTTAATGTTTTACTTAAGACAGAATGCTTGTAACCAATGGGAGTGAGATATAACATATAGCTTTATCCTATATTTAGAAATCTTAGGTGACAATAAATCATGTGAATGTGACAGTATTGCAAGATTTGTTGTAATCCTTTTTAAATCTCGCTGTTAAAATTAGAGTTAATTCAGTATGACAGACAACGTACACAGTGTAACATTCTTTTGACTCCCTTTTGTAGTTACATTATAGTTTACAGTATAACATTTGATATTTAGTGCTTTTTATCCAGATTTGTAGCATGATCAGGGATCTATAACGATCGTCTTACATACAGGTGCTGGTTAAAATTAGAAATCAATTGTTGTATAAAAATTATGCTGTGAATGAAAAGGTTTTTACTGTTTTTAAGAAATAAAAAAAAGGTATAAATCCTGCACCTTTATTTACAACGGCAATGTGTGGTTTCATTTAAATAAAAATCATCATAAACAATATCTGTTTACTGAAGTGATTCTTATCATCATTATGCATCATAATTATTATATTCTTGAATGTTTGATTTTTAATATGCAGGCTAAATTATAGCTATAAACAAGCATGTATCATCGGTATTGTAGGGTCGAAGACGGAATAAAAAAAAAATGAGCTGAAAATCAAACAGTGATGGTATCACTCCTACTCGGATGCTTTACATTTCGTGGACACCATTATTATATACTTCTTCTAAACAAACACTTGTACAACCAACCTTGTACCTCCAACAGATATGTTCCAGTAAATATAACTAAAAAAGGGATTCGGCAAGATTGCCAATGAGGACAACAATCCACCAAAGAAACATCAAAATGGGATTCGGCATAAATGAAAATAAGACATAATATCCTACCAAGAGTTTAAAGTGAAGTGGAAGTAAAGCTATTACAAGATCAGATCAATGGATACAGCTTTGTTTATCATTTATTTTATGCAAGAACTTACTAATTTTAAAATGACTTTTGAGTCCAAATACTGCGATTTCGCGAAATACTAGTACTAGTAATCAAGACGTTATAGTGACTCATAGTTGGACTTAGACTTAGACTGAAGTGTCATGCTGTCATCTATTTTATATCTATCGTATTAACCATTAGGAAACATAGCTAATTATACCATATTCCTCTAGCGTTAAATCCAGTCGATTAAGACTTGATCAGACCGAAATGAACCGACTTAAGACTAATCGTGCTACCTGTGTATTGTGGTGATGACTACTTCAAAGTACATATCATTTGTATTTTAGAATTATTTGACATGTTTTTTTCTTTATAGGGCAACCGTTCGAAGTTTGTTGTATCTCAACTCCCTGTTAACGTGTTTAATTCTATGCTGGGGAGGCTGACAGAATTCCGTAAGCCGTATAAAGGCTTACATGAGTAGTATGTTTTAACCAAGTGCTTCCCTATCCTAGAGATTTTAAACACCTGAAGAAAACAAACACCGAAATGATCTTGTCTCGTCTTCGTTATCACAGAATAACATTGAATGCCCAATTACGCCACTCTGGAAACTGACATGTGTTCAGATTTATATTTTCATATTTGCAACATGCGTTTGTTTTTGATTATACACGCACATGGTTTTGGTTATCTAGTGATCAAACAATGGTACAAAAAATTCATATTTGAGATTCATAGCAACATCAAAACAAAATTAGTATAATCCTAAATGTGAGGTAACATCTTGTTCAAAAAACCGGCCTCATCCATTGACATATTTTTTAATCAAATTAACTTTGAAGTTGACGCAGTGAAGTGTTTAATTCACCGTTATTACTAAATGTTATTGATACATCTACTGTCGACTATTATTCCTGAGGATATCGCCTGGCCCTGTAGCCATTAACCATCGTACATGTACCGACATAAAAAAAAAAAGAACCGGTTAATCTGTTAACAAAATTGGCCTTAAAACATTTAATTATTTTTTCCTAACAATGGAACTGATATCTCCCTCGATACAAAGCGATGATTTATTTGAGCGTCCTCTAATTTACTAGTTATGTCTTTTTGTTTCGATAATCTCGTCATTCTGTATAAAAAAATAGGATTTCCGGATATTTGATCTCCTTGTATTTATGGAATAGACATAGATTATCAATTTGTGCATCTGGAAATGTCATTGATTTTGAGTAATGTACTGATATACATCTATTCTATAATAAACATATGTTTTTTGTAGATATCAACTAAGGGTTTACTCAAATAAAGTTATTAGTATTATATATTATACTCTACTTTTACCACTCAACAAAAAAAATACACATTTATTCCAATTATACATTGAATCAGGTGATAAAACATGATCTATCTATGGACTTAAAAACGAAAACAACATAAACTATCAGACATTTGATAGTGTATGATAATCGAATCTATTACCATGCATATCTTCAAAATCAAAATGAAACCTAAATTTCAACCTTATCCACAATAATAATGCACTTTTGAAACCTTAGTTTTATCACAATATTAAATCTAACCTTTGAGTAGAGCAATCTATGGGTTTAATATATCAATTAATAAAACAACCCTATACAACAAAGATAACTTTGAGAAACCAAGAAGTATCGGTCAAACCTGCGCCTGTATAACCCTTCTTAGTCAAGTAAGAATCAATAAAACTAATATACTATTGTTAACTTTTCAATAAGTGCGAACACTATCTTTTAATAGTATTTTGGATAATGGGTTGTATTGTACTATAGTTATAATACATTTTTGTAAAGAAACCCAAATTTAAAAAACCCGAATTGAAATGGGATAATATTGACACATGTTGATAATTGTTTAATGAAAATTAAGGTAAATGCCTGTTTTATTCAAAATAAGTTTAAGATAGTTTGACATACAAATAATGAAATAGATTTTGTATAACTAGTACTCATGACGTACGTAGGATGTGATCTGAGTGATAAATATATACAAATATTTAAAGTACAAATTTATAGAACTCAGTATATGATAAACAACAATTACCTAAGCGCTTCACAATTAAAAATAAAATTAAATACAAAAATACATTGAAACATAAGTGTATGAAAGCACTAAATAATGACGAACCGAACCAGCATATTCAATTTATTTTAGTATAACATAGAAATACAAGAAATAAGAAATAATAAATGAAAAGAAACACAAAAAATACAAACCTGTCTAAAAATTAAGAAGCCAATAAAAAGGTATGAAAACTAAAATAAAACATTGCATTTGAAAACAACTAAAGAATTTATTACTACGCACGAACGACGTAAACTGTTCGAGAGTGTAGCCTTGTCATCCTCATACCGTCGTATCTTTTTGTTCTACACATACGCTGCCTATCCCAGGCATATATGCAACTAGGTACCACCTAGTTTTATTACAGGCCTTCCAAATTTTGCTAAAAACAAGCTTAGTGATTACAGTACTGACACAAAGGGTTTCTATACCAAAATTGTTTCTTCATGGATTTCTTAATGGATTGACAGACCATTTGTATTGTATATCATTTATAATTCCCTCTAGGTACATGGAATCAATCAGGAACTGAAGACAAGAAAAATTTGCTTTGAAGTATTATTCTCAAAACATGTATAACATAGTCAGAGTAGTATCCATAGGGTCCTTGTTGAACAAAGACCTCAGTCATTGAATAAATGAATGATGAAATCTCCATAGGGTCCCTATGTTGAACAAAGACCTCCGTTTGGGAGGGATAACTGGGATGATTGATCGCTACTAATTACAACAATAGGTTCAGTCCCAATTTATATCATTTTTCATTTAGTGGGTTTTTCTATAAGAATGTTGTAAAAGTTAAGACGACGAACGGCGGTGACGGCAACGTGACACAAAAAGATGAAGAAAAAGCTCACTTTGCCATTCGGCTAAATAAGCAAAAAAGAAAACATGATTTTGAATGCTGAATGAATATTTATTGATTTGTAGGACTAACACACGTTGATCGCACTTTACACATTCAGGTTCTCTTTAAACAGTACTTTTTGCTATACAAATTTGGGATCGTAAATACACATATCACAAATCCATAATTTTGTGAAGAGACTAACACGGAATCTACCATTCAATATACTTCTAGATTATCGTTTGAGATTGACCAAATCTTAATCTGTTTATCCGCAAATTTTACCTATAGACGACGTTGTCCAATTTTATGCTCAAAAATCATAGCAACGCCACGTGCCTCCTGAATTTCGAGACGATAATTTTCGGGATCAATGTTTCAACAGACATTCGGGTTTCAATGGATACGTAATAGTGCATCTCTACTGGCTTGATTTTTTTTTTTGTACTTGTATTAAACATAATTCCATCATAGACCTTCTTAAAGGCAAAAGGTAAAAAGCACCTGTGCGAAATTTTTAAAATTTAATTTTTAGATATATTGATGATGACCTACGTGAATAACGTACATTTCAGTCATTACTTAATATTCCAGTGACTTAAATTATGAACTACTGAAACTAGACGACTCTCCATATCTTGATCACTACCACAATATGATAGCGATGGACGTACTACACATACAATCTATGACAAACAGGACGATTTCAGACATCTTCAATTATCAATTTCCACATTTCTCAACCAGTAATCATACCTCTGTCTCATCTTTTGGTGTTTACATATCTCACTTTGATCGTTATGCTCCTGTACAACAAGAACCGCTTGAACCAAAGTTATGAGGAAGGAAAGAATAAAAAAGACGCTCCGTAAATCTAGTCTGAATCTAAACCTACTAAGACATTTTTACCGGTCGTCTTAGATGTGTTTTAGCATTTACATCTGAACATTGACTTTTCCCCGAATGTTTAGCTGACTGTGAATTCGTTTTTGCTATAAGCCTGTTTTTGGTTATGTTTTTTCAAAACCTTTCATGTATTTAGTTATAATTTTATCAAAATTTTCTTATACGGCTTAAGTTTATCAGCTGTACTTTTTTTCCTATTCTTTTTGTAAAAATAAAGATATATTGGAATCATCACTTATAGTGAAAGAGTTCAAAAGCAACAATTACAGAATTTATTTAATTTATTTTAGAAGAAAAACCGACATAGCAAGATACTACAAATTAATTACACAATTACTAACAACAATTCTATAATATTTATTTCTTGCAATTGTTAAAAAAACAACCCAATAAAACATATTAACCTACTTACTTGATTTTTTTTATCCAATTTTAGAAAGGAGTAGGCTCCAGTAAAAGACCCCTTTCTGCCCCTAAAATATAGCTAGTTTTACCAAATTGTTGAAATGTAAACTTTTAGTGGTTTATTGGACAGTAGGAATGCTTCTACTACAGAATAAGGGCTCTTTTTGACCAGACAATACAATATATCGATACCTAAGCACCATTAAGTCATGCTAAATTAACTGAAATCTCACAATTTCTAGCATTTTAGTTAAACTATTTTAAACGTTTTTTCGTGTAAAACGACAGTGTCCGCGTATGTGTTCAGCCTTAATCAATGATATTAAGTTGTATTTTATAATAAATACATAACATATATAAAAGGTTGAGGATGAACACGGATAGCGCCACTTTCATTTGTACCAAAAACCAACTGAAAAGTGACATTTTTTTTTGGCATATTTGGTAGATTTTTATATTTGAGCTTGAAGCGTGGTTCACATTTTAATGACTAAATCATTAAAATCTTTTCACATAAACTAATTGATTCAAAAGAAATATGACTTTTCAGTGTTTTAAAAAGTGGTCCAAAATCTTTCGTCAGATGAACCTGAAATTTGAGGCCAAAATCGGTCCTTACCGGAAACCTACTGACTTACCTGCGACGTCACTTATATGTGTCAGATACATACGTGTGAAGGTACATTTCTTAAATACATTAACTGTTTTTTTGTGTACATTCCTATGATCATTTAGACATTCGATAAATATTTGTGCTAACATGTCAAATGTACTAATTATAGCATTTATTTATTATTTAATGCTCTCCTTATTGTTTCTTTTCATTGTTCCTGTCATGTAATTTGATGATTTTATCTTATATTTAACAGAGACCATAAAGCTCGAGTTTTTTTCGCCCAAAACGCATATTCAACCACCATAAATTCTTAAAAATGTCCTGTTTTGGAAAATGAAAGTTGTTTGTCTTATCTTATATTTGTTTTATGCCCTATTTATGGCATTATGTATTATCTGGTCTGTGGCTTCCGTTCTTTTCGATTTGTACCGTTCGACCCCGTCCGGGTCGTCTCCGCTTCAGGTTAAAGTTTTTGTTCGAGGTATTTAATAATTAAGTCCAATCAACTTGAAACATAGTAAACATGTCCCCTAAGAAATGATCTTTCTAATGATTCTGCTGCCAAAATAGAGATTTTATCATATTATTTCACGGTCCACTGAACATAGAAAATGAATAGTGCGGAGGGAATCCTTACTGGGGACACATTCATATGTGTAATGTTCTAAATCAGTTTTAGTATTCTTGATATTTTAGTGTTTAACATGTCGAAATGTACTTATATATTATTGATCTTATTTATTTTTCAGTCTTGAGTATTCTTGCATTGATTAATATTGTTTTCCTGTCTATTGTAATGTTGTCAAAAAACAAGTGTCCTGTACCGGAGGCAATATTAGGCATTTTATTATCTAAGAGTTCTTTTTTCCTACTTAGTATATCTACGTTTGTTATATTGTCGTTAGTTTTGTGCAATTCAGTGTTTCTGTTGTTTTGTTGTTTCCCCATATAGTTGATGTGCAATCCCCTCACATGATATGCATGATTTTTCTATAATGGCCTTCCGAACATCAAATAAACCTCATGTAAATCATCACATTTCGCTCTAAACCTGTACTCAAAACTACTTCCGCTTTCTAGACTGAACTCTCTATTGGAAAGCGTATGAAAATGCCACACTAACAGAAGTCGAGTCTACGAAGTTAAACATAGTTGCCATGGAGATGATATTGCTAACTATAGATTATTCAGGACGCCGTTGTTGAACATTCAGAGAATTGCAAAAACGTTCCACTCTTCAGTTGAGGTTCACAAACAAGGGTGTTTGAAGCTATGAAAATGAAAGCAATATTCTTCACCATACAAGAGTAAAAAGCAAGCAATTCCTTCATAATTTAAGGATCAAACTTCTATATATCTGTAATTCCTACACCTAAAACAACCCTGTTGCATCTAAACTTTTAATCACAAAAAAGTGTAGCAGTATCTCTATATTTGTATGACCTCAAAGCTAAACCACTTGATTGTGCATGTTCAAATTTCCCATTGTGTATAATCCTGCTGGCCCATGTACTTTCTGAGACCCCAAACAAAGTCAATAACTACAAGTTGAGACAACTTTTGTCCAAGGGTCCAAATTATAGAAGCCACAGCCAATCAATTGGAACTTCAAACTACTAATGGATTCTTGAAGACTCCTCCGGGTGCGGGAACCATACTTGCTACATGTTGAAGACAAGTTGGTGACCTTCTACTGTTGTATTTTTTCTATGGTCGCTTTTGGTTGTCTCTTTGACAGCATTCCCCATTTCCATTCTCAATTTTATAAATCTGATGAGGGTTGAATTCAAAATATTGGGGGCAAAAAGAGAACATGTTGAGGTATGACACGTTTCGTATTGGGTTAAATCATGAGACATTGAGTTCCCGTGATGAAGTAAAGTAAGAAAACATTAAAGGTCAATGAGTCACCAAGCTCCTTCCATCATTTAAAGAACCCTCAGGTCATAGAGGAGTTTCTTGACCTCCCATGACAAATATGTTGTTGTTCAAGCTGACAAGCCTAAAACAATATTGTATTTTGTTTGCAAATAACACTACATTGACTGCCTATATATGGAACTGGGGAAAAATAACACACTTGGAATCATACATAATACCACTAAGAACGCTTCCGAAGCAGAAGATTGCCTGAAAACCCAAATCGGTTCTAATCTCCTTTGGTGTTAATCCAAAGGAGAAAACCTGATCTTCCACCTTATATTGGAATTCTACAAGCTTCAAAGAATCCTTAATAAGGAATGGTATATTGCAGGTTCTTCCAAATGTTCCCCTAAACCCTTTCTAAAGTTCTTACAGCCATACTCACTGCAGTCAAAGAAGGACTTCAGAAATATACCGATACGGCCAATATATCAAGAAGGTAGTGTTAATCAAATGTGGATACGACAAAAATCAAAAGAGTTATTGGTGAATTTACAATCTCCATCATTAAACCTTTGTTTTCAAATTTTATATACCACTATTCCACAACTAAACTTAAAAGAGCTCGACCTGAAAGAACTCGTCAGCTTTATGTTTCTATAAACAAAAAGGCACTAGACGTTTTAAGTATCTAGTTTTTTTGGTCTGGGAATTACAGCTTACTTTGTAAAAAATCACACAGAGTCGGAAAAAAATAACGACGAGGATATCCTGCCATGCTGACCTTTTATTGACAACATATTATGTTAAATTTGGAGTTTGGTCTTCCAACAGGTGTATTGGAATCCCAATGGCTACCATTGCCTCCTCTACTACTTGCAGATTTGTTTTTATAATCCTATGTAAGCAAATTTAGTCCAAGGGCTGGTACAGAAAGGAGAAAAGACATAAGCCCATTCTTATAATTTCACCTTTCGGAATCATTCCACATTAAGGTCATCACTCAAGCAATTTTACGGTCGCCAACATGAGTTTTCTGATTGGCCATTTATGTACAAAAGAATGTCTAGAAATGCATAATATGAAACTTCTTCCTCAGTCATGATAACCTAGTCATCAATGCCGTAACTGGAACAAATAAATAACACACGGGTTGCCATATACGGTGGCAGGAATACTTACCCTACCTGAGCACCGTGATTTCACACTCCCAGTTTTTAGTGGATTTCGTGATGTTTTCTTATTATTATTTATATACTGTTGATGAAATGTCCCTTGGTTTTGTGAGTTTTTGTTCACGTCCTGATTTTTAATGTTATTGTCATGTTTAGCAGCACATATAGGACAACACGACGGGTACCAACATGTGCAAGATCTGCTTACATTCCCGAGGCACCTGAGATCAAACCTATTTTTTGTTTGGTTTTGTGTTGCTTATTCTTTAGTGTTTCTTATGTTATGTCAGTAGTACTATTGTTTGTCCTGTTTGTCTTTTTTTTTAGCCATGACGTTGTCAGTTTAATGTTATATTTATGGTTTGGCGTCCCTCTGGTATAGTCATTTTCGACCCTCTATTAGCTTCTCTTTACAACGATTTTTGTTCATCTTTAATTTAAAATTTTTCTATTAGATTCACACGCATTCATGATTGCGAAACTTATGTTGAAAAATAAAGACTAGCAGTAGTAGCAAAACATAAATTTGTGAACGATGTTTTGCACTACAGGTCACTTGACGAATCTAATAATCTAAACACAAGTTTCATTCTCTATTTCTTTTTGTATGTATCCGTATTTTACTATATACCTAGCAACCAAGCAAATATTGAATCAATAATGAATCGTGTAAAAAAGGGGTTTGAAAACAAACTTCGAAATCATCCTTGATTCTGTGATAAGAGTACAAAAAATATGCATACATTACTTTAAAATCACGTCCTTAAAATCTAATTAAAATGTTTTTTTCCAAATATTTAGAACAATTTGACATTTAATTTAGTCCATTATAACTATTTGTTTTTTTAAGATTGGAGCTCGTAACTATTTTGATTTGCTCATTTTTAAAAGAAATAGTTTTTTTGTGAACGTCACATGGCGTTGTTTGCGTAGATTTTTACTTTTTTTTGTTTTATTGTGTTTTTAAAGTTAATTTACCTATGTTGAAAAGATCGTATATAATGTAAAAAACATTTAAAAATACAAATGTGTTTATCACAAAGAGAATTTGGAAGATTTATGCATCAATATATGTTTTGATAGGTGCTATTGTAGTACTCGGTGTAATTTTGTACTACGACGATATAGTAATAATACGTCATCGTTAGAAAACTTAAAAACAACCCACCTTAATTTACTTTAATGCAGTTTATATTCAATATTTATTTACGTAATACACAGGTTTTTTAAAATCTTAACCCAGAAGATACCTTTCAAACGATACCCGACGAGTTTAAAAAGTAAAATTTTGTCAAAACTAAACGTCGAGTATCCTACAATTTTGTAAACATCAAATCATAATTCACGCGCATTTGATCATTGGAAATTATGAAAAAAGCTGTATAATTTTAAGTTGTACATTTATTCAATTTTCTCGAACTCAAATTTGGATTTGGTGAGTAATTAAATATTCTAATACATAATATAAGCCGTAAACAAATAATACCAAACTCAAGGAAAATTCAATAAGAAAGTTTCCATATCGATAGTGAAAAATCAAAATCTCAATCCCCCCCACAAATCAAACGATAGATAATAACAAGTCACAATAACAAAAAAAACCACGCAATAAAATCTCAAAATCCAACACAGAACAGGCCAAATCACAAACACATAATCAAAATCAGGTCAATAAACAAAACGACTTCAATCACTTAAACAAAATACAATCAAGTCAAGATAACGATAACAAACGCTATAAATCAAATATACTCAAGAACAAACAGGGGGCAAATAATACAAGATCAATCACAAATACAACACACATCCATAAAAAATTAGATTTTATATTCATTATTAAGCAATATATGATCGTGCAAATAAACAACAACACGATCACGTCGCGACAAAAGAACAACAAACTCGTGTTCGTAAATTAACGAAGTTTACAATACAAAACGACGAACACACAGTAGACCCAAATATAAACTAGATCCATCACAACAGAACACAAAATCAGGCTAATCAAAGAAACCGGATAAATTACAAAAACAAAGATTGAAAGGTAAATCTGGTATATTATAAAGAGCAAACAACACACCTGTCGCATTAAATTTAGTTATCCTTTATTTATGCGGGCGCACATAACTATATATATTATATACTTAGTAGAAATACAGATAAATTGTATGTGTACTACAATCATTGGCAATTGTGCTGTAATCAGCCACCCGTGATGAAATGTGAATCAGCACGGCTGCAAAAGCTGTATCACACCATTATCTGTACTGACGTCACTCATCGATTGCAGTCAATGTTGCAAAGCTGATCAAATCCCTAATCTGTATGAAACGTCATGTCAAACCAACAATCAGTATGACTCATATTTCAAACCTCTTTATATCTGTATGACGTCATTTAACACTAAAAAAACATCTACTTGTGTGTAAAGATATAGTAATAAAGTGTATATGATATGGCTTTATCAAATATCACACACCATATCAACCCTCACCAATATAATCCCTCGGAGCAGAGCTCTTGGGATTTATATTGTTGTCCTCGGTTGATTACTGATGCATATTGAAAAAAGCCATATGATATTTCACTATAATACATCTAATATAAGTTCAGGAGACAGTTAAAAACTATATATAAATTGACAAAGAAAAATCTAAATTCTCTCTTCTAAAGATTATCATAAATGGAGTTCAAAATATATGCATACTAAATGCAACCTTATCAAATGTATATTGTAAAAAAGAAACTACATATAAACTGTTTTTGGCAGTTCGACATTCCTATTTAAAGTAGGGAATATGCATCATAATAAAGTCAATAAATTAATAAAAGGTAAATAAATAAAAAAAACAATCAAAAGCTTCCTTCGTCAGATGTAATACTTACTTCTTAACAACTATTTTTAAATAACTTTTCTGATAGATAGTAAAAACTTTATGATCGAAGTAAATTTATTTATTTGAAATTTTGTAATTAATGTACACAGCTCGGAGATCACTGATAACAAATAAAATAAAATAATGCTGTTTTTCATAGATAGCTGCTTTCAAAAATAAAACATCGGTCGGTCGGATAGTTCTTATTAGGTGGAAATTCGAAAAACACCCATTTCAACGTAAATACGACAAAATAATATTTTTAAAAAATGTATATAAAAACATTACAGATTTCTTTAACTTCAGTAGATTATTATCTAAATATACAAAAACCCAATTCTTAGTCTAACTGTCGTGTCTATACACATAGATTGAAAGCGTTTTTTTTTTTCCCTCAATGACATTCTATTCTACCAAACCTGAACCCTGGGAAATGTAATGGCGAGTCAGAGTTGATCACAAAGACATCCCACAATCAATGTTCAAAGATAAAAAAAAACCCACTACAAACCAGTAAAAGTCTGAAATGGCCTATATCTTACTCGACCTGTAACTGAAGTTTAACCCGACCAGTCTGATTTGGTCTTTGTCATTGAATATATCTGAACTTTTAAAATCGCACCAGCTGAAATATCCTTGAACCAATTCTCGACCTGTACACACCCTATTTTTCCAGTCTAAACCATACTTTAATCAAAGGTCAAAACTAACTCGACCAGTCTGAACAATACCAGGATCAAATAACCTCTACTTTTTTAACTGTTATAATAAATTTTCTTTTAACTGACATATAACATCAAACAACAAACATCAATAAAGTGTTTAATCATCATATATAAGATATTATCAATAATCATAAATTGGAATAATAATGTTTTTATATTATCTATACATTTGTAAAATAATTCAAAAAGGGAGTTAAATTAAAGAAATTAATAAAGCATAGCTCTTTTTATTATGTGAAGGTATAAGTATTAAGTCTGCTTTGGTACAAAGTATTGAATGAGAAATATATATGCTTTTAGCCGGAAAGGAAAAATGGTAAGAACCATCTTACAATGACAGGTATTTACTGGAAAACATAACACACTATGGTTGGACAAAATATACTAAAAGCACTAACCTCATGCTGGTTTCCAATATCGCATATATCGAAGAATTTTAGGAAACTTTTTTTCACTGCTTTACCAAATGAAAATAAATAAGTACCAACATGTAAACATTTTGTAAATACAGGACTAGTATTGGATTTGTCTGATGGTATACCAGTCTCTGGCTGGCACTACATATATGGATTTTTGAAAATGACAAAATATTGAACTGCCTTTTGAATAGTCATGATTATTTCTATATGGTATCTACAAAAAGTTTAAACTGAATTTTTTAAATAAAGGATATTCTAGCATTGCAAAATACTATTTTAGCCAACAAAATTAAAGAGTTTTGCCAAATTAAAATGCTTTAAAAAAATTAACATTTAAAGGAACACTTAATAAGAAAAATATTACATGTTCATTTAAAAACTCCCTGTAGAGGTATATAGCAAATACTAGTCCTGGGCCCCTATTAAGATAAAATAAAAATGTTAAATTTTGATTGAAACACTACAAATAAGATTCCAAATGTTATAAATAATTATTTATTTTCCAACCTATTGGTGCACCATCATAAGTATTTCAATATTTGCTTTATTATTTAATAATTCCCTTGATTGAATATGCCATTAAAGTATCAATTTTTGCTTTAATATTTAATAATTCCCTTGTGTGAATATGCCCTTATGTAACCTTTCGCATAGCAAGTTGAGCCTAGTCGATTGTATACAATAAAGAAAGCTCATTAATAAAAAAAACTCTGCTTAGTTGCAAACTCATTTGAAATTAAATAAGATCACACCTGGTTAGAGGTATCAAATTCTAAATAACATTTATTAAAAATTGCTAACATCCTGCATAACTCAAATAACAACAAGGCCTTTTGAATATACTACAACGTAGATAATTATACTGTACAACACACATGTTGATAAATGTAATTAGAAGCATATTAAAGCACGATTTGGTAATCCCATTGATATTAATTTTAACAAAAAACTATTTAAATTTAAATGAAATAAATTTTTGACTGTTTTACTCTGGAACACCATTTCCATTTTTAAAAGAATACAAGGATGCCTGATAGAAATTTCTATGATCATGATTAAATAAATTCTTTGTTTCACAAACAAAACAAAGTCTCAGTTTCTAAAATTATCAAGATGCTTTATATAGGTATTTATAATATATATTTATACTATATATGAGAGCCCAGGAGGTCGTGTGGTCTAGCGGGACGGCTCAGTGCAGCGATTTGGTGTCACGAATAACAGAGCAAGGGTTCGAATCCCGCGAGGGAAGAACCAAAAAATTTTTGCAAAGGCAACATTTACAGATCAAACATTGTTGGGTTTATGAATAGACGAGTTTAAAATACAATATAATAAATATATATATAATAAATATATATATATATAAATATAAGAGTGTAAAACAATGTAACTTTAACACACTATAACTCGTCTAAACATCAACCCAACAATTTTAATCGTATATTTAGCGTTATCGCAATTTTAGGTTCTTCCTCGCGCGGGATTCGAACCCATGCTTACTGAGATATCGTGACCCAAATCGCCTGGCACTGCAGCCTTCCCCGTTTAAGACCACACGACCATCTGGGTATAATATATATTAAATAACAATAAAAAAAATCATTGTAAAACAATTTAACCAAACTCAACTGGTTAAAAAAGAGAAGAAAGGTACCAAAGGACAGTCAAACTCATAAATCGAAAATAAACTGACGATGCCATGGCTAAAAATTGAAAAGGACAAACAGACAAACATTATACACATGAAACAACATAGCAAACAAAAGAATAAACAACAACGAAACACCGCACCAAATTAAAACTAGGGATGATCTCAGGTGCTCGTTGCTCCCGGAAGGGGTAAGCAGATCCTGCTCCACATGTGGCAACGGTCGTGTTGTTTATGAGATAAAAAATGCGGTAAATAGTCTAATTCGGTAGTCACATTCATGTCAGGAGGAATGGGATTGTAGTTCGACGTAAGGAACAATATCCGATATCATTTGGGAAACGGTTTTTCCCATAACAGTCCAACCAACTCTGATGACGTCCAAAAATATACGAAAGAGATAATTTTCAACTTCACCATTTGGGAACTCTTGATTTAATATAGCTATTCTTGTACACAACAACCCTCTATCAAGAAAATCATATAGGAAATACAGCACAGGAATAGTCGTATCAATTAGGAAAGATAAATACACCGTATTGCTGAATGGTTGCTACACAAGAAATTGAAAGTTCACAATTGGAAAAGCTGAAATCATCTCTTTTGTTCGTAAAGGTTTTTGTTTCAATCGACCCTCATCGTCATTTTCTAGATGTAAGTCAAATTGAGGCCAGACTTAACTGTATCCTGTATGTGATCCTTTATCTCTAGTCAATGGGGGTAATGTAAGTGTTGATGAATATTGTGTTGAAGTTATATTATGATAATTATTGAGAAATTTTGAATTTTCAATATTACGACACTTGAATACAATTTTAATTTCAAGTTGTTGTCCAAACTTCATTTTTTTTTAAACATTTCCTTATATTAATTACAATACAGTGATAGATTCCAAATAAAAGGTATAAGTTCGGTTAAGTCCTTGTCGATATGGTAAGAACTAGTTCGAAAATGGTCCAGACTTGTAAAAAATGATTAAGTTCTGGTCCAGTACAAGTTTCAGTACTGTTAAGTAGTTTCAGACTACTGGTTGATGTTAGTTTAAGTAAACTTCAGAATAAATCAGACGTTCGAGTAAATAATAATATGGCCATATTCAGACTTTTACTGGTGTTGTAGTGTATAGAGACTAATACAAATAGTTTGATGTTGTTAATCTCAAAAACAAAAACAATTACAAAGACCAAACAACACATTAAATGACATAGAACAACACCCAGTCAAAAACAAAGACAAACAAACAATTACAAAAAGCCAAACACAACCAATCACAAATACGCTTAACCACTAAATATATGAGAGAAACAACAAATCAACCACTATATAACACAACAAACAATCGAGCACAAAACAAACACCAATTATAATTCTAACGAAAATGATTCACAAAGACTAAAAAACGTCAAGCACAAAGAGACTAACATAAAATCACAAAGAACAAAAAACCCACAACGAAATCACACACGACAAAACAAAACCAATCATAAATTACGAAAAAACCACACAATCCAATCGCAAAGACAGCACAAACGCAGCCAAGCACAAAACAAAACACAACCAATCACGACACATGTATAATCCAAATACCAACCACGTTTCAAATCACAACAACCAACATACACGAATGAATCACAAAGACTACAACATAACAGGTAAATCACAAAGAACAATCCACAGTATTATTAAAAAAGAGCAACACAAATGATCATCTGTACCAACTTAATCAATCACAACAAAATCAAACATTATCAATCACAAAGAATACAACAAACAATCACAAATGTAACACAATAAATCTATGAAGGAAAAAATACAATCAATTGAAACACAAACACCTAAAAAATATAAATTCGCCATGTAACTGGAGGCCTTGAATTTTGGCGTAAATCCTTTTTCGACATCATGCCTAATACTATCTTTATGTCCGTCGGCATCACCCTTGTCAGCGGGATGATATAAAAAATTGGGCGTTTCGTAACTCCATGATAAATTATAAATCAATAAAGGGAAAATTCTTTCCACAATGTTTAATATAGAAAAATCTTAAATTTGTTTTAACTGCAAATTAAATTAAGCCTCGATATTACTTATCTAATGGTTTACATTTAACGTTATACCTTGTAATTTAATTGTTTCTTTGCCATTATCCAAATGTCGTAAAACTCCAAAAGAAGATCGGTTACTTACTTAAAATTTCGATTTTTCTTATTTTTTTAAAGGTCCTACCGTGAATAGAATTATATTTAACCAATGCAGGACAACCATTCCACGTATCTGTTTACGTTAAGAAAAGGGCAAGTTGAACGTTAACGTGAATATGTGCAGAATCAATACAATAACGTAAACAAAGATTTCAAAAAAGCAAAGGTACATTTCCATCACAGTTATAATAATAATTACTAAACAACACGAACTCCACTATAAACCTGGAGTGGAAATCAGTCCTCCGGAAGGGTAGCAATGTGCTGCATCGTATACGTACGGCAACTTGTCGTGCTATTTCTTTTGTTTCATTCGTAAATGATGGAAGGTTATATAACTGTAGGAGAAATATCAGATAATGATTTGTTTTTTTTACACAACCTTTGTCATAATGGCCAATCGCTCATGATGGCTGACCCGTAAAATTTTCTTGAGTGATGACCTTAATTTAATTGTTCTTCATACACTGTCTAAATAACAAACTATGATCGTCATGTAAAACAATTCATCTTGTTTTTTTTTTTTGCCGGGTCATGTAACGAATATACCAAATGAAGATAACCTGAGTGACTGATCTCCTGGAATAATTTCAATACAGATGCAGTATGAACAAGGATTACCAGTTGAATAACGAAGGCCACCAACGTGGGATGATTCTGTCACCAAGAAAAAACATTTACCTTTGGAACCAAAATCATTAAAAGGATTTACGTTCCAATACTCTGGGACAAACTTTAACGATTTCACCTGTAACTGGTAACACCGATAATGTATATATCTTTGGGTAATGTATTGTTTGTTTTTACTGAGAGTGTTCGTCATGGTCACAATTCATTGGTCAGGCAAACCTCTTAAAATCTTATAAAGTAATCCAGTCTTATCACATTGGATAACGCGTGACATTGCATCTATAAACTTTAATTTAAGAAAATAGGTTGTTAGGTTTCTATCCATTAGTTTTGTCATGAAAGTTGACAACTTTAATATTGCAGTTTAAAAATCTGAATTTCTAATGCTGCAATGTATTTCTGTTTGAAAAAATAACTTATGAATGTTGTGCTTCCACCACCGATTTTCTTCTTATACCATTACCAAGTTACAGTCAAAATGCTAATATCCTAATGCCAAGATATACCACACCAAGCAACTATGTGCGTTATTTGCAGACAGTGTACCGAGTTATATAACTAAAATTACAAAGTATTAAGAAAGTTTCAGATTACTGTATAGTCTAGCGCTTTTTCGTCCAACTTGTCGAGACTATAACTATGTTTTGAGAGCGAGGAGTTTTTATATACAATTTTAAGAAGAGTGGTTATCGGAGTTCATCTTTGGCGCGCAAGATCCTCCGATAAAACCTATGGTCAGCAATAAAACTCCACATACACACTGAGGGACAGTCAAACTCATAAATTGAAAATAAACTGACAACGCCATTTAAAGAAAAGAAAAGACAAACAGTACAAATGGAATAGTACAACAAACACACTGTTTTAAAAATTAAGGACTAGGCAACACGAACCCCAACATAAAACTGGGTTTTAATCTGATCATGAGGTGGCGCCGGAAGGGTAGGAATATCTGCTCCACATATGCACCCGTAATATTGCTCATGTTATACAAACCCGGGTAAATATCTAAATTCGCTAGGTGGTTCATATGTTCCCTTGAAAAGGTAACGGAATAGTATGAGTAACATATTCGATATCATTTGTGAAACGGATATCCCTTAAAGTAATCCAACTCATGATGCGTCCATAAAATTTTAAAAAGGATGATTTCATTTATGAACAGCGTCCTCGTGAGGCAACCAATACCTTTCGAAGGAAATCATGATAGGAAATATAACCCAGGAATACCGTATCAATTAGAGATAAATACTCCGAAATGCATGGCGCTGCTAGAATGTTTCAAAATAGGAATGGAAAGTTCACATTGGGAGCTGCAATCATCTCTTTTTCTTCGTAAAGATTGGTATATTAGCTGACCCTTCTTTGTCAATTTCCTAGAATAACTAAAGATATGATGGCATCTAGACTGGAACATCATATAGCTGAAAGTACTTTTAAATGATGTTGTTAACTTAAATCTTATCTTCCTATGAAGTTCCTAGTTTAAAGCACCCCATAATAATAAAGAACAAAGTCGGGGACAAGAAGAGGACACAATTGGTTCCATTGGAATGGCCGAAATTTTGTTAAAACACGTCCCCAAACGTAACAAATATGCAGTCCATCAAGAAATTCAACCATCGGATAAAGACCAGTTTCAGAGAAACTTTTGTTCAGATCAGAGTGGAGTCTTTACAAAGTAGGATTTATACCCTCCCTGACGACAAGATAACTTGTATCTACGTTGGCCATTCTATATGAAACAGCAATACAATTTCCAATATATTTCTATGTAATGAAAGATAGAAGAGTCTTAGATTGTATATACTTTTTAAAGATATTGTTTAATCTCAAAAACTAATTCCATCACCACCTCTTCCTCTAGAAAAGCAGTTTTACAATAACTGTGATGCCCGGCTAGATTGCTATAAAAAAGGTTTAATAATTTAAAAAGGGTTTTCGTGGAACACTGGAAAACCCAGTTATAATACCTTTTGTTTGTAAGGACACTTATGTAGTTTTAGGTATCCAATACCGTTGATGAAGATCAATTCATTCATCTTTGGTTGAAATACAAAAGGAAACTATAGAACATACCTATGAATAACCAGGATATCCCTCTTTGATAAGTGTCCGTGAGTGGTAAGTGTAGAGTTTCTCAAGTTGAATTATCAATACCTTATTCATAACGACTTTACTGAAAATTTCATAAATTAAAAAAACAAAATTGATGTCGATAAGGTAATTATTGAAAACATAGTACTGCATAGATAATTATGATTACAAAAATAATATAAATAGTTGTATTTAAAACATGTAAACAGTTTGATACTGATTAAAAAAAAAAAATATTTTGAACCAGGTTAATTATCAAACATGGCTGCGGACTTATACACCCCTAAATGAATAGCTTCTTTTGATTTAAAACTGGAAATAAACCACTTTAAAAAACGAAGAGTCTTTTTCCATTTTGGAGGGTTTTAAAACATTATGATGCTCAATGTCAATATTTTTGAAAGTTTAAAACTCCCCTCAAAGCTAAAAAAGTATAATAAACAAATACGAAAAAACATTACAAAAAAAATTACCAAGTCCCGGGGGAAATTTAAAGCTTTGGGGAAAAAGAGTGTAATGTTTTTTTTTAATTAAAATTTTATTTTTAAAAAAAAATCTAATAAAAGAAAATAGGTTTATTGCAATGTCGTTTATTCGTTAAAGGGCCCCAAATTTCCCCCCTATGCTTCACTCAAACTCGATTTCATTTTCTCTTTTAAACGTTTAACGATTCGTCTATAAAAAATTTCTTTTTGAAAAGCCATTTTAGTAAAAGAATACATTTAAATCCCAACCCAAAATTCATCGAAGATAAAGCAAAAAAGTTTTAAATTCCCCATCATAATGTTTAAGAATTAAGAATTAAACAAAACCTGACGGAAATTTCCAAAAAATTTCGAATTTGCACCCTTAAAATGACCGATTAGTTTTTTTGGAGAATTCCTATTTAACTTTCTTAAAGAAAAAATGTACGTGCCAATTTAAACTTTTTTCGCTTTCGGATATACTAAAAATTTGTTACTTAATAAGTGTGAATTTTTCCCGGTAACCCAGTGAAATTGAAATTATTGATACGTCGTATTTTAAATTTTTTTTTTTAAAAAACTGATGTTTTTTTATATTGAAACAAAAGGAAACTACTGATAACAAATATATATTTTTAAATTCCCAAAATAAAGAGTAATCTACTTTTTTTATTAATTTTTCCTATTTTAATTTGCTATTTTTTTTGCCTTTTTTTTTTTGTTTCAATGGTTTATCAGTTTATTGCACGGGAAAATTTAAATCGTGCTATTGCATTTGTGTGCATTTCTATTGCACTGACCCACTTATGACCTCTTATTCTGAAATCTTTTTTGTTAAAAAGGTATTCATGTTGTCCAATCAAATTGGGTTTTTTAAAAACGTTTTTGACTTAATGATTTTCTTGTCATTCAAATTCCCTCTGATTTCATGTTCCTGTTATTGAAAATTTTAAAGAAAAGGTTGTACATGTAAACTCCTTACCATTATAAAATTTATACAGGGGTTTTGACTTTCGGTGTTTTTTTTTAAGAATTTGTTAAAACTAACCCCAGTATGTTTTAGGTAATAAAACAGTTATTTAATGTTAACAGTGCAATAGATCAAAATAAAATTTTTCCCCCCCGTATGGAGAACAGCTCATTGTTCAATTTCCCTCCCCGCCGTTTTGGGTTCGGGCAAAAGAAAAATGAACTGATCTTCATACCTAGGGAAATATGTTTTTATCAATTGCATAGTTTCCTATTTTTCTGGGAGAGCTGAGCGTTTACAATATTGTTTTGTGTTCCCCAAAGGGCAGATAATTATGTATTCTGTGGCTTTTTTGCCTTTACCGGGGCAAATAGTAAATTTTCTATTTTTCCGGCTCTGATTAAAATATCCATATTCATTTTCCCGGGAAAATCCCCATTTCCCATAAAAAATAGCTATTTGACCACACCAGGAAAAAATAATTTGTTATGTTGAAGGGTTTTTTATAACGAGTGAAAAATTTTTTTTTTGAAATAATAGCTAAACATGTAGTTTTGGGATTATTTCTATATTTAGTAAAATGCAGTCTAATTCAAAATGTAACATAAAATCAAATCTGGGGATTTTTTTTCTGTGTGTTTAAAAAAAAAATTAAAGTTAAAAAACTCATTGTATCATACATTTGATGATTCTAATGACCAACAACCCGAGAAGCGAGCAGAAAATTTAAGCTTTTTAAATTAAAGGGAAATTTGTTTTTTTAAAAAAACTAACAATTGGATATCAAAGGGAAAAAGCCCCTGAAATGGAAAAAAGTTGCCCAAAAGCGGCGGGGTTAAACATGATTTGTTAAAATTTTAAAACCCTCCCCTAAATTAATAGCCAATGAAAAAAAACCCCAAAATCTCAGTAAAAAGCATAGTAAAAAACAGTTTAAAAGATGGGGCCATGTCAGAAATAGTTAACAACGAAACTAAGCAAACCGACAATTATACAAAGAATTTAAGAAAGTACTATACAAAAATAAAATTTTTTTTAAACTATTATTTTGAGGGAAAAAAGTTCAGCGTTTGTTTTTTTTTCTTTAGAAGTGATAACAGCCAATTTCCATACCATTCGCCTCAGCTGAATATTTTTATCGTGTATGAGGATTATCAAAGTTTTCTGACGATTTATTTTTATTATTACTTTTTTAGCAGGAAAAAGGGAAATCTTTTGTTAAATTAAAATTTCAAAAACCCTAATAAAACACATGGTACGCAAACAGATGAATATCGATTGATTATTGATGTTGGTTTTTTAAAAAGCCACTTTTATCAAGCTTTTTTGGCATTTCGGGGTGGCCAGTTTCTATTGGTGGGGGAAAGCCGGAGTGCCCGGAGAAAACCACCGGTCCGTCCTTCGATGGGAAAAAACGACAACCCCTAGTCAATTAAGATTGGAGTCAAGTGCACTGGTTAATTCAAAAAAAGATACGCTAAACACAAAGAAAATATACACTTCAAATAAAACATGAAAGGGGTTTTTTGGGTGTAAATGACAATCGGCGGCCAAAAATATTTTTTGATATGCATTGTATAAAAAGACGATATATTTGATTGCATGCCAATAAACAATCTTGATTAGAGACCAGATGACACAAAAATTATAAGCTAGGGGTCAGCTAACGGCCTTCAACAATTAGCAAAGCGAAAGTCATTTGTATTAGAACCTAAATCAGAAATGTAAAACGGAAAAAAAACAGTTAACTAATGTAAAAAACCCTAAACCCAAAAAACAATTATGTAACACAGCAATAAACGAAAACCACTGAATTACAGACCCCTCATTTTGGACGGGCACATATCACAGAATGGGGCGGGTGTTAAATATGTGAACGAGATAAAAAAAACCCCCCCCTTTAACCAGCTGAGATAGTGGTATTGCATACAACATAAGAACTACTTAAAAATCAATTAAGTGTTGGATAAAAAATAATAATTCATATTAAACACGTAAATGTGACAGGGTCCCTATCATCCTAATACCAAAGAGTTTTGAGAGTATCGTAGTTACTGACCTAGTAAAAAGTAAATAACGTTTAATGAAAAAAAATCATGCATTCTTAGACTTAATTACAATCATACACAATCCTGCACCGAACGATTCAATGTAAAGCGTCAAAAAACCGTCGGGGAAAAATATGACCTTGTGCAATGTCGATACACGAAAGTGTATGCCTTTAGAACACTGGAATTAAATAAATTAAAACTATTGTTAACAAAACAAAAAAAGAATGGTTCATAATACAGTATAAGTTTAAAGAGAAATTTATACTTAGCCGGAAAAACAAAAAATACGGTATCAAGTTCATTTACTTTTGAAAAAAAATAGGTCTAAAACCCAAATTTCGATCACTTTTTAAAAATCAAAAATCCCCAAAGGGGTATCGCAAGTATGGAGTTATAAATATCGAGGGAAAACCCTACATGAAAAATGAAGCCCCCATCCCAAAATTCATTAATTCAAAATGTTCCCCAAGGAATAAGATCACTTAAGGTAAACATTTACTAATATAGATATTTATCATACATACCTTTTCCCCCCATCACTTATTGCCCAAATACAGGGGATAATGCAGTTAAAATTTAAAGCAAGTCTTTCATCTGAATTAGCATACATGTGGGTATCAATGTTTACCGAATTCAAAGGGAAAGTTCATTGAAAATGTTGATTGTCTGTCTAACCTCGAGAAATAGGACACATCATCTTACACAAATATAAAATAAGTTGTAAATTGTTTCACTCATATATCGATTTAAAGTCCAAAAAACAATTAACACAAAGAAAAAAGGTTAATGCCAAAGGAAAACATTAGGAGGTCACATAAAATTTTGGATCGCTGAAATAAACTGAAAATCGAGAAAATAATCATTTACTCTTTATTGTCGATAGATAACACGATATTTTTAAAACAATGGCCGGTTATATAAACTTTATAGGGATTTAGGATTTTTGTGAGAAAAGATGTCTCTCTACAAATCCGATACCTTTTATGATCAATGTTTTTTCCAGGTACAAAAAGTGGGACCAAACCGAATGTAAAGCTATCTTGTCAACCTCAACGCTGACTACGCCAGCGCCCTTCCAACTTGTCAATTTTTGTGAAGTAAATTCGGATAAAATTTTTTTTCAGAGATCGGATGGATTTTAGATATTAATAATAAAATGAAAAGATGTTCCAATACACATATTGATTTAAAATATTGATACTGTTTATTAAAAATTTGATCTTATAACGTTTTCTGCTTAATTAACAGTGCAACATGTAAAAAAAAATTATTTTTCGATTTCCGATTTTTTTTTAAATAATGTTTATTTCATATTTAGTTTGACCTTTTTCAAAATGAAATCTTTTTTTTGACGAAATGTGCATTAGTTTTGTTTTCTATAATTGAAATACGTTAATGGCTTGGGACACCCGTAACAACAATGAAAAATGTTTACCGTGCGCAAAGACACAGGGAAGTGTGATCACAAGGTAATTTTTCTACCACCATACAATATACCTTTGATGTACCCTAAAGGGTAAATAAACTCATCTAAATACCAGGATTGAAATTTTACATTTTTGCCATAGAAAGTTCTCTCAAAAGACTTTTTAAAGTACGTCAAAAAAAAAATGTAAAAAAGGCCAAATAATAGATGTTTTGGGACAAAAAAATATGTGAATAAAGACTGCACTGGATTTGGGCCAAAAAATCTATTTCTTGTAATAGATAGATGTTTTTTCATTTGAATTCGTTACATTTAATAATTCATTGGGCTGCCATAGCTAACATAAAACTTGATTTTGCACATTGTTAAAGCAATGCAGTGACCTTTATAAGATTTATTGGACTTATAATATTTATTTCTTTAAAAAACTTGTTCAATTGTATTAACTTATTTACATTTCAATTAACACG
>CM034357.1:89548938-89613988 GCA_019925275.1 Mytilus edulis | reverse complement strand
AATAGAAGACAAGATTGACGTAGTCTGTTTTAAATCTCCTGATTTGAGAGGTTTGTCATTGTGATCCCCAGTGGTATTATCTACAGTATCCAGTATATCAGTTATAGCAGCTGTAGCCTGCTCCGGATTTGTGATCTGTTCAAGTTTTTTTAGCTACAAAATAAATGACAAATAAACAAAAAAATCATTAACGTTTACGTAGACCAAAGGTTTATCACATTTTATTCTGAACAACTTTGTACTTCGAATTAAACAACTTTTTACACAGAGCAATTCATGTTAATAAAGCGCACAATCTGTACGGCGGATAGTAGTGAATTGTTATCTACTGTACGGTTATAAGAATATACAGTTTTTGTTATCATTGTCTCCTTGCTTCGGAAGTACATGTATCCAGTGGTGAAGTTACACAGTGGAAATGAATTGGAAATGAGACGAATTGAAAACAATGTTGCCTGACATATGATGATAATTTCGTTTTTGTTTCTTATATTTTCCATTGATATGTGCAGTTATTGTTCACATTTGCGCACAAGATACAAACAAAATAAAATTATAAGTTTATTTAGACTTGTTCATTTGTTGGCTGCCCTTCTTACATTTATAAAAATTAAACATCGACTATAGAGAAAAATGAAGAAAGTTACTATTTGTTTTGTTTAAAAATTGTGGTAAATGCACACTTTCAAATCGAAAAGTATTTTTCGCGTTGCTTATACCTCGAGACTATTACAAATCAATAATGATAACGGGCAGTTTTAAGGCTGGTATTTTTGTTCTTATCGCATACATACTTTTCCGTTGTTTTATGAAGTATCTCATTAACACAGTTAATATATACTGGCGTTCCCCAATCACCATTACTGTCGCATTTTCGAGAAGCATTACCTACAAGTAAACACATAAATTCAAGTGCTAACAAACCGTCATACTATAACAAGTTTTATTATCAATAACAGTATTACAGTTTGGTCTATAATTTCATTCATTGTACATGCATATGCCTAATCGACACAGTAATCTAACTCCCACTATCGAAGTGAGAATGTAGTGACAAAATATTTGTTTGGACGACGTTTGAAATACCTCAATCGCTTGAGTGAAGATATATAACTACAATCACCCTAGTTCGTCCCATACTTTAATTTTTAAATAAGTTGCATGAATTTATTTTTTTCGCCACACATTTCTCAAGTACCACTCAACATAACTACTTCGTATTTGGCCAGCTGCTTGAAGGTGACGACTTGTAACGTCTAGGATTTTGTGGATCTGTTTTACATCTATAGCTACTGCTTGTGAGATGACAATTTGATGTATTAAAAAATATGTTGAATGAACTTAATATTTTCGTCACACTTTTTGCCATTACCACTGAGAATGGATTTATATCTAGCATGAAGGTCGACATTGATGATTAGAAACGTCAAATCACTATAATTTTAATTTTTCAAAATGACTGTTCTGTTAATAGGCAATTCAAATTGCCTGTAAGGTATGCAAAGTTAATTTTTTTTCTTCTGATTATTATTATCATTATTGATATTATCATGATGATAACTTCTACCGTTTACTAAATGCATATCAATAATCGATAATGTTATACCATGACATTAATAAATATGAACCGGTATTTTAACTTGATTGAACATGGGTTTAAACAAGTGTGAGTCGGTAAAATTTTGAATTCATCTCGATTTGCGAAAACGACGGCAAGTAACATGGATAAGTCTTAGAATCGTACGTGACGAGATTTGTACTTTTTTCTTCAAATTTTGTTTTTCAAAGACGGACGCAAAGTAGAGAGATGAATCATGTATATAGATTACCTGTATAATTCGGAGGGCAATCTTTTATGTCTGTTTCCCCTGCAGCTGTTTTCCACCATTTAATACTTTCGAGCGTGTCACCTGGGCAATAGTCTGAAACCGATTACAGTTAATTAGTATTACTGTTATTGCACATTATTAGTAAAACAATATTTATGAACTAAAGTATGTAAAAACACAAAATGCTTCATATTTCTACAAACATGTTGCATGATATGTTTAAGTCACATCAATTTTCTTTCTCTCAGTTTTGTAAGTGAGTAAGTTAAAATATTGAAAACACATATATACATTTAGTATATTAAATATGAAGGTGTGAAGATAAGATAAATAATTTCAGTGTCATTAGAACTATAAGCAGTGTTACATCGCGAAAACGAAAATAGCATGAAAGCAACATTATAAGTCTAGTGTCTTCGATGAGTTTATATTTAGATTATTATGAGCTTAAATGTTGTCGATCCAGGAATGGGACATTTTTTTAATCAACTCTCAAGCAACACTTACATGGAACTGCCTTTTCTTGCACTTAAATAATTCATATATTGATCCACAATAAGTGCATAAAATTAAACGTAGAATAATGGTATTCCGAATATCTAAAAACTATCTTGCTATTTAGTAGCATATATAACATGGCACTGTACCTGATAACTTTTATAAGAACAATAAACGAAAGAAAACCCTTTACTGGGTTTGGAAACCATCCTAACTGCGTCGTCAATGTCAAGAGCATTAAAGGGTATTTAATTTGTAAAAGATAACATAGTTACGGTGAAAACTTTTTATTGTAGGATAAACTCTGTTATATAAACTGTAAATGGTATTATTATTTACCTTTTTGAATGCTTTGATTCAAGAGATTAGTAAACAAGTTTAGAACCCTTACACGTTATTACACCTGAGTAATGTACTAATATTAAATACCTTAGCATATCTAATTTAGGATAGGAATGTATCCTCTTAATCAAACATGAATGTGAAACAATCACAAACACAGACTTTAAAATGTTTAAACAGTAGAATTAAAAATGTTTTTGACATAACCGGAAGAACATTTACCACATGCACCATTTAAAAGTTTGAGTGAACTTAAATATTTTCTTTCTTTGTAGGTTCAAATTTCAAGCTTTTTAAAAAATTGTTGAAATTCTAAACATTGAAAAAAATCACATATAATTAAACACGCAAAACCAAATGAATCGGCTCATATGGAACCAAACTAGTGTCGTTATATCTGAATAACGGAATCTGACTACCAAAGGTTCAGTCAGAGTACATGACGACCCTCTGTTATGATTAGACTAAATCATTTTGTAATCTACCTCTTGTCTCGGTCGAATCGGTGCTGAGATAAATATGTTGACACAGAAGATCAACACACGCTTCAAGTGATTGAATGGTGACAATTTGTTTGTTAACTGATACAAACATCCCTTCAGAGATACCACTTGCTAAATTATCAACGGCGTCGTAAACTCTTGGTGAACGACTAGCGTCATTATAATTCATATCGTATGATTGCCTTGATGCTAGTAATATGAATATAGAATTTTTGTCGGGTGATGTATTTTGAAATCTCGTATCTACCCAAGCATGCCATGATAACCCATGTTGTCTCCAAAGCATCAACTCTGCAAGTTTTGTAACAATATCGGTCGCCATTTTGGTACTTCTAAACGCGTTATTATAAAATGTATGACGTGTTTCAATATTATTTTTGATACGCACCACAGTTGTATTAATTGTTTGCATTTTAAGTTCCTTATTTGGACAAAAACTTCTGGCTTCCAACAAATTACTTATGCCGTCGCTGCTACCATTTTGTTTGTAAAGGGACTCCACAAGAGTAACAACTAAGCTCCAAAAATTATTTTCATTCATATCACATAGTGATAACGTAACATTTTGGAATTCCTGGCTAGTAAAACATTGTTTATTTACACTGATACTCAAATTCTTTATTTCACTACACTCATACTGTACCCATGGACGTAAAATACGTACCATATCAACTTGTAAACATCTCCGAATATTGGCAAGTAAAATCTGATTTATTGGTTTAAATTTATGTTGATGTTTATCATATAATGAACAAAATTCTCTTTGAAATGTTATTCCGCCATCGTCTTTTCCTGAACACGAGTATTTCTTTCTAAAGCAAGCATTGTACCAGTTACAATCGAATCCAGTCGGAACATAACACAAATCGGGAAGTGAGACATTGGAATATTTCGGAATAGAATCGTATCCTAAACATGAACAGTTTTGGTAAACCTCTCCGTCATTAACATTGTAGAATTCTATCATACACTGATAAAAGCAGTAGGTAGTGTCGTCTAAACAGTAATGCTTCCCATTTGATGCCATTTTAATAAAGTAATTTGAAAGACATGTTGCCCATTGGTAACTTTTATATTGCGGTGGTATTAAGACACATTCTGATAATCCCTCCGGACCAGAATCTTTATCACAAGCGGCATCACAATACACAAGAAGACATGTACAAAACAAATATAACAACATGGTCCTCTACGTACAGTTTAAAAGTGAAAAGTATTTATCAATATCGTAAAAATAAGATCTAAGCCTTCGATTGAAAAAGGTCATATTTTATCGCGATACACCCAAGATAAAGAAGGGGTATTATGATGTCATCCTATGATGGATGTTATCACCTACGAGCGTTATCAGTACTAAGTAAATATTCTCTTTAATAAAATTGCAAATAAAGTAATAATAAGTTATTGTCCATTTAATGATAGACAAAGGCACAGGTTTAAATTTAAATTAGGCTATATATCTTATGATAAACCGAAATTTAAATTTAAAGTTTATAGATGGTACAGAATAATTTTTAACTGAAACATTTAACATAAAGCAATTGAAGCGCAAATAGGCACATTTTTATCAAAATATCTTAAAAAGGTATACAATGTTTTAGTAACTTAAAATGTCTTTCGCTCGAACGATTTAGGAAACGTACATAGCAAAGATTGATATGTAAACTATTTGAAAAGCTACAGTGGAGATCACTTCTAACCTCTCATTCGACCTGTCAGAATAATCTGTCATAGAACTGTTCTCAACTGTCATAGAAAAGTTCTACCCAGAACAATTCTGTTCTAAGTAGAACTGTCAGGATCAGTTCTAGGGTAGGGCTGTCTAAAACTATTCTAGATAGAACTGCCCAAATCAGTTCTAGTCGTAGAACTGTCAGCAGAACTGACAAATCAGTTATAACCATAGAACTGTCAGCAGAACTGACTAAATCAGTTCTAACCGTAGAACTGTCAGCAGAACTGTCTTAAACTGTTCTAGCCGTAGAACTAACCAAACCTTTTGGGATTGTAGAACAGTTCTAAATGACGTCACTGAATGATAAAACAGTGCTGTGATGAGAATTTCTTAATATATATTATATTCTTTTGACTTATTCAAATTTAAGACAAAGAGTTCTTAAAACTGTTTTATGGATAGAACTGACTAAATCAATTATAGCCGTAGAACTGACCAAATCAGTTTTAATCGTAGAACTGTTTTAGTCGTAGAACTGTATAAAACTGTTCTAGGGTAGAACTGTCAGGATCAGTTCTAGGTAGAACTGTCTAAAGTAGATCTAGGTAGAACTGACCAAATCAGTTCTAGGTTAACTGTCTAAAAGGTGTCAGGATGACAGTTCTACATACTGTCCTAGAACAGTTCTCCTGACAGATTCAGACAAATTTGATGAGAGGTTAGAAGTGATCTCCACTGTAACCAATGACATTGCAAGGTTTTTCATTATATTATATGACAAGTGAATGCATACTAGGCTGATCTATAATTCTACGATTGACGTTTATCTAATGTGATACCCTTGATATGCCCTTTAAAGATTAACAGAGATTTTTCAAACGTTGTGTCTACACTAACTTCATTCTGTACAGATATCGGAAGAAAACGTCAAAGTCAGTGCAAATAAAGTGAATAAACCTCTTACTAATGAAATAAACAGAATACTAATTGAGATATCTTATTTTTATTTATAATTAATTTCTTACAAACCGATTGTTCCAAGACCAAGTCACATAATAAAACTCTGCTGTGGGACTCTGTTAAAATAAGTTTTTACATCATAAAAGTGATGTAGATACGACGGGAACAATCAAAAGCCAACAAGTTATTGTGCGGATATCGTAGGAATTTTGTACAACAACAAAAAAAAACCCACAACAACAGAATATTATAAAGTCCATTTTGTAAACAAATAAATGATTGTCAATAAAGTAATTTGAATATACAATTTTTAAATGGTTGAAATTATAGCAAATTTTATGTCAAATATTGACCTGTGGAGCAACTATTAATTTCAACCATTTTAAGAAATATCTCCTTTTCTATATGACGGTTCAATATTTGCAATTAAAGGACTACAGTTGTCAATAGATATAGGAAGTTGTGGTATGAGTGCCAACGAGACAACTCTCCATCCAAGTCACAATT
The DNA here is from genome assembly GCA_019925275.1 of Mytilus edulis. Taxonomy (NCBI): domain Eukaryota; kingdom Metazoa; phylum Mollusca; class Bivalvia; order Mytilida; family Mytilidae; genus Mytilus; species Mytilus edulis. Next base: position 89,607,674 of record CM034357.1, on the reverse strand, counting down.
ATTATTTTTTTAAATAAACCATTATAGGTCAAGGTACGGTCTTCAACACCGAACAGCAAGCCTTATTTTGATTGACCAGTATTTTTTTCTAACATGCTATACGTTAATGAAATCAAGTGCTGAGAAAAATACTACAGAATGAAGTAATATGAGATGCAGGGTTGATATACAATAATGCAGCAGCGTCCCTTTCATTCGTACAAACTACTTTTAAGTAAACATGCGAATAAGAAACATCTTTTATAATACTCTCAATTCCGGACTCCGTTTTTCATAGAAAAGGTCCTGTACAAGTTCCCTAAACAGTCAATTGCCAAAAGTATACAGAAATAGTTTTTGTATTGCTTTTTGTAAAAATAATAAAATTGTCAATCAGACAAATATCAGCTATTCAGAGTCCACATGGATATGTTTTATTCAATGTCCATATTTATTTACAACGCAGGCCATCAAAGCCTTTCACAATGAGCAAGACATAATCAGAATGTAACTACAGCATGAAGTAGACAAATTTCAATTCAACGCCATTATTTATGAATAAAACAATAAACGAAAGATGACAGAAGACAGAAAAAAACTACAACCACCATATGCTTTCGAAATTGAACAGGCAAATGAGGATGTGGATGGGGTTGGGGTGGTGGGGAAGTAAAAATGTTTGTGAGTGTTCAATCCTTCCCAAACACTATATATTATATATAGCTGTGTAACAGTACAACACGAGACCACACTGCATTTCTGTTTTTCATATCTATTTATCTGCTCTTCAACACACAAAATATAAGTGTTCTTGTTAATAATACGCACATATAACAATGCTACAGATACATCACATCCATTCAAAATTATATTGTCCAATAATTTACAATATATTATGTGTTCTTATTTCGCTTACGTTGATTTTTCAAATTTTGGCTTCCCTAGTTATAAGATGTGTATTGTTTTTTTAATAACTTTAAATAATCAATTACTATACCCGCTATCTTACGTGTAAATATTATAGTCTCTAGAGTTGATGTTCTAGTCAAATGTTGTGTGCTTTTATATGTTGTTTTATCATCAACAGAAGTTGTTTTGGCTGCAGTTGTTGTCTCCAGAGTTGATGAAGTTGTTTTATCATCAGGAGAAGTTGTTTTGGCTGCAGTTGTTGTCTCCAGAGTTGGTGAAGTTGTTTTATCATCAAGAGAAGTTGTTTTGGCTGCAGTTGTTTTCACCAGAGTTGATGAAGTTGTTTTGGCTGCAGCTGTTGTCACAAGAGTTGATGAAGTTGTTATATTAACGGGAGAAGTTGTTTTGGCTACAGTTGTTGTCACCAGTGTTGATGAAGTTGTTTTGGCTGCAGCTGTTGTCGCCAGAGTTGATGACGTTGATATGTCATCGGGAGAAGTTGTTTTGGCTGAAGTTGTTGTCTCCAGAGGATATGTTGTTGTGTCACTAGACCTAGCTGTAGAGGTTGTATTAAGTTCGTCATAAAATTGATCGTCATAAAAGTGATGATGATGATGATGATGATGATGATGATGATGATGATGATGATGATGAGAGGAGGAGGAGGAGAAGGAGGAGAAGGAAAAGAAAGAGGAAAAGGAGGAGGATAAATTCTTTATCTACAGAGGGTTACTCAATGAGAAGTAGTCTAACTTTCATAGAGGCTCTCAAACAAAATACATGTATACAGTTAACATTCGTACATTCATACATAAAAATATATTATATTACTAATATATACATAATTCAATCATTCAAACATACAAACAGACAAATGGCAATAATTGGCAATAAATGATAATAATTTGAATAAATATTCTTATTCTTACAACAAAAGAAAGAAAATTAATTATTCGACTTGCATAGAATTTTCAAAAAAAATTATTATTACAATGTTTTTTGAATAATTCCACATTACGACATTTTTTTTTATCTTGAGTGGTAAATTATTCCATGATGCCCTGGTTGCAAAATAATGAAAATATTTTTTATTAAAATTTGTATTCGGTCTTGGAACAAATAGATCAATATTAGAGACAGAACGTAATTTGTGGTGTTGCACATCAATAATATTTAGCATTGCTAAGTAATCAGGTGTGAATCTAGTTACAATTTTATACATTTGAATTGATTGTTGGTATTTTATTCTTTTTGTAAAAACCCATTTTAAAGATGAAAACATAAAATTAGATGGAACAGACATATCGCATTCTTTCTACTCTATTTTGAAGTTTTATGATTCTATCTGAATCTTTTTGTAATACGTTCCCCCAAACTGATTCAGAACTACTAATAGTCTATATATGGTAGAATATATGCATTATGAAATAGATGTCTTGTGTGTATAGGCAAATATACTTTAATTTTATACAAAAGTGATATTTTCGATGAGATAATACTACATATGCGATCAACATGATCTTCCCAGCATATATTTTCATCAATGTCAATCCAAAGTTATTTGAAAGAACGGACATTCTCAATACATGTTTCGTTGACGGTAATACATAATTCTGATAGCTGTGTACGTTTTCGGTTTGAACCCAATGTCATACACTTTATTTTTGTGCATCAGTTTTCATACTGTTATTGTTACACCAAGATTATAAACCATTTCAATCATTTTGCAATATCCTATTTATTTTTTCAATGTTTTTATTATAAAATGCAATGTTTGAATCATCAGCATATAAATCCATGTCGGATTGTTTAACATAAAGTGGTAAATCATTTATATAAATTAAAAATAACAGAGGACCTAAAATAGAACCTTGACGGACTCCATATTTTACAAACGATTTATCAGATTTAATGTTAGCAGATTGAAATTCTTATTGTCTTTCAGACAGATACGATTTTATCTTATCTATGATATGTTCTCCGATATGATAAAATTTTAACTTTTATGGTTTACTTAAATTAGGCCGTTAGTTTTCCCGTTTGAATTGTTTTACATTGTCATTTCGGGGCCTTTTATAGCTGACTATGCGGTATGGGCTTTGGTCATTGTTGAAGGCCATACGGTGGCCTATATTTATTAATTTCTGTGTCATTTTGCTCTCTTGTGGAGAGTTATCTAAATAGCAATCATACCACATCTTTTTTTCGTGAGATCTAAAGGGAAATAATTTAAATTGATGTAACGCGCTTTCTTAATTCTTTACAGTGTTTTGTCTATCAGCTCATAGACATAATTTTGTCATGTGAACGTGACGTCATCAACGTTTTTTCATGACTTACTCAGGTTTAAAACGCAATTAAGAATGGCTACCGGGTTATTCAGTGTGCACCACATTTTTGATGTTATTTCTTCGTAGACAGAAAAGTATTACAGTCATTTAATTCCTAAAATAGATTAAACATAATTCAATGATAATTTCTTTTAACAATACTGTACTTATTTTGTGTGTTTGTCAGGCATGTAAAGTTTATTTTCAAATTTACTATTTATTTTTCAAATTACTTTCTATTTCTATATCCAGAAATAAGAAGAAGCGCAAATTAGACAACTTCCCGTCCAAGTTACAATGTGTAAAAAGTAAACCATTATGGGTCAAAGTATGTCTTCTAACAGGCAGCCTCGGCTCACACCGAAAAGCAAGCTTTAAAGGGTCCAACAATATATAAATTACAAAAAGTTGAGAAGGTGATAGAGCAGATTGGTAACCCGAGATAACATTACCGCGGCGAACTGACACACGGTCTTATCTATAAACAAACCTCATGTACACAAAATGTATATTTTTATGTATAGTGACTTCGCTTACATTATCTAAAAATAGCCTTCGCTCCACAAAGTAACTGGTTATCATAAATTATTATACCTTTCACCTCCATTTTTATATTTAAAAAAATTTTCAACGTATATATGCATTAAAATTTTCATTGCGACAACTATATATAGTAGAACCTGTCAAGTAACCGTACCTGTAGAAACCGTTGTCTCCGGAGGTGAAAACGTTGTCAACTTTTCTGTTGTTTTAGTTGTAGTAATTGTAGTAAATATTTCTGTTGTTTTAGGTGTAGTGGTTGTAGTTAACATTTCTGGTGTGTTAGTTGTCGATTCAGCAGGTGGAACTTGATAAAATATAGACATAAAACTATAACTGTGTACAACAAAACGACGCTCGGGATTTCTCGATGTGATAATTTGGGTTGTTAGCCTTAAATGAAGCTTTTAATTATATTGCACTATCATCAAATATAATATTACTCCTTTTCATGCGAGTAACTCTGCATAGAAAAAATAAATGTTTAAGAATGGCCAGTTAAAACTAAGTAATTTTTGCAGTTCCAAAATATTACTGGTCGTCTGGTACAAATGGTGGCAAAAAGATCCGATTCCAGTTCTGATATAGACATACATATTCTACAGCAAAAGTAAAATCACAAAAGTACTGACCTCTGAGGAAAATTCAAAAAGGAAAGTCCTTAATTAAATGACAAAATCAAAAGGTTAAACACATCAAACGAATGGATAACAAATGTCATATACCTGAATTGGTACAGACATCTTAATATGTAGAAAATGGTGGATTAAACCTGGTTTTAAAAGACTCTTATATGCAAATCGTGCGACAAAAGTTTTGTAACCGAATATTCAGGTCAGTATAATACTCTATTCATACTTTTGAATATTGACTTTTCACGAGCGTGACCGTCATAATTGTATATAATTATTAGTATAAAAGACATCTTTTTAGGCCTTTAAAATTTAAAATAGAATAGAGACAAAAGACTATATATTTAACAACTATACCAAGATCTATATTGCTCTAGTGTTTATAAACGGAGGTGAACAAACTTAATATAAATATTACAGGCACTTGTCTCAGAAAAAATTTCCTATATACTTTAATGTTATTTCCTATATACCACCTTAATATAATATAAAGTTATATAGAACAATTTTTTTCTGAGACAAGTGCCTGTGGTAAATATATTTTACATGATTACCAATATTACATCTTTCCAACAGAGACCAAAATAATGACAAAGGAGTTAGCAAGTATACGTCGTTTGATATAATAGGTAACATGGCTTTCTTTAGTCTGCCACAATCCCCATATTCAAAACAAAGCAGTAACTGTACACTTATTGACATAATCTGATAATATAACCCAGGTTAAAATAAATCACAAACAATACAAAAAAATCTCGCAATTACTGAATACACATCGAAGTGCTTGATATCTATGTGTTGGGAAAAGGATTTATTTTCCTAACATAAATTATGCAAATAATGCAGTAACTGTAATAAATATACGTTTTATAGGCTTAGAGTAGTTTATAATACAGTTGCACCTGGACCTTATCAGATCATTTTGTCTGGATTTTGATTCTGGCACAGAGTATACTACACGTCTTATCCTTCAAATTACACATATTATATCCCTTTCTATATTACTTTTCACGTACCATTGCAAATGCCTGTAAAACTGATATCATCCAAAGCAATATCGCCAAGATAGGAACTACCACGAATACCATCAAATACAATCTTAAATTAAAAATATACAGGTTTAATGAAATGGCTGTAATATTTTGTTTCTGTCTATGAAGAATAACATAACAAATATGGTTGGATGTATACTGATTGATAGTTCAGTGTGGTTGGATGTATACTGATTGATAGTTTAGTTTTAGATGTATGATTTCTGCAAAGTTTTTAGTGGCTTTGGACTAGCTTTCAGTAACTGCGAGTATTATCATATCTGTACTTAGTGTATTTTGTTGTTGGGATATACAAGTACCCGGCCACGTTCACTCTGTGTTTTTGTTAGATGTATTTCTATTTGTATCTATCTGATGAGCCTTTTTCCACCGATTTTGAAAGTTCGTTCTTATGTTGTACTGTTACACCACTGTTCCAGGATGGAATGAGGGTTTGAATCCCGCTAACATATTAACCTCGCCACATTCTGTAGGTGTATGCCTGTCCCAAGTTGGCAGCCTGTAATTCAGTGGTTTTTGATGTGTAACATATTTGTTTTTCGTTTATATTTTGGTACATAAATTAGGCGGTTAGTTTTCTCGTTGAAATTGTTTTACATTTGTCATTTCTGGGCAGTTTATAGCATACTATGCGGAATGGGCTTTGCTCATTGTTTAATGCCTTACAGTGACATATAGTTGTTAATTTCTGTGTCATTTGGTCTCTTGTGGAGTGTTGTCACAATGGCAATCATACAACATCTTCTTTTCAATTATATTCCCAAAAATATGTGTTTTTTTTAAAGTGTGCACCACAGTGTTTTGGTTACGTCGAATAGACAGGAACAAATATTACAATCATTCAGTATAATTTAATTCAAAATTCCAGCTTTTAGGAGTAAATAATAAAAAAAAAAGGTGGATGACGTCAAGGTCACATGACAAATAAAAGTTATGTCTCTATGAGCTGAAAGACAGAAACATTCAGACAACCAGAAGACGTGTTGCATCCAAATTATATTATTACATACATGTTAGCGATATGACGTTTTAGATAACTTTTTATATGAAAATTATTGTCTGAAAGCTTCTTCAAAATAATATTATTTGAATTTTAGTAAGCAAAAGGGTAGGCACAATAAGACTAAATTTCAATTATAAAAAAAAAAAGATGTGATATGATTGCCAATTAGACAACTCTTCAACAGAGACCAGAGACAAAATGACACAGAAGCTACCGACAATATGTCACAGTACAGCCTTGGATAATGACCAAAACATATACCAAGTATCACAACTTTACTGGTTTGCATAGAATCAAAACATAATTGTTCAGCGCTAAAACTGTTGAAGGAACTAGGTGCTATAGAATGAAGTTTGAAGAAAAATAGCAAGAGTTTTGAGTAAAAACAAGGCAAAAAGTATGGCACTCCGTTATTATATTTATTCAATTTCGAGATATCTTATTTAGTTAAATAAGATATCTTATAAACTAATTGAGATATCTTAATAACAAAATGAGATATCTTATATATTAATTGAGATATCTGATTTTTAAAATAAGATATCTTATATATTAAATAAGATATCTTATTAAAATGTTTATAAAGATATCTTATTAAAATATATAAGATATCTTATTAAATATATAAGATATCTTATTTAAAATATAAGATATGTCTATTAATTTATAAGATATCTTATTAACTATATAAGATATCTTTTATATAGTTTATGATAGAGATATCTTATTTACTTTATAAGATATCTCCATAAGTTAATAAGATATCTCTATTAGTTTATAAGATATCTCTATTAATTAATAAGATATCTCTATTAATTAATAAGATATCTCTATTAGTTTATAAGATATCTCTATTAATTAATAAGATATCTTATAAAGTATATATTTAAAAGATATCTTTATAAAGAAGTAAGATATCTTATATACTTTATAAGATATCTTATACACTTTATAAGCTATCTTATTAATTAATAGCGATATCTTAATAACTTATAGAGATATCTTATAAACTTATAGAGATATCTTATAAACTTTTAGAGATATCTTATTAACTTATAGAGAGATCTTATTAACTTATAGAGATATCTTATAAACTAATAGAGATATCTTATAAACTTTTAGAGATATCTTATTAACTTATAGAGATATCTTATTTAATTGGCTATAAAGATATCTTATTTAATATATAAGATATCTTATTTAATATATAAGATATCTCCATAAGTTAATAAGATATCTCTATTAGTTTATAAGATATCTCTATTAATTAATAAGATATCTTATAAAGTATGTATTTAAAAGATATCTTTATAAAGAAGTAAGATATCTTATATACTTTATAAGATATCTTATACACTTTATAAGATATCTTATTAATTAATAGCGATATCTTAATAACTTATAGAGATATCTTATAAACTAATAGAGATATCTTATAAACTTTTAGAGATATCTTATTAACTTATAGAGAGATCTTATTAACTTATAGAGATATCTTATAAACTAATAGAGATATCTTATAAACTTTTAGAGATATCTTATTAACTTATAGAGATATCTTATTTAATTGGTTATAAAGATATCTTATTTAATATATAAGATATCTTATTTAATATATAAGATATCTCCATAAGTTAATAAGATATCTCTATTAGTTTATAAGATATCTCTATTAATTAATAAGATATCTTATAAAGTATGTATTTAAAAGATATCTTTATAAAGAAGTAAGATATCTTATATACTTTATAAGATATCTTATAAATTAATAGAGATATCTTATTAACTTATAGAGATATCTTATAAACTAATAGAGATATCTTATAAAAATTAAAGATATCTTAATACTTAATAAGATATCTTGTTAAATAAATAAGATATCTTCAAATTTGAATAAATATAAAAACGGCGTGCCGTAAAAAAGCTCCTTTTCATTTGCTTAGAAATTCCTAAATTATTATGTTTATATCATTTTGTATCTTTCAATATTACCCAAAATTATAATTAAAATAAAACTTATACGGTCAGTACAATCATAATAATAGAGTGAGAGGGAATCAGAGAACAGAACACATTTATGCACCACATGCAATTTGTACTTTTCCTAATTTTGAAGACATAACGATATAAAGATTTCATTTAAACAAACCTGGAAATCATTAAATCTATCTGGTATGTATACACTGCCTTCTATCCAATTGTTTCCATGGTCTCCCGTAATATTGAGTAAAGTAACGGGCTGACTTTGGTTTATAGTGACACCTACTAGTAAACTGCCAGGTTTGCCGTACATGTGATACCAAAATGTAAGACATCTATTGGCTTGGTTATGAAATGTTTCACTTATTAGCCTTGCATAATCTCCTAGTTTCTTTCCTGAAGATTCTATGTAAATGTATTTTCCAGCTTTACCTTAAAGCAGTAATATTAAGAATTGTTGGTCTAAGTTCTCCAGAAGCATATATTTTAAATTGAACTTTCTTTTGAAAAAAGTTAAGTTTGAGCACGAATTTGATGTAATTTTATTAGACTTGCCTCGAGCTTAAAAAGAAATTCCCACAACAACAGATCTAAAAAAAAAAACCCAACACTTTTCTTTCTGATTATTTTAGTGATTGAGTTTAATATTAATCAGATTAAGTTAAAGCAAACTCCCTTGTCTCAGTTCAATACAAAAAAGGAAATGAAAATATTGTCTTTGTTACTAAGTTTATTGTGCTTGACACGTTTTTTGTTATTGATGGCCTGTTTATCAACTACACCTTTGCACGATATGGTCAAAAGTTTAATCTATAATCTAGACAATGCAATGTTAGTATAAGCAGATCCAGATCAATGTAAAAGGGAAAATGTTTGTTTGAAAATATCCATGTTAATATATGAAAATTACCTGGATTAGTGTGGTCAGAGAATGGACCCGTCCCACCGGTTGTAGTTGGTCCACGGTTAAGGATCCATTCCATTGTATCATGATCATCATTTCTCCAGGTACAAAGATCAGTATTGAAATTGCAGTCTCCTAATTAACACAAGTAAAAGATTTAAAGAATTATTAGGATTAAACGCATTTTGAAAGGAATTCATTGGTGTATAAACTACTAAATTAGTATGGCGTTCATTATCACTGGACTAGTATATATTTGTTTAGGGGCCAGCTGAAGGACGCCTCCGGGTGCGGGAATTTCTCGCTACATTGAAGACCTGTTGGTGACCCTCTGCTGTTGTTTTTTATTTGGGCGGGTTGTTGTCTCTTTGAAACATTCCCCATTTCCATTCTCAATTTTATTACTAACTGATCTGTAGAACAAGTGACTCAAGATCATATCATATTAAGGACTTTAGTTTGTGAGTGAATTGGTCCAGTTTATACATTAAAAGATTCATTTCGAAAGACGTTTAATCATATAGAAAAGTTGGGTGATTATCTCACAAACTAAATAAAAGTCTGATGTTAATGCACCCAGCTCATACATGAAATTCTGCCGAATTTTATTTTTTTAATTTTAAATTTATACATTTTCCAAGCTTTAGGGCACTATTTCTTTTTATTATTAATTAGCATAGAAATAACTTGATCAAATTCTGTTTCAATTTGCTTGAATCCCTTGATCCCATCTTGAATAGATCACAATGAATCAGGTTACAAATCAAAATAGTTTTTGTAACATGACCTGTAAACCAAGGAAAATATAATCAAGTATTTGTAGATATGCATATACCATATAATAATTATTTTTTGTTTGTTTGAAATTTTACTCTTTGAACCATGCTAACATGTGAATAGCTTTATCGTATTAGAGTTATCTCTCTTTTCACGAATTGTCTTTTAAATTACTGTACACACTTAATTCCGACGAAACATCTATAAATTTTACATTTGATAAATTGTAGTACAAATTTTTAAAAATAACGACGTCAGAATGTACATTAAAAAGAGTTATCCTGCTGAACTGACTTTATAAAGCTAATACTAACAACAAACACTGTCCTTTCTTGGATTTTGATTTTATATCTTTAACGGAAGGCTGATAGCAAAATTCATGATACAAGAGATAATTTTCCTTTCTTGTTGTTAATTATCAAGTTTAGATGGTGATGTTCTCCTGTCACCAACTTCTGGTGTTTATATATCTCAACTTGTTGGATTCGTTCGTGTACGTACATGTAACAATTGGTATTTGATGTTAACGAAAGGAATCTCTGTACAACTAATAAATAATATTATTGTATAGCAATATAATATTTCCCACAGAAAGTAACCAAAAGTTAGCGTGCAATAAATTCCAATATTGCACTAGTGCAATAAATCTTCAAAATTCATGACGTCATCAACGTCAAAATCTCAGTTTAAACCAATTTGTACTTTCAAATATTATATTGCTATACAATAAAAGGGTTATTGCATGAATATTGGGGAATATTGTCCCTCGTAGAACATATATTGCACTCACAAGCTCGTGCAATAATATAAAATTCTACTCGGGACAATATTCCCCAATATTCATGCAATAACCCTATAATACCATGTTTTTTTTATATCACAAACTAGTCATCATCGGTACTTGGACATCATTCTAAAATATAATTCAACATGCAGGCATCTTATACGTTCAAGTGTTTCACATCCAATCTTTTATGATAATATTCTTTACAAAGCACAAAAGCTAACGTTCCAATTTTGTTTAATTTAAGTTGATTTTAACAATGAAATGTATCATAACTATTGGTAAAAATAATTATTGTCTGAGGCATGCAATAAACGCAGTGTTTACATAGATTACAACAGAAGTTTTGGCAACATGGTACTTCGATGTATAAAACCGAAAAATCAATGTTATTATATATATCTGTACATGTCAACCATATTCAAGTACTTGTAGATATGCAAATATAATTGATACCATTACTTTTGATTGTTATCAATATTTACCTGGAAGAGTTTCCACCATCATACACATACAACACAATGTAAAAAATGTAATTAAATGCTGACGCAAGTACATCTGAAATGAAAATAAATCTGTAATATCGAATGGTGTAATTAAGAGTTACACAATGCTCTGACAACGTTGTTTGTAACAAATGGCTTTAATACGTGTACTTTCCAACGAAAAAAGTTGAAATCGGCTGTGCAAATAGCAGTTTTAATTTACTGTACGTACATATAGTTGCAATACAGAAAGGAACCTGATGTGCAGTGGTTGTCGTTAATGAATGTTTCTAGTTTCTCGTTATCTATATAGATTAGACCGTTGTTTTTTCTGTTTGAGTGGTTTAATACTGGTAATTTTTTGGTCCCTTTACAGCTTGCTGTTCAGTGTGAGCCAATGCTCCATGTTGAACACTAATAGAGCCTGTAATTCAATGGTTGTCGATTGTTGATGTGTAACATATTTGGTTTTCGTTCATTTTTTTGGTACAAAATGTAAACTAACTTTGACCTATAAAATGGTTTACTTTTACAACTTATGACATGGATGGAGAGTTGCTATACCACATCTTCTTATTGTGAATTAGCCAAAGATATAACTTTATGATTAAAACAAAAATATAAGAATTGTGTAAACAGATTTGAATAAATCGTTTTGACTGATTATTTACTTTGAATTCATACATGATATGAGAGTGTACAAATGTATTGTTCAAAATTGAAGCATATAGTTGTACATTGTAGTTTAAAGTATTTTGATTATTATTTCTTTACATGTCCGAACATCTCTCTTGTCGTGTGTATACAGGCGGTAAATAGTCTCTAGAATTCTGATGTTAAATATGCTTTCGATTTCCTGGCAGTTAATACGAAATTTTTCGGTCTATTATTGCTGCTTTAATTGATCTTATAAGATTAACATCTGATATAGAATCTTTTCAATTACATAAAACTTTATAATGTAGATGTGTTTTTCTTCTTCTTCTGCAGTGTCCCTGTGTAAATAAATATGGATTGCTGAACAAATTATTTTCACTCACTTTTTGATATATCTATATACGAAATATTTTTAATGACTATACTTGAATACTTATAACCCAACCAATTCTTAAATATACATATTTTTTGTATTACTAAACAATGTTGTAAGGAGACTAGTGTGCAACGTCCATTGACCAATATTACAAAAATGTTATTGCATATTATTTTAATTACGTTTATTTTCCCTGTGTCGCTTTTGTCTTTTCTCATTTAATCCAGAATCTAATGTAAGTAGTTCTTTGGTCCAAAAGAGTGTTCTCTCTTATCGACGAGGTATCCCAATAATTGTTCATTTGCAGGATATTTATATGTCCGCACACCAAGTTTGAATAGGAATTGTTCGTTTAAATTATATTTAACTAAGATGTAGCGATTTTTGGAACATTTGAGTCTCATGCAGTTTTTTGGTTTTTAGACATATCGTCAAAATTGGCTGCTGGAAAAAAGTGGCTGCTATCTTGATTGGCCGATAAAAGTGGCTGCAAGCTTGAGTCTAGTGTATATCTATCTGTACATCTTTTGCCCTTTGATAGTACTAACAAACAAAAATAGCGATTATGAAGATAACTTACATCTATAGTTTAAGTTTGTTCAAGATGAAGGACACTTAAAAAGATTAGAATAATCATATTTGGTTCAGGGACGTATATGTATCAAGTTCTTGGAAGTATTGTATTAGTTTGTAAAACCCCTTACATTTATCTATACGACGGAAAAGTGACCCAACGTTTAAATTTTGTTTTTGTCAAAATGGTATGATGAAAAAAAATATTAAAGAAAATATGTTTGCAAAATTAATGCCAGTTTGGTAAAAAAATGTAAAATGAAAAATAGATATGAATATTTAACAAAATTGACAAATTCAAGTTTTAAAATGTCCATACAAATTTTCATATTCTTTTTTTTTTGAACAAAAAACATATAATAAACACTGTTCACATCATTTAGGTACAGTCACTTACCTAAATATTTTTGAAATATGAAAGGCGAAAACAACCTTACATTTAGATAATCTTGAGACAGATGGAATATCATATTCATAAAAGAAATCGGTGTTTATTACTTTAAGTTTAAAATTACTTATAATGAATAGCACGACTGGCGCAATTAGTTGGACAGAAACTTTTTATTCTCCAAGAGCACGTGGGTTCCCCATCGGTTTTGGGGGCTTGTGTTCTTGGTATAATATATATGTAGGATTGATATCAATGATGGCAACCCGACGACTCTAATGCAAATTTTAAAGATGACAAAAGATTAATTTTCGGTAGTGAACAATCAACATCCCCAGACAAGTGACTTAATAAACTGTCAAGCATATTATTCATACATTATGTAGAGAACCTGTATTAAATGAAATAAACAGAGTTACCGGTCATAAGCTTTAACGAACCCTAAAATTTACCACAACATTATATATACAGTGAAACCTGACTAAACCAAATCCTGCATAAACCAAAAACCTGCATAAACCAAACATGTTCGTACGCACCGTCATATCAAATAATTAAAAAATAATTCCTAAATGCTCTATGCTCATTTTAACATGGGTAGGCATTATATTTGTCAATATGTTACACTGAGCGTTTAACCCATGTTAAAATGAGCATAGAGCATGACATGAAGGAATTATTTCGATTTTAATAGAACAAATACAGTATTTTTATAGGTCGAAGCATACGAAAATGTTGTAAAAATGTTTGACTGTTCCCAGTTCCTCCCCGTACATTACATTTCATGTTTGATAAGTTTAAAAACTACGAGCAGGGTAAATATATGTTGTTTGATAAAAACATATACACATGGAAACAAGTATTGCAACACCTTGATTTTTTTAAACCTTGAAAAATCAGCCTCTTTTTTTGGATGAAATATAATAAAATATATGTATAATATTATTGAAACATAGTTTATGATAACATTGGCATTGAAACGAACAAAAAATATTTGAAAAAAAATGATTTATATAACCACAATTTTAATAACAAAATGAAGTGTTTTTTGTAAAAATAATGCATTTTACAACTTTTACTGTAGTCGAACTTTACAATGTCAGACATTTTAAAATTAATGTTCAGATGACTGTTCACATCATGGTTGTTCGTTATAAGAATTAGTACTTTGTGCGCAGCCTCCATTTAAACAGATAACCGCATCTTAACGTCTTCTGATTCCTGCCATAAATCGACTAATTTGTTGCTAAGGTAGCAGCAACCATTTCTGATGAAGGGCATTGTTTATTTCATGATGTGTTTGAACTGGGGTGTCCTTTCGCGCACTTTCCGTCCAATAGTGTCCCAAATATGCTCGATATGGTTCAAATCCGGGCTACGAGCGGGCCAAGGAAGATGAACCGAATTCCATTTGTACATTATATCTTCCTCCACGATGCTAATTTCCAACTTTGGCGAGCTCTGCACTACGTGTGATACGGAAAACTGTGTGTCTGTTCGTTAGCAAAGGTCTCCGAAATGGTCTTGTCGCACGATAACCAGTAGCGATGAGTCGATCTCGAACAGTTCTTGTTAAAAGACTCCTGTATGGCCACCACTCTCTTTTTAGGATTGTCTTTTATGCAATGGGTTTCCTTCTGACCAACCTTCATTATGCTTGATTTTCCCTAGCAAATGGTATAGGGGGTCTTCATTATCTTGGAAGGTCTTTAATAGCGTTTATTGCCTGATTTTTATTCTTAAAACGACTTATAGTGGAATGGTGATGACCAACAATACGTGCAGTTGTTACAGCGACATCCCTGCTTCTCTTATGCTGATAATCTGCCATCTTGCCGCAGTTAAGAGTTGTCAAGGACCCATTACAAGGTGTCAATCACATAACTTTAAAAACTTTGTTATTTAAAGTGTTGAAAACAATGAGGATGAAAACATCTGTTTTGCTGTTTACGGGTACAGTAGCTGCATGTGCAGATTAAAACTTATCGAGTCGATATCTATTGATTAAACTCATGTGCTACTTAAATAATGTTTAACTAGTTCTATTTTACCAAATTATATCACAAAAAAATAAAGAGTGTTTCTTTAATTTCAAATTGGTGTTGCAATACATTTTTCCATGTGTATATAATAAAAATTTATGTAAGCTGCTTAAACGTATATATTTTAAAGGGATAACGATGTAAATAAAGTAAATATATAAACAGTTAGTTCGTGCGCATGTATCATACATATTTTGTGCTCATTAGAACACGGCTTTGTTTACAAAGCGCAATAAGGACGTCATATCAGAATGTGCGTTGTGAACCTGATAAAACCGAACATCGACCAAACCCGATCAAAATCCTAGGTACCGAATAGGTTCGATTTAATCAGGTTTCACTGTATAACTGAAGATAACACAACTGACAAGGGACACGGATTATAATAGGCATACTGTTTTGTTATAAATTTGGCCGTTAGTTACCTCAATTGAATTGTTTCAAAGTTTCATAACGAATCCTTTTAAAGCCTACCACGCGGTAAGAGCTTTTCCTCATTGTTGAAGGCAGTACGGTTGCCTATAATTGCTCACACCCACTTTGAAATTTGATGGATCGATTGTTGTTTCGTTTGCAATCATACCACATCTCTTTATTTTTATATATTTGGCGATGTAAAATCCCTCCCTGATCATATAGCCGTGATCAATAACTTTTTTCAAAGTTTCACCGAATTATAAATATTATCTATAAGTAGATAAATATGGTTTTTGAATTAAGTTGACCAACTTTGAAATATTTATAAGATGCTTTGTACAAAAAAAACCCCACCTTTTTGCATCAATCAAAACCAGGAAATAATCAGGAAGACGGTTAAAAGTTAAAACACGAGTCAATATTCCACTTAAGTTTAGAGTGTGACTCGTATATCGGGAAGAAGAAGAAGTTCATTCTGTAGTTTGTTTTTGAGATATAAATAATCTAATTTTGAATGTAAAAATACTTCATTTTTCATTTCCTCTGATTAAACAAATCTCGAAAATTGACCTGTACCTTGTTATGGTAGAAATGAGATATCAGCTTAACTGATATTTATATGAAAATTATCCTGCCTATACAATACGTTTATATCCCAACAAACATATTACATGTAACATTTGATTATTGTTTTATATATCTTTACCGAATAATGAATAACTGACTTTTGACCAGAGCCTTATAATCGAAGGTGTCCTAGCATAAGATTAAGGATGGACGGAGGACTGTCCTAGGGAAATTAAAAAGAGTGAGAAAACTTTAAAGATGCAGAACAATAAATCTTTACTGTTCAGTATGAAATTTCCAATGTTAAAACAAATAGTAAGAAGGGTTTTCAGATACAAATTAAAAATATCATACGATATATCTTTTTAATTTGGACCATCTTATCACATAAAAACTGATGCCATAAACTTATGACAATTCATAGGAGAAATTCTAAATAAGGATATTCATTATGTTTCCGAAAAAAGCCACGAAGAACAACGACATGTCTGTACCATAAGACTAACCTTTGTTAGACTTCTACATTTAAAACAAAAATGGTAAATTAATATGTTCAGGATTTTAGTGTGGCGTCCGTTTTACTTAACTAGTAGAAACTATTTTCAAGAAGCCAGCTGAAGCCCACCTCCGGATGCAGATATTTTTAGCTGCATTGAAGACCCATTTGCCCCATTGAATGAAAACGGAGAATGTGTCAAAGAGATAAAACCAAAACTCTTTGTAACTATATTTGTAACTTATTCTTTGAAAAACATTTACATGTCCACGATTTTAAGATAGAATGATAACTTTCTATTATACAACAACATTAGGGGTAAAATATACAAGAAACAGTTGAAGAAAAATACAAGGTCCGTTTAAATAGCGAAAAGTAAAGTTAAAGACATTGCTTACTTCTTATCTTTATTCCTAAGAAGTGCATGTATGAAGTCAGCCTCATAATAATAAAGGAAAAAGTCGGCAAGAAGAGGGGCACAGTTGGTTCCCATTAGAATGACGACAACCTATTGAAAAACACGTCCTCCAAACATAACAGATATGTTGTCAATCAGGAAATCAAGCATCTTGATTATGTCAGTTTCAGATAATTTTTTGTTTGAATCAAAATGATTCTTTACAAAGTTAGATTTATCCCTCCCTCAGACAAGATACTTGTATCTACGTTGACCATTCTCTTTTATAAAACAAAACAATACCAACTCTCTCAATTTGTCTTTTAGTTTGGAATGGGGAATACTTGTGTAAAGTGTAGAAAGTCAAATGTTTTAATACTATTGCACAAAAAAGAAAGAGTCTTAGATTGTATGTTCTCTATTTAATAAAATTGAGAAAGGAAATGTGGAATGTTTCAAAGCGACAACAACCCGACCATAGAGCAGACAACATGTATTTATTGGAGCTCTATGATTTTATTTTCCAGACTGATAAAATATGATTATTATATTAATATGACTGTTTAAGATCAAATCGTAGTGTGAATAAATCAGATCCCGTCAACAGTACAAACACAGTATGCAAATGAACGTTTTAAATTGCTGACATATCTATTCAAACAGTCAATCTTATCATAAACAATACAGACTTGTAATAGTGTATATCGGTCTAAGATACCAAGTACAATAGAACTTTACTGTTCAAGGTTAAGAAAAAGAGATTTTTTGGGGGGTTAAAAATTCGTGAGGATAAACGCACACCTTACCAAAATAGTGTAGTACTTACAAATGTAGTTGTTACATGTATATGTTTTACTTCGAATACATCTAGAACTTATAATGCCAGGCAATATATTTAGAATGTGCAAATTGGCAAATAAAAATAATGACTGTACCTCTGTTCTTTTCTGTACGGATAATACCATATATATCCTCAAACTTCCGGGTGTTAGTCTCTGAATCTGACTTATTTACTGGGAAATCAATATTAAACACATTCTTTCATGTTTGTTTAAAAATGATAACCCTTAGTATATGTTATCTCTTATCCTATTAGTAGAATTAGGTCCGATAACATGTCAAACCAAATATCTTCTTAACTAAAAATAGGCATAAAAATAATGATAAAAAATCAAGGACAGGAGAGAAAATGTTTTTAATGCTTTTAAAAAAAAATGATATTATGGGTTAACTTTAATCCGTATGTCAGAATATGTTTTAAATTAAGACACTGCAATTAGATATGCAAATTCCGGATGTGATTCAGTGGTTGTTAAACCCCAACGAATGGCATACACATTAGGAAGATAAATTAGGATATTAAGATATGATCACTATTAAGATTGGATTGACTTAGAATACATTGAAATAAAAAGTGTACAGCAATTAGAAAGGGATACACACGTGGTATATTCACTGTTTCCGGTTAACAGGATGCAGTAGTCTTACGAATGCAAACACTTACTGCCATAACAAAAACTGCAGATTTGACATGCAGTTATTGGTTTTAAGATTTAGCCAAACAAATCTTTTAGTAGGTTCATTTGACTTAGGTTAAGCAAACTATCGTTCAGTGTCCTTGAAATCCATCACATGTAAGCTTTGGACCACTTTGACAAAAACACTAAAACACCAAAACACCATACTTTGCGACAACATGGGTTTAGAACAAAACGATCATGCGAGTCACAACTGGTAATAACTATTATACATGAAATAGCCAAGAACATGGATGACGTCGACCAGACATCCATCATCCTGTTAGACTTCGCAAAGGCCTTTGATAAGGACCACATGCCAGACTACTCCATAAAATGCATTACTACGGGGTTAGAGGTTTTCAGCTTGAATGGATAAAACTGTTCCTGTCAAACAGAACTCAGTCTGAGATTCTCAAAAACCATACGTCTGACCCTCTTGACGTGGTATCTGGAGTACCCTAGGGCACTGTGTGATTGGTCCCGTACTTTTTCTGGTCAATGTCAACGACCTCATAGAAGCAAAAATATCAAGCGCCCGACTGTTTGCTGATAACTGTCAACTCTTCCGCCGCGTCATGAAAACAGAAGATGCATACTTGCTGCACAAAGATCTAATCGCGCTGGAAGAATGGGAAAGGGAGTGGCAAATATGTTTCCACCCGAAAAAATGTAAAGTCATCCGTGTCTCAGGACGACGCCAGCAACACCAGACGTTCTACACACTCCATGGACACACATTAAGACAGAAGACAGCGGGAAATGCATTGGGCTCACTATCAACAAAGACTCCACTTGACAAAAAAAAAACATATCAACCAGACCATAGGGAAATCCTTAAAGACAATTTGTCTCTTACGGAGAAATCTTGGTGTACTCCATTAGCAAAAGTCACAGCCACCCACGCTAGTAAGATCGACTTGAATATGCCTCGGAAAATTGGGTTCCTCACAAAAGTACACCATACTGCATGAGCGTACAAAGACGAGCAGCTCGCTTAGTTTACTGTTGTTACCAGGACAACTCTACTTGAAGTGTTAGTAAGCTACTGGACCAACTTCAATGGGAATACACTGCAGCACAAACAACGGAATTAAAGCTTTGTGATGTGTTACAAGTCCCAACACCAGTTGATTACCATTGATCCAGCCAAATACTACGCATCAGGGACAATAGGACCAGGGAAAACCACAAATATAGACAAACAAAAAGTGTACTACCACTTCTTTATTCCCAAGAACAACTAAAGAATGGAATTTACTCCCCGAATCTGGGATGAACTCCGGATCACTAGAGGACTTCAGGCCAGACTGAATACCTTATCTGGACCCAGCCACATCCGAAATAGACAGCAGGACATCCAGTGTACATATATGTAATTAAGTTTAATATTTAATCCTAAAAACCATCGAGTTTTCACTGGACTTTTACTTTTGACCAGAGAAGTGACCTCTTGTCTGTTTGAGATGCACCCGAGTCAACTTTATATATGTTTCTGCTTGAGTCATTTACGTTTCCTTGTTTGTGACATCATTGAATGCGGATAAGAACGGTGTTTTACTTTTTTCTATAGTTCTGTTCTACATGTCTGTACCTGTGTTTAATTAGTATTTTTTTTTCTATCTATATATGACATGTGGTTATATATTTTGCCTTGATATATTTCTCTTTTTTTCTTAAATTATATTAGTTTACTCACCCTATTTTTGTTTTGTCTAATTCATATATCTATGAATTACATTTATTTACTGAAACAAGAGTTATTCAGACTTAAAGATCATTTCATTGTTAAGATTTAGTTAACAGTTAGAAACGCTTGACTAGGACAATGTCGTTCAATAGCACTATATAATCCCTCTTAATTGTTTCAACGTCTGAATAAGACTTATCTAAGTCAATGTCTTGTTCAGACGTAAAGATCATTTCATTTTTATGATTCAGTTTACAGTTATAAACGCTTTATACTAGGACAGTGTCGTTCGAATAGCACTATATAATCCTTAGCAATTGTTTAACAGTAGAGAGCAAGCAATATAACAACAAGATGTAATCGATATCGTCACGTTTCATCAAGGTGAGAATGACTTTATAGAGAAATAAGTCCGCCAATCTATAAAAGACTCATGTTCGTTTTATCGTACCGTCTACTGACATTATAACATCGTAGTACAAAAGTCGTTATTCATTAACCGGAAATTTGTTTATTTTTTTCATTCCTATATCCGTTTTATGCTATAATTGTAAAACAATATAAAATTTCATTATTAAGGTCATTTTTGCGTTGTGTAGGATATTTCCATGATTGAATTTTATTGGATTTCATGTGTTTTTATTCACTTTTCGAATCGTTTAAAAATGGATTGATAACTTAAAGTTAGTTACTCACCAAACGACATTTCAACCCAAAATAAGATGGTTGAAAGAATTTCAAAAGAAAAGAAATGAAACATGAATTTGACAAGTATAGGAAATAATAGCTGGTCATCTTCCGACAACATTTCCACGGATTATCACGTTACATTATCACAAGGAGACATAGTATTTTTTATATATTATTACGGGATATTTGGTTTGTTAACTTGCATTAACATTCCAGGAAATTTGATAGTGGTACTAACAGTGTTAAAACATCACCAGCTTAGGCAGCCATGTAATTACTATATTGCAAGTTTAGCTGTGTCCGATTTTCTCATTGGAATAGTATACCCCATTTACAATATATCTCACCTAGAGAAAGTCAGAGAAATTAGTGAAAAATTAGGTAAGTAATGATTCAAATTATGGTCCTTAGATATGAACTAACATCGAAAACAATTACTTGCTCAAATTTATTTGGAAACCTGATTATACAGCTAAGATATATTATGCCTGAAATGTTCTTGAATTTCTTTGAAGACTTTATAAACAAAAAGATTTGATCGTCATCTAAAACTTTCGAATAATCTGGTACATTACAAAATATCGTAAGTCATTTGTTGGTACTATAACACGTCCGTGGTCATGCAAAGTATCATTTGACCAGTTTCAGTGTTTTGGAATATGCGGATGTGTTTTAGAAAATATATTTCATGGAAATTTCGGCATTGAGCATTCTTCATGAAGGTAAATAAAGATGGCACTTCGGAGGCATGAAATTTATAAATAAAGATATGTTTTTTTTCGTTTTTTTTTTATGCCACCACAAGTAAACGGTGGGTTATATAAATGCCACCATGTTCGTTCTCCATCCGTCCTATATTTAGCAGTTGACTTTTATGTTATGGGTGTTGATATTTAGCATATTGTTGTTCTTTTAGAGTATACATATGGCTTACATATAGGAAATCATAAAGTTTGATTCCGACTGATCGGCAATTCGCAGATTTAGATTTTTGTGGAAATTGTAAATGTGTTGTAGTGCCAAGAGATTTGGAGCTAGTATTCTTTAATTTCATGTATATATATACATAATGGTGTCTCACATATCGATTTGAGACAGTGATGCCAGTGTATGTCCTTGTGATCCATCCCCTTTTTAAATAAATAAAGACAAAGTTTAATCTAACAATTAGGCTGTTGGTGGGGTTATTCAGACTGAGGTCGTATCGATACTTCTAGTTCTCAATTTCTGTATTTTGCATATTGAGACATACTATATTGTTCTAATAAGGTCGAAGTTCGTGTACATTGTGCATCTGTAACAAGTAGATTTAAATAAGTTAAATGGAAATTAAATGTCCGGAAAACACTTATATACTATTGTTTTATTAATATTTCCCTCAATCAATATATTTTTATTAATAATACGCGTGTGCAAAATCTAAAATATGCACACAAATTGTTCAAACACATATCAATAATATAATAAGTTAACAAACCTTAGTATTGTAATGTTTAAAAACGCAAAACGTTGCTTCAGTTACAAAAGTTGAACAAGAATACGGAGTTTATCATGTTTATGTTTGGGTATACGTGTCTTATTTTCTCTTTTCTTTGAAGTGTTTTTGATATGGCCTGAGGTTTATTTGTTCGTCTTTTGTTCACAATCTTGTCTTTCTTTGGTGTTGATGCCTATGGAATTGTGACTCTTCATGTCTCCTTTTTATACGTCCTGGAGGCATTGTATCAAGTGCAGTAACAATCACATTCTGTCCTGCTGCGTCCTGGTTATCTTCTCGACGAACAAAGATATTTGCATTGCACAGAAATATTCACTGGTAGGTTTAATTAATCACTAAGGATAATCACTAATTCCTTTCAGATTATGTGATGTATTAACCAAATATTTACCTTTCACTCCAATATTAGCTGATAATACCGAAAAGGGTGTTAAAAAGAAATAACACTTCCTGCCGAACATCTGTCACTTTTAAAGCTATAACAATGGGCAGATAGTACATGTGAATAAAAGGAAATATGTTTGCGCTTTCAATACATTTTGAAGTGATTTATGGACTGGTCTCGAGTTTAACTGTTAATTTTAATCATGTCCATTACATAACCAGTATCCCCGTTGTAAAAATACAGAATGTTGAATTCAACTTGAGATATCAGCTCTGAAAAACCTTATTAAATTCAGTCAAAGCTATTAAAACAACATGCATTGTTCATTTTCCAGTAAAATTGGACTTTTGAGTCAATTTAAAAAAGAAAACGTCCAATATTTTCTGAAATATTTGTCAAATGTAATCCATAAAATCTGTATAATCGCTAAAAGCTGATATCATGAATGATTCATTACATTCAATCATTTCGTTTGCAATTGAGATAGACTTCTTGTTTAGTTTTGATAGTCTTGTCTTGTATTCTAGTTGTACTTTCTTGTAGATTGAAGATCCTGTTTGGGGTTATCTTTTTATTGACATTAAGAGTTTCTCATATAACGAAAACTAAACAAACAACATATATAAAAAACCAAATGTCAGATGAAGACTAGATGTAAAGGTGGCATTTCATTTTCGAACACAAATTTTCATACACATGAAAGATTTCAAAATTGAAAGTTAGCCTATGAAAGTGCATCGTCAGAATTGTCTTACACGTTGAGGTTAGTGGAATGAGGAATCCCTGAAGCCTTGAATAGCGACATTTATTGTTTTACATGAGTAATCTAATGGTTTTACTCTGTGTTTTTCAATGCGCAGATGTTATCTGACCGACATCTAGCAAATAATTTTGCTCGAACCTAAGGTGAGATGTTCGCTTTCAATGAGTGCAGTCATTTGATCTGATGAATTGAAACACAATATTTTTCTTTTACACTATTTATCAAGAAATGAGAGCATCACGTTATAAATTTCATGCTTTTCTAGTTATGCATGTACCAGGCACAGTCCAATATAAGAAAAGAAACAGTTAAAGGACAATATGACCAAAAGGACCTAAAATAGAATATTAGTTCTTAACAAACAGTAATATTTAAGACGTAGCTTCGTGTCCCTTTGACCTTCAGCTAAATATGTAGTATTATCATTCATAATACTTTTCTGATTCTAACCCATCATGTAGTTTGATAGATAATAATTTCCATGATTATATCTCTTTAGTTATCAAAATAAACGATCGTACATCAATCTTGAATATCCGTTGTCTTCAAACAATATTAGACAAGCTCAAAGACAGTATCAACATCCAGGCGTCTGTTCATCTCCCATGCAATAAAATCATCTTTACAAGTCTATATAATCACTTTGATAACAATTATTGGTATAACAGTTGTTAACAATTGATTCAATTGTTTAAGAAGCAATCCTAGTAAAGCCATTAGTAAATTTTAATAGTGCTTACGATTATCAGGAAAATATTTACAAGTGTTCTTAGTAGTTATGGCAACGAATTTATTGTGAAATGTATTATTTGTTTCTCCAATGCCATAAAACAATCTAAAAGTCTTTTACAATCATTTTTGTTATTATCATCATAACAGGATACAAATTTGAAAAAATACCTGAATTTATTTCCCTTAATTACAAAATATGAAAATATTGTATTTGCGTTAAAAACTGCACATATTTTTGAACATTCCGTGATATGATGTACTAAATATAACTAATCCCTCCACTGAGTCAACATGATAGACTGATTTTAACTTTTGAAAATAATGGCACCCAAATTTATGGCGATATTGCATGATCTAAGCTCGTTTTGAATTTCCTCTGTTTCCAATAAGGTATTGTAAAAACTCATTTTGGATAGCAGAATCTTTGTTTCCTATATTCTATCATATAACAGATTCGTATATATGATCTTATGAAATTTGAAATGACAACATGACAACCAGCATATGTTTATATCATTGACAATCATGACAGAAATAAAATATGTTGGTCGGGTTGTTGTCTCTTTGGCACATTCCCCATTTCCATTCTCAATTTTATTACATGAAAACAATTGACTGCATTATTGTTTATCTAACATTATATGAATGTAATAATACTATACGTGCATGTGTTGACCGTCCACATTATGAACGCCCATTTAAACAGCCTCTTTTCCTTAACAAAAAAGTTCTATTTTAACAAGATGTATGATGACAAAAATACCGAACTCTGAGAAAAAGTCTGAACGGACATTTTCTGATTGAAAAAATGGTGGGTTAAATCTGGTTTTGTAGCTACCAAAACCTCTCACCTGTATTACAGCCGCATAAAAAGTTGTTGTTTTGCCTATCCCGAATGATTAATTGATTTTCTTAACGACAACGTAGACTATCATTCTATTAGTTAAAGATGGCTTCAGAACTCAACTGTTGTAACTTCACTGCGAATAACTCATGTTTTAGTACCCCTTTTGTTTCAACTTTACCATGTTTCATTATTTTCTGATCACTACAATACGATACACACAGGATTTTATGACAGTTGTTTTCGAATCGTTCCATTGGTTCATATGGTCGAGCGTTTGGTTTTGCCAGATATTTTGAAATTTCTCCTTTTGAATTGTTTTCAGAGTTTGGTATGTTTGTTGATATTATTACACATACATTTTTAGGTTATATTTTTGCGCATTGCAGGCAACTGGTCAGTATGTCGAGTGATAGTATGCGAGGTGTTAGCCCTTGAGATTGGTTCATCCTATCATCTGGTAGCAATAACCGTTACCAGGTATATAGCTATTGTGTATCCATTACGTTACCATATATGGGTTACAACAAAGACTACAGCAATAGCTATAGCAGTAATATGGATCTTATCACAAGGATCATCTCTTATAATGTACACAATGTATGAGCCAGGTAAATATGAAATTCCTTTTTCACTCTTTCAATTAGTTGATATCGCTTTTTTTCAATTTTTATGATGGACTTCTCTTTGTTAAATTTACCCTAAATAATTTTTAATTAACCCTCGATAATTTTTATTATACTTATTTTTAGCAAATATGATAATATAACAATGTTTTGTCAACGGTAAGGATATAACTGAGTTTATAATAAAATAAGCACTGTTTGTCAACGGTGAGGATACTATTGAGTTTATAACATGAGTAATGTTTGTAAATTTGATGCGAATGTCATGCAAGGGAGAGGTTTAACTAGCTTTAACACCAGGTTTAATCAACCATTTTTTACCTAATAAAATGTCTGTCTGAGGTCAGAAATATGACAGTTAATCATGCGTTTGATGTGTTTCAAACTTTGATTTTGCCATTTGATTAGGAACCTTCCGTTTTGAATTTTCTTGTACAAATCAATTTTATATCTTGTGTGTAGACGTCCTGTGCTAATTTCTAAATAAACGAAATCAAGTAATGTCAGTTGACCTGTTTAGGAGAAATTGCCCTTTATAGTCAATTTTTAACTATTTTCCGTAAATCTTAATTATCCTTTACCAAAATCTTCTCCTCTGAAACTACTGGACCAAATTGAACCAAACTTGGCCACAATCATCATTGGGGTATCTAGTTAAAAAATTGTGTCCGGTGACCCGGCCAACCAACAAATATGGCCAGCATGGCTAACAATAGATCATAGGGGTAAAATCAGTTTTTGGCTTATAACTCAAAAACCAAAGCATTTAGAGCAAATCTGACAAAAGGTGAAATTTCAGATGAATCAGACAACCCATTGTTGGGTTGCTGCCCCTGAATTGGTAATTTTAAGGAAATTTTGCTGTTTTTGGTTATCATGAATATTATTATAGATATAGATTAAATGTAAACAGCAATAATGTTCAGCTAAGTTAGATTTACAAATAAGTCAACATTACCGAAATGGTCAGTTGATCCCTTTAGGAGTTATTGCCCTTTATAGTCAATTTTTAACCATTTTTCGTAAATCTTAGTAATCTTTTACAAAAATCTTCGCCTCTGAAACTACTGGGCCAAATTAATCCAAACTTGGCCACAATCATCTTTGACCATCCAACCAAGATGGCTGCCACGGCTAAAAATAGAACATAGGGGTAAAATCACTTTTTGGCTTATAACTCAAAAACCAAAATATTTAGATCAAATCTGACGTGATTAAATTGTTTATCAGGTCAAGATCTATCTGCACTCAAATTTTCAGATGGATCAGACAACCCGTTGTTAGGTTGCTGCCCCTGAATTGGTAATTTTTAAGAAATTTTGCAGTTTTTTGTTATTATATTGAATATTATTATAGATAGAGATAAACTGTAAACAGCAATAATGTACAGCAAAGTAAGACCTAAAAATAAGTCAAACATGACCAAAATGGTCAATTGACCCCCCTAAGAAGTTTTTTTTTCCTTTATCATTTTATAGTCAATTTTTAACAATTTTCAGAAAATTTGTAAATTTTTACTAACATTTTCCACTGAAACTACTGGGTCAAGTTCATTATAGATAGAGATAATTGTAAGCAGCAAGAATGTTCAGTAAAGTAAGATGTACAAACACATCACCATCACCAAAACACAATTTTGTAATGAATCTATCTGCGTCCTTTGTTTAATATTCACATAGACCAAGGTGAGCGGCACAGGCTCTTTAGAGCCTCTAGGTATTTTTTTTTTGTATAGAACTGGTATTTCAGGTTTTAAGTTTTTAAGTCTTTTCATTATCTTAAGTATTTTTTCTTCCTTATTCATTAAAGATCGGCCAGTGAAGTTATGCCGTTACGAGATGATATTCCCTGTAACACACGTGATAATACTGTTGGTCATACAGCTATTCATACCATTAGCTGTGATGCTAGCTTTGTATGTCAAGATCGCTAGAATTGCACGACAACAGGTAAATACTAATTCACTGTAACCCACGTGCTCATACTGTTGGTTATGCAGCTATTCATACCATTAGCTGTGATGCTAGCTTTGTATGTCAAGATCGCTAGAATTGAACGACAACAGGTAAATACTAATTCCCTGTAACCCCACGTGATCATACTGTTGGTTATACAGCTATTTATACCATTAGCTGTGATGCTAGCTTTGTATGTCAAGATCGCTAGAATTGCACGTTGCACGACAACAGGTAATTAATAAGTAATCAACACATCTTTATTTGTGAAATAAGGTATTTTCAACACATCTTTTTTTGTGTATTTATGCATTTTCAGCACATCTTCCCTGCTATAATACAGTATTTAAACGTAGATAATGAAAATGTTGCCAAATTTGGTCCTTTGACTGACTTACTGACTGATAAATAAAGAGATGCTTACAAAGATATTTAATGTTTACTTAAGACAGATGCTTGGTAACCAAGCGGAGGAGATATAACATAAGCTTTATCCTATATTTAGAAATCTTTGGTGACAATAAATCATGTGATGTGACTGTATTGCAAGATTTGTTGTAATCCTTTTTAAATCTCGCTGTTAAATTAGTTAATTCTGTATGACAGGACAAACGTACACAGTGTACATTCTTTTGACTCCCTTTTGTAGTTACATTATAGTTACAGTATAACATTTGATATTTAGTGCTTTTTATCAGATGTCAGTGATCAGGGATCTATAAACGATCGTCTTCATACAGGTGATGGTTAAAATTAGAAATCAATTGTTTATAAAACATTTGCTGAATGAAAAGGTTTACTGTTTAGAAATAAAAAAAAGGATAAATCTGCACCTTTATTTACAACGGCAATGTGTGGTTTCAATTTAAATAAAAATCTTCATAAACAACTTTTTCTGAAGTGATTCTTTCTTCATTATCATCATAATTATTATAATTCTTGATGTGTATTTTAATATGCAGGCTAAAGTTATAGCTATACAACAAGCATGTATCATCGGTAATGTAGGGTCGAAGAACGGAATAATAAAAAATGAGCTGAAATCAACAGTGATGGTATCACTCCTACTCGGATGCTTTACATTGTCGTGGACACCAATGATTATATTCTTCTTCTACACAATCACTTGTAGCAACCAACCTTGTACCACCAACAGATATGTCAGGTAAATATATCTAAAAATGGGATTCGGCATGATTGCCAATGAGACAACTATCCACCAAAGAAAATCAAAATGGGATTCGGCATAATTGAAAATAAGACAAATATCTACCAGAGTTAAAGTGAAGTGGAAGTATGCTATTACAAGTATAGATCAGGATACAGCTTTTGTTTATCATTTATTTTATCAAGAACTGTACTATTTTTAAAATGACTTTTGAGTCAAATACTGCGATTTCGAATACTAGTACTAGTAATCTATGACGTTATAGTGACATCATAGTTGACTTTCTTAGACTGAAGTGTCATGCTGTCATCTTTTACATATCTATCGTTATTAAACATTAGGAAACATAGCTAATATACCATTTTCTCTAGCGGTAAATCCAGTCGATTAAGACTTGATCAGACCGAAATGACCGTTTAAGACTTAAATCGTGCTACATGTGTATTGTGTGATGACTTACTTCAAAGTACATTAACATTTGTATTTTAGATTATTTGACATGTTTTTCTTTATAGGGCAACGTTCGAATTTTGTTGTATCTCAACTCCTCTGTTAACGTGTTTATCTATGCTGGGAGGCTGACAGAATTCCGTAAGCGTATAAAGGCTGACATGAGTAGATGTTTTGAACAAGTGCTTCCCTATCTGGAGAGTTAAACCCCTGAAGAAAACAAACACCGAAATGAATCTTGTCTCGTCTTCGTTATCCAGAATAACATTGAATGGCCCAATTGACGCCACTCTGGAAACTGAACATGTGTCATGAATTTTATATTTTCATATTTGCAACATGCGTTGTGATTAAACACGGCACATTGGTTGTGTTATCTAGTGTCAAACAATGGTACAAAATATTCATATTTAGATTCTAGCAACATATAACAAAATTTAGTATAATCCTAAATTTGGGAGGTAACATCTTGTTAAAACCGGCATCATCCATTGACATTTGTTTTTTCAAATTTAAAACTTTGTAGTTGACGCAGTGAAGTGTTTAATTCACCGTATTACTAAATGTTATTGATACATCTTCTGTCGGACTATTATTCCTGAGGATATCGCCTGGCCTGTAGCCATTACCTCGGTACAATGTACCGACATTAAAAAAAAAAAACCGGTTTCTGTAAAAAATTTGCCCTTAAAACATTTAATATTTTTTTTCTAACAATGGACTATATCTCCCTCATACAAAGCGATGATTATTTGACGTCTATAGTTTACTAGTTATGTCTTTTTGTTCATAATCTCGTCATTCTGTTTAAAAAAATAGGATTTCCGGATATTTTGATCTCTTGTATTTATGAATAGACATAGATTATCAATTTGTGCATCTGGTAATGTCATTGTTTTTGATAATGTACTATTATACTTCTTTCTATAATAAACATTGTTTTTGTAGATATCAACTAAGGGTTTACTCAATAAAGTTATTAGTATTATATTATTATATCTTACTTTTACCACTCAACATACAATTTATTCATTTATACTTGAATCAGGTGATAAAACTTGATCTTCATATGGACTTAAACAAAACATCATAAACTATCAGACATTTGGATAGTGTATGATATCAATCTATTAGCCATGCATATCTTTCAAAATCAAATGAACCTAAATTCAACTCTTATCCTACAATAATAATGCACTTTTGAAACCTTAGTTTTATCACAATATTAAATCTACCTTTGAGTAAGAGCAATCTATGGGTTATATATCAATAAATAACAACCCTATACAAACAAAGATTACTTGAGAACCAAGATGTATCGGTCATACCTGCGCCTGTATAACCCTTCTGAGTTCTAAGTAAAATCTATATAATTATATAATTTGTTAACGTTTCAAGTGCGAACACTTATTTTAATAGTATTTTGGATAATGGGTTGTATTGTACTATAGTTATAAATACATTTTGTAAAGATACCCAAATTTAAAAAACCCGAATTGAAATGGATATATGACACATGTTGATAATAGGTTTAAATGAAAATTATGTAAATGACTGTTTTATTCATAAATATTTTAAGATAGTTTGAAATACAAATAATAAATAGATTTGTAAAAGCTATGTACTCATGACGTACGTAGGGATGTGATTGAGTGATAAATATATACAAATATTTAAAGTACAATATTTATAGAACGCAGTATATGATAACAACAATTACTCTAAGCGCTTCACATTTAAAAATAAATTAAATACAAAAATACATAAAAACATAAGTTAGAAAGCACTAAATAATACGAACCGAACAAGCATATTCAATTTATTTTAGGTATAACATAGAAATACAAGAAATAAGAAATAAGAAATGAAAAGAACACAAAAATATACAAAACTGTCTAAAATTTATGAAGCCAATAAAAAGGATATGAAATCTAAAATAAAAGCAGTTGCATTTTGAAAACATCTAAAGAATTTATTCTCGCAAGAACGACGGTAAAATGTTCGAGAGTGTAGCCTTGTCATACGCATACCGTCGTAGCTTTTTGTTCTAACAATACGTTGCCTAGTCCAGCCATAATGCAACTAGGGACCACACTAGTGTTTTACAGGCTTCCAAATTTGCTAAAAACAAGCCTTAGTGATTCATACTGACAAAAAGGGTTCTATACCAAAATTGTTCTTCATGGATTCTTAATGGATTTGACAACCATGTGTATTGTATATCATTTATGAATTACCCTCAGGTACATGGAATAAATCAGGAACGAAGACAAGTATAATTGCTTTGATTATTCTCAAAACATGTATAACATAGTCAGAGTTGTCCATAGGGTCCTATGTTGAACAAAGACCTCTGTCTTTGAATAAATGAATGAATGAATGCTCCATAGGGTCCTATGTTGAACAAAGACCTCCGTTTGAGGATAACTTGGATGATTGATCGACTACAAAGTTACAACAATAGGTCAGTGCCCCATTTTATATCATTTCATTTAGTGGTTTTCTAGAAGAAGTTGTAAAAGGTAAGACGACGACGGCGGTGACGGCAACGGACACAATAAGATGAGAAAAAGCTCACTTTGCCAATCGGGCTAAATAAGCAAAAATGAAAACATGATTTGAATGCTGAATGAATATTTATTGATTTAGGACTAAGACACATTGACCGCACTTTACACGATTCAGGTTCTCATTAAACAGTACTTTTGCTATAATAATTGGGATCGTAAATACATATATACAAATTCATATTTGTGAAGAACTACACGGAATCTACCAGTCAATATACTTATAGATTATCGTTGAGATGACCAAATATAATCTGTTTATCGCAATTTTACCTATGACGACGTTGTCAATTTTATGTCAATATCATAGCAACGCCACGTGCCTCCTGAATTTCGAGCGATAATTTTCGGGGATCAATGTTTCAACAGACAATCGGGTTTCCAATGGATACTAATTGTGCATCTCTACTGGCTGATTTGTTTTTGTACTTGTATTAAACATAATTAATTCATAACCTTCTTAAAGGCAAAAAGAAAAAAGCACCTTGCGAAATTTTTAAAATTTATTTTTAGATATATTGATGATGTCCTATCGCTGAATAACGTACATTTCAGTCAGTACTTATATTCCAGTGGACTTGAAATTATGGATACTACTGAAACTAGACGGACTGCTCCATATCTTGATCTCTATCTCAATATTGATACCGATGGAAGACTACACATTACAATCTATGACAAACAGGACGATTTCAACTTCTCAATTATCAATTTCACATTTCTCAACAGTAACATATCCTCTGTCTCATCGTTTGGTGTTTACATATCTCACTTGATTCGTTATGCTTATGCATGGTCACACTATCCGGACTTTATTTAAAGAAGTATGCTCCTTACACAAGAACCGCTGGAACAAAGTTATGAGGAGGAAAGATTTAAAATGACGCTCCGTAAATCTAGTCTGAATCTAAAACTACTAAGGACATTTTTACCTCGTCTTAGATTGTGGTTAACCATTTACATCGAACATGACTTTTTCCCGAATGTTTTGCTGACTGTGAATTCGTTTTGCTATAAGCCTTGTTTTGGTATGTGTTTTTCAAACTTTCATGTATTTAGTTATGAAGTTTTATCAAATTTTCTTTTATGGCTTATAGTTTATAGCTGTACATTTTTTTCTATTCGTTTGTAAAAATAAAAATAGTTGGTCACCTAGCTCATTTATATGATTTGAGTTAAAAGCAACTATACAGAATTTATAATTTAATTTAGAAGAAATACCGACATAGTGAGATACTACAATTTATTACACAATTACTAACACAATTCTATATTATTTTTCTGGCAATTGTTAAAAAAACACCAAATAACATATTTACATACCTTATCTTGATTTTTATCCAATGTTTAGAAAGGAGTAGGTCAAGTAAGACCCCCTTTCTGCCCTAAAATATAGTAGTTTTACAAAAGTGTTGAAATGTAAACCTTTAATGGTTTATTGGACAGTAGAATGCTTCTGCTACATAAATATGGGCTCTTTTTGACCATATGCAATGCACATATATCGGGTACTAGCACCATTAAGTCATGCTAAATTACTGAAATCTTCACAATTCTAGCATTTTAGTTAAATTTTAAACGGTTTTCGTGTAAAACGAAAGTGGCCGCGTATGTGTTCATCCTTAATATTGAAATTTAAGTTGTATTTTATGATAATACATAACATATATAAAGGTTGAGGATGAACACGGATGCGGCCACTTTCATTTTTGACAAAAACCATCTGAAAAGTGACATTTTTTTGCATATTTGGTAGATTTTTCATGTTTGAGCTTGAATCGGATAATTTTTAATGACTAAATCAGTTAAAATCTTTCACATAAACTAATTGATTAAAAAAAAATAGACTTTTAAGTGTTTAAAAAGTGGTCAAAATCTTTCTTCAGATGAACCAGAAATTTGAGGCCAATATCGGTCCTTACCGGACCTACTCCTTTACCTGCGACGTCATTTTTTATGGTGTCGATACATTCGTGTGATGTACAGTTCTTAATTACATTATGCTGTTTTTGTGTACTGTCCTAGATCATTTAGACATTCGTTGAAATTTTGTGGCTAACATGTCAAAATGTACTATTATAGTATTTATTTATGAATTTACCTGTCCTGAGTGTTCTTGCATTGTTTATTCCTGTCATGCATGTAATGTTTTCGGTATATTTAACATGACCATAAAGTGCGCGGTTTGTCTCGCCACAAAACCAGATACAACCCACCATATATTCTTAAAAATGTCCTGTTTTGGAAAATGAAAGTTGTTGTCTTATAGTTCGTTTTACTAATTCAAATGACGTCATTTTTTCGTCATTTTTCAGTTTCAAATAGGACGTCACTTGGCGTAGAGGTTTAAACGTATTCGGATGTGTCTACTTTTGTGTTTCAAATGTCTGGTTATGTAAATGTATTTCAGTTGTTTCCTGTAATTAGTTAATACTTCAGCTTTATCATGTACATCTTTTGAATATTCATTTTATTAAATTTACTGTTTGCAAAAGTATAAATTACTCTAAATTATAGGGATTTTCTGGTAACTTTACAGAAAACCCTTGCCGTTTTTGGCACAACCTTTTTGATCTTTTGGTCCTCGATGCTGTTCAACTTTGTACTCGTTTCGGCTTTCAAACTTTTGTATCTGTGCGTCACACATAGGTCTTGTGTGGACAAAATACACTTCTGGCGTATTAAAATTTTGAACTTGTTGCCTTTTGTTGGCTGTTGTTCGTGTGATTCTTTGTCAATTGTGTTCTCCAATTTATTTATATTGTAGTCCTGTGTTGTCATTTTGATGTTATATTTCACATGGCCATAAAAGTGCGAGGTTTGGCATGCCACAAAACCAGGTTCAACCCACCATTTTTTCCTTTAAAAATGCCCTGTACCAAGTCAGGAACATGGTCATTGTTATATTATAGTTCGTATCTGTGTGTATTACATGATAACGTTGTGTCGTTTGTTTTCTCTTATGTTTGAGTGTAAATTCACATTGCGAAAAGACGTGTCACGGTACTTGTCTATCCCAAATTCATGTATTTGGTTTTGATGTTATATATATGTGTTATATTTGTTGTTCTCGTGGGATTTTGTCTATATGTGTTACATTTTAGTGTTATGTCGTTGTTCTCCTCTTATATTTAATGCGTTTCCCTCGGTTTTAGTTTGTTATCCCGATTTTGTTTTTTGTCCATGGATTTATGAGTTTTGAACAGTGGTATACTACTGTTGCCTTTATTTATGCCCCATTTATGGGCATTATGTTTTCTGGTCTGTGCGTCCGTTCGTTCGTTTGTCCGTTCGTCCGTCCGGTCGTCCCGCTTCAGGTTAAAGTTTTTGGTCGAGGTTTTTGATGAAGTTAGTAAACATGTTCCCTATGATATGATCTTTCAAATAAGAGATTTTATCATATTTTCACTGTCCACTGAACATAGAAAATGATCGTGCGGATGGGGAATCCGTGTACTGGGGACACATTCTTATTGTGTAATGTTCTAAATCAGTTTTAGTTATTCGTTGATATTTTGTGTTTAACATGTCGAAATGTACTTATATATTATTGATTTATTTATTTTTCAGTCTTGACTATTCTTGCATTGATAAATATTGTTTTCCTGCCATGTAATGTTGTCAAAAACAAGTGTCCTGTACCGAGGAAAGACTATGGCAATTCTGATCTTATCTAAGAGTTCGTTTTTCCTACTTAGTATTTCTACGTTTGTTAGATTGTCGTTTAGTTTTGTTGCAATTCAGTGTTTCTGTTGTTTCGTTGTTTTCCCCATATAGTTGATGTGCTTCCCTCGGCTTTACTTTGTAACCAAGATTTGTTTTCACTCAATCGATTTATGACTTTTGAACAGTGGCTTGTTGCTGTTGCCTTTATTCACACGATTAAAAATGAATGAACATTTTGCTGCACACAAGGAAGCTTTTTAACCAAGAGTTCCAAATGGTGAAGTTGAAATCTCCCGTTGTAAATTTTACGGACGCCATCACGAGTTGGTTGACAGTTATGGAATAACCGTTTTACAAATGATATCGGATATGTTCTTTATGTCGTAATAACAATCCTCTTCCCTTTCATGAATGTGATCTACCGAATTAGACTATTTACCGGTTTAAGAGAAGAGTACTGGATCAGAGAATTAAGTACTGCAACACCTTATGAATGCAACGATAAAATAGATACTTTAGATAACTTGAGTAGCCCTATCTGTAGTTCAGTGAATGTGATGGATTTATTCAATAGGTCTCTTCGTCGGCCGAGGAGCTATGTACATCGTCGCTATAATCCACCTGATATGCATGATGTTTCTATAGATGGCCTTGCCGAACATCAATAAACCTCTTGGAAATCATCACATTCGCTCTAAACTGTACTCACTTCCGCTTTCTAGACTGAACTCTCTATTGAAAGCGTATGAAGAATGCCACACTACAGATAGTCGATCTACGAAGTATAACATAGTTGCCATGGTGATGGATATTGCTAATCATAGATTATTCAGATCCGTTTTTGAACATTCGGAGGAATAGCAAAAACGTTCACTCTTCAATTTGAAGTTCCCAAACAAGGGTGTTGATGCTATAAATATAAGCAATATTCTTCACCATAAAAGAGTAAAAAGCAACATTCCTTCTTACTTTAAGGATCAATCTTCTCCTATAGTATCGTATTCCTATACCAACCCTGTTGCATCTAAACTTTTTAATCACAAAAAAGTGTTGCAGTATCTAAATATTGATGACCTCAAAGCTAAACCACTTGATTGTGCCTGATCAAATTCCCATTTTGTGTATAATCCTGCTGGACATGTACTTTCTAGAGACCTAAACATAGTCAATAACTACATGTTGAGACAACTTTTGTCAAAGGGTCCAAATTATAGAGAGCCACAGCCAATCAATTGGAAGCAGAACTTAGAACTACTAATGGATTATGAAGGACGCCTCCGGGTGCGGGAACTTCTCGCTACATTGAAGACATGTTGGTGACCTTCTACTGTTGTTTTTTCTATGGTCCTGTTGTTGTCTCTTTGACACATTCCCCATTTCCATTCTCAATTTTATCTGTTGAGGGTTATTCAAAAGACTGGGCAAAAAGAGAAAAGGTTGAGGTTGACACTCTTTCGGAATGGGTAAAATCAGTGAGGTCATTGATTCCGATAAGAGTAAGTAAACTTAAAGGGTCAATGAGCACCAAAGCTCCTTCCATCTTTAAAGACCCTCAGGTCATAGAAGAGTTGTCTTGTCTCCATGACAAATATGTTGTCGTTCAAGCTGACAAAGCCTAAAACAATATTGTTTTTGTTTGCAAGAAACACTACATTGACTGCCTGATTATGGAACTGGGGAAAAATAACACACTTGGAAATCATACATATACACTAAGTACGCTTACGAAGCAGAAGATCCTGGAAAAACCACAAATCGGTTCTAATCTCCTTTGGTGTTAATCCAAAGGATGAAAACCAGGATCTTCAATCCTTATATTGGATTCCTAAGCTTCACAAGAATCCTTATAAGGAAAGGTATATTGCAGGTTCTTCCAAGTGTTCCCCTAAACCCTTTCTAAAGTTCTTACTGCCATACTCACTGCAGTCAAAGAAGGACTTCAGAAATATTCCGAAACGGCATATTCAAGAAGTAGTGTTAATCAAATGTGGATACTGAAAAAATCAAAAGAGTTATTGGTGAATTTACATTCTCAATCATTAAAACCTTTGATTTTTCAAATTTTTATACCACTATTCCACATACTAAACTTAAAGCTCGACTGAAAGAACTCGTCAGCTTATGTTTCTTTAACAAAAAAGGCACTAGACGTTTTAAGTATCTAGTTTTGGGCTGGAATTCAGCTTACTTTGTAAAAAATCACACAGAGTCGGGGAGAAAATATAACGACGAGGATATCACTGCCATGCTGGACTTTTAAATTGACAACATATTTGTTAAATTTGGAGGTTTAACACCAATGGCTACCAATTGCTCTCCTCTACTTGCAGATTTGTTTTTATATTCCTATGAAGCAGAATTTATCCAAGGGCTGGTACAGAAAGGAGAAAAGACATAAGCCCAGTCTTTTAATTTCACCTTTCGGAATCATTCAAATTAAGGTCATCACTCAAGCAATTTTACGGTCGCCATCATGAGCTGATTGGCCATTAAGACAAAAGTGTGTCAGAAATCATATCTGATATTCTTCCTCAGTCATGATAACCTTTCATCATTGGCGAACTGAACAAAGAAATAACACGACGGGTGCCATATACGGTGCAGGAAATACTTACCGTTCCTGAGCACCTGATTTCACTCCCAGTTTTTAGTGGAGTTCGTGTTGTTTCTTAACTATTATTCATAACTGTTGATGTAAATATCCTTTGGTTTTGTGAGTTTTTGTTTACTCCTGATTTTGATTGTTATTGTCTTGTTATCCTAATTTTGATTGTTATTGTCTTGTTATCACATAAGCAACACGACGGGTGCCACATGTGCAAGATCTGCTTACCCTTCCGGAGCACCTGAGATCACCCTAGTTTTTGTTTGGTTTTGTGTTGCTTATTCTTTAGTTTTCTATGTTATGTCATGTGTACTATTGTTTGTCTGTTTGTCTTTTTTTTTTAGCCATGACGTTGTCAGTTTATGTTAGATTTATGAGTTTGGCTGTCCCTCTGGTATATTTCGTCCCTCTTTTAGCTCTCTTTACACGATTTTTGTTCATTTTTATGGTTAAAATTTTTCTATTTGTTCACCGCATTTCATGATTGAAACTTTTGTTGAAAAGTAAAGACTAGCATGGTGTACAAAACATATATTTGTGAACGATGTTTTGCACTACTGGTCACTTGAAGAATCTTATAATCTAAACACAAGTTTTCATTCTCTATTTCTTTTGTATGTATCCGTATTTACTATATACCTACACCAAGCAAATTTTGAATCTATATTGAATCGTGGAAAAAAGGGGTTGAAACAACTTCGAAATCATCCTTGATTCTGTGATAAGTAGTACAAAAAATGCATACATACTTAAATTCACATCCTTAAAATCTAATTAAAATGTTTTTTTTTCCAAATATTTAGAACAATTTGACATTTAATTTAGTCCATTATAACTATTTGTTTTTTTTAAGATTGGGAGCTCGTAACATATTTTATTTGCTCATTTTTAAAAGAAATAGTTTTTGTGAACGTCACATGGCGATGTTTGCGTAGATTTTACTTTTTTTTGTTTTTTGTGTGTTTAAATTAATTTACCTATGTTGAAAGACGTTTATAATGTCAAAACTTTTAAAAATACAAATTGTTTAGTCACAAAGAGAATTTGTAAGATTTATGCAGCTATTTTTGTTTTGATAAGGTGCATTTTGGGTACTCGGTGTAATTTGGGTACTACGACGTTATAGTAATTATACGGTCATCTGTTAGAAGGAACTTATAAACACCCACTTAATTACTTTATGCAGTTTATATGCAATATTTATTTACGTAATACACAGGTTTTTTAAATCTTAACATCAATGATTCATTTCAAACGATACCCACAGTTAAAGTAAAATTTGTCAAACTAAACGTCGAGTATCTACAATTTTGTAAACATCTAATAGATATTCACGCGCATTTGATCATTGGAAATTATGAAAGGCTGTATAATTTTAAGTTGTACATTTATTCTATTTTCGATCTTCAATTTGGATGTTGGTGAGTACGAAATATTATAATACATAATATAAGCCGTAAACAAATACCAAACTCAGAGGAAAATTCAATAAAGAAAGTTCCATATCGATTGGAAAAATCAAAATGCTCAATCACATCAAACGATAGATAATAACAAGTCACAATAACGAAAAAAAACACGCAATAAATCACAAAATCAACACAGAACAGGCCAAATCACAAACACATAACAAAATCAGGTCAAATAAACAAAACGATCAATCACATAAACAAAATACAATCAGTCATGATAACGATAACAAACGCTATAAATCAATATAATCTAAACAAACAGGGGCCAAATAAAACATGATCAATCACAAATACAACACACAGTCAGTCAAAATTTAGATTTTATATTAATTATTAAGCAATATATGATCGTGCAAATAAACAACACGATCACTCGCGACAAAATAACACAAAATCGTGTTCGTAAAGTTAACGAAGTTTACAATTACAAAACGACGAACACACAGTCAGACCCAAATATAAACTTGATCAATCACAACAGAACACAAAATCAGGCTAATCAAAGAATCAGGATAAATTACAAAAACAAGATTGAAAGTAAATCTGGTATTTATAAAGAGCATATCAACACTTTATTTTGTTATCTTTATTTGCGGGCACATAACTATATTTATTATATACTTAGTAGTAAATACAGATAAATTGTATGTGTAATACAATCATTGGCAATTGTGCTGTATCAGCCACCCGTGATGATATTGATATCAGCACGGCTGCAAAAGCTGTATCACACCTTTATTCTGTATGACGTCACGTCATCGATTGCAGTCACTGTTGCAAAGGCTTGATCAAATCCCTAATCTGTATGACGTCATGTCAAACCTACAATCTGTATGACGTCATTTCAAACCTCTTTATCTGTATGACGTCATGTTACATAAAAAAACATCTACTTGAGGTATATGTATATAATAAAGTGTATATGATATGGCTTTTTCAATATCACACACCATATCAACCCTCAACCAATATAATCCCTCGAGCAGAGCTCTTGGGATTATATTGGTGTCTCGGGTTGATACGGATGCGATATTGAAAAAGCCATATGATATTCTCTATATACATCTAATATAAGTTCAGGAGAAGTTTTAAACTTATATATGAAATTGACAAAAGAAAAATCTAAATTCTCTCTTCTATAGATTTTCATAAATGGAGTTCAAAATATATGCATAATAAATGCACCGTATCAAATGTATATTTAAAAAGAAACTACTTATAAACTGTTGCAGTTCGCATTCTATTTAATGTAGGGATATGCATCATTAATAAATCAATATAAATTAATAAAAGGTAAATAAATAAAAAAAACAATTCAAAAGCTTCCTTCGTCAGATGTTATACTTACTTCTTAACAACAATTTTTAAATAACTTTTTCTGATAGATAGGTAAAAACTGTTTGTATCGAAGTAAATTTAATTTATTTGAAATTTGTATTAATGTACACAGTCGGAGATCACTGAGAACAAATAAAATAAAATAATGCTGTTTTTCATAGATAGCTGCTTTCAATAATAAAACATCGTCGTCGGATAGTCTTATTAGGTGATATTCGAAAAGACTCATTTCACACGTAATACAACAAAATATATTTTTAAAAATGTTATAAAACATTACAGATTTCTTTAACTTCAGTAGATTTATCTAAATATACAAAAACCCTATTCTTAGTCTAACTGTCGTGTCTATACACATAGAGTTGAAAGCGTTTTTCCCTCAATGACATTCTACCTCCTTAACCCTGGAAATGTAATGGCGAGTCAGAGTTGATCACAAAGACATTCCCACAATCAATTTCAAAGATAAAAAAAAACCCACTACAAACCAGTAAAAGTCTGAAATGGCCTATATCTGTACTCGACTGTACTGATGTTTACCCGACCAGTCTGAATTGGTCTTTGTCATTGAATATAGTCTGAACGTTTAATCGACCAGTCTGAAATAGTCTTAACCAATTCTCGACCTGTACTCAACCTATTTTTCCAGTCTAAACCATACTTAATCAAAGGTCAAAACTATACTCGACCAGTCTGAACAATACTGGATCAAATAACCTCTACTTTTTTAACTGTTATAATAAATTTCTTTTTAACTGACATATAACATCATACAACAACATCAATAAAGTGTTTAATCATATATAAGATATATATCTATTATCATAATTTGGAATAATATGTTTTATATTATCTATACATTTGTAATTTATTTCAAAAAGGGATAAAATTAAAGAAATTAATAAAATTGCTCTTGTTATTAGTGGTGAAGTATAAGTATTAAGTCTGCTTTGGGGTACAAAGTATTGAATGAGAAATATATTGCTTTTGCCGGAAAGGAAAAATGGTAGAACCATCTTAATATGACTGGTATTTACTGGAAAAAATACACACTTTGTGTACAAAATATACTAGAAGCACTAAGCCTCGCTGGTTCCAATATAGCATTATCGATAGAATTTTAGGAACTTTTTCACTGCTTTACAAGATGAAAATAAATAGTACCAACATGTACATTTTGTAAAGCAGGACTAGTTTTGGAGTTGTCTGATGGTATCCAGTCTCTGGCTGGCACTACATATATGGATTTTTGAAATGACAAATATTGAACTGCCTTTGAATATCATGATTATTCTATTTGGTATCTACAAAAATGTTAAATTGAATTTTTTAAATAAAGATTATTCTACATTCAAAATACTATATTTACCAAACAAAATTAAAGAGTTTTGCCAAATTTAAATGCTTTAAAAAATTATTTAAAGGAACACTTAATTAGAAAAATACATTTCATTTAAAAATCTCCCTGTAGAGGTATATAGCAAATACTGGAGTCCCTGGGCCCCTATTATAGAATAAATAATAAATGTTAAATTTTGATTGAAACACTACAAATAAGATTCCAATGTTATAAGATAATTATTTATTTTCAACCTATTGGTGCACCATCATAAGTATTCAATTTTTGCTTTATTATTTAATAATTCCCTTGTGTGAATATGCCATTAAAGTATTCAATTTTTGCTTTATTATTTAATAATTCCCTTGTGTGAATATGCCATTATGTATACCTTTTTCCATACATGTTGTGCTAGTCTATTTGTTACAATAAAGAAAGCTCATTATAAAAAAACTCTGCTTAGTGCAAACTCATTTAATTAAATAAGATCACACCTGGTTAGAGGTATCAAATTCTAAATAACATTTATTAAAAATTGCAACATCCTGCTTAACTCAAATAACAAGGCCTTTTGAATATACTACAACGTAGATAAGTATACCTGTACAACACACATGTGTTTAGGTAATTAGACCATATTAAAGCACGTTTTGTATCCCATGATTTTAATTTAACAAAAAACTATTTAAATTTAAATGAAATAAATTTTGACTGTTACTCTGGAACACATTTCCTTTTTTAAAAAGAATATCAAGGATTGCTATAGAAATTCTATGATCATGATTATATAAATTCTTTGTTTCACAAACAAAACAAAGGTCTCAGTTTCTAAAATTTATCAAGATGCTTTATATAGTATTATATATATATATATATATATATATATGAGAGCCCAGGTGGTCGTGTGGTCTAGCGGGACGGCTGCAGTGCAGGCGATTTGGTGTCACGATATCACAGTAGCATGGGTTCGAATCCCGGCGAGGGAAGAACCAAAAATTTGCGAAAGCAAATTTACAGATCTAACATTGTTGGGTTGATGTTTAGACGAGTTATATATATATATATATATATATATATATATATATATATATATATATATATATATAAGTGTATAAGAATGTAACTTTAACACACTATAACTCGTCTAAACATCAACCCAACAATGTTAGATCTGTATATTTGCTTTCGCAAATTTTTGGTTCTTCCCTCGCCGGGATTCGAACCCATGCTACTGTGATATCGTGACACCAAATCGCCTGCACTGCAGCCGTCCCCGTTAGACCACACGACCATCTGGGTATATATATATATTAATAACAATAAAAAAAAATCATTGCATTATTAACCAAACTCAACTGGTTAAAAAAGAGGGAAGAAAGGTACCAAAGGGACAGTCAAACTCATAAATCGAAAATAAACTGACGATGCCATGGCTAAAAATGAAAAGGACAAACAGACAAACATTAGTACACATGAAACAACATAGCAAACTAAAGAATAAACAACACGAACCCCACCAAAAA
Source organism: Mytilus edulis (assembly GCA_019925275.1). Classification (NCBI taxonomy): domain Eukaryota; kingdom Metazoa; phylum Mollusca; class Bivalvia; order Mytilida; family Mytilidae; genus Mytilus; species Mytilus edulis. Next base: position 89,563,558 of record CM034357.1, on the reverse strand, counting down.
CTAGGGATGATCTCAGGTGCTCCGGAAGGGTAAGCAGATCCTGCTCCACATGTGGCAACGGTCGTGTTGTTTATGAGATAAAAAATGCGGTAAATAGTCTAATTCGGTAGGTCACATTCATGTCAGGGAATGGGATTGTAGTTCGACGTAAGGAACATATCCGATATCATTTGGGAAACGGTTTTTCCATAACAGTCAACCAACTCGTGATGACGTCCATAAAATTTACGAAGAGATAATTTCAACTTCACCATTTGGAACTCTTGATTTAATAGCTTTCTTGTACACAACAACCCTCTATCAAGAAAATCATGATAGGATATACAAGCACAGGAATATCGTATCAATTAGGAGATAAATACACCGTATTGCTGGAATGTTGCTACTTAGAAATTGAAAGTTCACAATTGGAAAGCTGAAATCATCTCTTTTGTCGTAAAGTTTTGTTTTCAATCGACCCTCATCGTCATTTTCTAGATGTAAGTCAATATATGAGGCCGACTTAACTGTATCTGTTGTATCCTTTATCTCTAGTTCAATGGGGGTAGATGTAAGTGTTGATGAATATTGTGTTGAAGTTATATTATGATTAATTATTGAGAAATTTTAATTTCAATACTACATTGAATACAATTTTAATTTCAAGTTGTTGTTCAAACTTCATTTTTTTTTAAACATTTCCTATATTAATACAATTCAGTTGATAGATACAAATAAAAGGTATAAGTTGGTTAAGTCTTGGTCGAGTATGGTAAAGACTAGGTCGAAAATGGTCCAGACTTGTATAAAATGATTAAGTTCTGGTCCAGTACAAGTTCAGACTGTTAAGTATGGTTCAGACTACAGTTGATGTTATTAAGTAAACTTCAGAATAATTCAGACTGGTCGAGTAAATATATAGGCCATTTCAGACTTTTACTGGTTTGTAGTGTTATAGAGACTAATACAAATAAATCTCAAAAACAAAAACAATTACAAAGACAACAACACATTAAATGACATAGACCAACACCCAGTCAAAAACAAAGACAAACAAACAATTACAAAAAGCCAAACACAACCAATCACAATACCTTAACACTAAATATATGAGAGAAACAACAAATCAACCACTAGATAACACAACAAACAATCGATCACAAAACAAACACGCAATTTTAATGTCTAACGAAAATGATTCACAAAGACTAAAAAACGGTCAAGCACAAAGACTAACATAAAATCACAAAGACAAACCCACAACGAATCACAACGACAAAAACAAAACCAATCATAAATACGAAAAAACACACAACCAATCGCAAAGACAGCACACGCAGCCAAGCACAAAGACAAAACACAACCAATCACGACAACATGTATAATCCAAATACCAACACGTTCAATCACAACATCCAACACGAGATGAATCACAAAGACCAACATAAAGGTAATCACAAAGAACAATCACATATTAATTAAAAAGAGCAACACAAATGTATCATCTGTACCAACTTAATCAATCACAACAAAATCAAACATTATCAATCACAAAGAATACAACAGAATCAATCACAAATGAAAACACAATAAATCATGAAGATAAAAATACAATCAATTGTAAACACAAACACCTAAATAAATATAATCGCCATTACTGGAGCCTTGAATTTGCGTAATCCTTTTCGACATCATGCTATTACTATCTTTGTCCGTCGGCAACACCCTTTCAGCGGATGATATATAAAATGGGAGTTCGGTAACTCCATGATAAATTATAAATCAATAAGAGGGAAAATTCTTCCACAATGTTTTATATAGAAAAATCTTAGAATTTGTTTTAACTGCAAATTAAATTAAGCTCGATATTTCTTATCTATGGTTTACATTTAACTGTATACCTATGTAATTTATGTTGTTTCTTTGCCATTTCAAATGTCGTAAACTCCAAAATAAGATCGGTTACTTACTTAAAATTTTCGATTTTTCGTTATTTTTTTTAAAGGTCTACGTGAATAGAATTATATTTAACCATTGCTGGACAAGCCATTCACGTATCTGTTACGTTAAGAAAAGGCAAGTGAACGTTAACTGAATAGTGTGCAATCAAGACAATAACGTAAACAAAGATTCAAAAAATCAAAGGACATTTACATCAACAGTTATAAATAAGAAATACGAAACAACACGAACTCCACTATAAACCGGGAGTGGAATCAGGTACTCCGGAAGGGTAAGCATGTGCTGCATCGTATACGGCACTTGTCGTGCTATTTCTTTGTTCAGTTCGGTAATGATGGAAGGTTATTATAACTGAGGAAGAATATCAGATATGATTTTTTTACACACCTTTGTCATAATGGCCAATCAGCTCATGATGGCGACCGTAAAATTTCTTGAGTGATGACCTTAATTTAATTTCTTCATAGCCCTGTCTAAATACATACTATGATCGTCATGTAAAACAATTCATCTTGTTTTTTTTTTTGCCGGGTCATGTAACGAATATTCCAAGTGAAGAATAACTGAGTGACTGATCTCCTGGAATGAATTTCAATTACAGATGCAGTATGTACAGGATTACCAGTTGAATTACGAGGCAGCACGTGGGAAGATTCTGTCACCATGAAAACATTTACCTTTGGAACCAAAACATTAAAAGGATTTACGTTCCAATACTCTGGGACAAACTTTAACGATTTCACCTGTACTGGTAACACCGATAATGTATATGTCTTTGGGTAATGTATTGTTTGTTTTACTGAGAGTGTTCGTCATGGTCACTAATTCATTGGTCAGGCAAACCATCTTAAAATCTTATAAGTAATCCAGTCTTATCACATTGGATAACGCGTGACATTGCATCTATAATACTTTAAATTAAGGAGAAATAGGTTGTTAGGTTTCTATCCATTAGTGTTGCATGTAAGTTGACAACTTTAATTTTGCACGTTAAAAATCTGAATTTCTAATGCTGCAATGTATTCTGTTTGAAAAAATAACTTTATGAATGTTGTGCTTCCACACCGATTTTCTTCTTATACCATTACCAGTTACAGTCATAATGCTAATATCTTAATGCCAAGGATATACAAAACCAAAGCAAACTATGTGGCGTTATTTGCAACAGTGTACCGAGTTATATAACTAAAATTACAAGTATTAAGAAAGTTTTCAGATTACTGTATAGTCTAGCGCTTTCGTCCATCTTGTCGAGACTATAACTTTGTTTTGGAGACGAGGAGTTTTATATACAGATTTATTGAAGAGTGTATTCGGAGTTCATCTTGGCGCAAGATCCTCCGATAAACCTATGTCAGCAATAAAACTCCACATACACACTGAGGGACAGTCAAACTCATAAATTGAAAATAAACTGACAACGCCATTTAAAGAAAAGAAAAAGACAAACAGACAAATGATAGTACACAAACACACTGTTGAAAATTAAGGACTAGGCAACACGAACCCCAACATAAACTGGGTTTAATCTGATCATGAGGTGCTCCGGAAGGGTAGGCAGATCCTGCTCCACATATGGCACCCGTAATATTGCTCATGTTATTACAAACCCGGTAAATAGTCTAATTCGCTAGGTCATATTCTTGAAAAGGTAACGGAATAGTAGTGAGTAACATATTCGATATCATTTGTGAAACGGATATTCCTTAAAGGTAAACCAACTCATGATGGCGTCCATAAAATTTTAAAAAGGATGATTTCATTTATGAACAGCGTCCTCGTGAGCAACAATACTCTTTCGAGGAAATCATGATAGGAAATATAAGCCCAGGAATACCGTATCAATTAGAGATAAATACTCCGAATGCAGGCGCTGCTAGAATGTTGCTAAATAGGAATGGAAAGTTCACATTGGGAAGCTGCAATCATCTCTTTCTTCGTAAAGTTTGGTATTTAGCTGACCTTCTTTGTCAATTCCTAGATATAAGTAAAGATATGAGGCATCTTGACTGAGAACATCATATAGCGGAAAGTACTTTTAAATGATGTTGTTAACTTTAAATCTTTATCTTCCTATGAAGTTCCTGTTTAAAGCACCCTCATAATAATAAAGGAACTAGTCGGACAAGAAGAGGGACACAATTGGTTCCCATTGGAATGCCGAAATTTTGTTGAAAACACGTCCTCCAAACGTAACAAATATGCTGTCCATCAAGAAATCAACCATCTTGATAATGTCAGTTTCAGAGAAACTTTTGTTCAGAGTCAGAGTGATTCTTTACAAAGTAGGATTTATACCTCCCTACGACAAGATACTTGTATCTACGTTGGCCATTCTATATGAAACAAAGCAATACCAATTTCAATTTATTCTATGTATTGAAAGATAGAAGAGTCTTAGATTGTATATACTTTTAAAGATATTGTTAAGTCTCCAAATTCAATTCACGCCACCTCTAGAATAGGCAGTTTTACAATAACTGTGATGCCCGGCTATGATTGCTGATAAAAAAGGTGTTAATAATTTAAAAAGGGGTTTCGTGGAACACTTGGAATTCCCAGTTATATACCTTTGTTTGTAAGGACACTTATGTAGTTTAGGTATCCAATACCGTTGATGAAGATCAATTCATTCATCTTTGGTTGAAATTCTAAAAGGAACATAGAACATACCTATGATTATCCAGGATATCCTCTTTGATAAGTGTCGTGAGTGTATGTGTTGAGTTTCCAAGTGAATTATCAATACCTTATTCATAACGACTTTACTGAAAATTCATAAATTAAAAAAACAAAATTGATGTCGATAAGGTAATTTATTGAAAACAGAGACTGCATAGATATTATGATTACAAAAATAATATAAATAGTTGTATTTAAAACATGTCAACAGTTTGATACTGATTAATAAAAAAAAATGATTTTGAACCAGGTTAAGTTATCAAACATGGCTGCGGACTTATACATCCTAAATGAATAGCTTCTTTTGATTTATACTGGTATGATCCACGTTAAAATCGAAGAGTCTGTTCATTTTGGATGTTTTAAAACATTAGTGATGCTCAATGTCAATATTTTTGAAAGTTTAAAACTACCTCAAATGCTAAAGAGAGTATAATAAACAAATACGAAAAAACATTACAAAAAGATTACCAGGAGCTGGCGGAGGAATTAAAGCTTTGTGTAAGAGTGTAATGTTTTATTTTATTAAAATTATTTTTAAACAAAATCTAATAAAAGAAAATAGGTTTATTGCAATGTCGTTTATTCGTTGAGACGCACCAATTCCCCTATGCTTCACTCAAACTCGATTTCATTTTCTCGTTAAACGATACGATTCGTCTATACAAAATTCTTATTGCAAGCCATTTTAGTGAAGAAGTACACTTATGCAACCCAAAGATTCATCGAAGATAAATGCAAGACGTTTTGATTACCATCATAATGTTTAAGAATTAAGAATTAAACAAAACCTGACGGTATTCCAATAAATTCGAATTGTGCACCCTTATAATGACCGATTAGTTTGTGTTGGAGAATTCCTATTTAACTTTCTTAAAGACAAAATGTATCGTGCCAACTTACTTTTTTCGCTTTCGGATATACTAATAATTGTTACTTAATAAGTGTGAATATTTCTCGGTAACCCAGTGAAATTGAAATTATTGATACTGTCGTAGTTAAATTTTTTTTTTAAAAAACTGATGTTTTCTTATATTGAAACTAAAGGAAACTACTGATAACAAATATATATATTTATTACCTAATAAAGAGTAATCTACTGTTTTATTAATATTTCTATATTATTTGCTATTTTTTTTGCCATTTTTTTTTGTTCAATGGTTTATCATGTTTATTGCACTGGAAATTATCGTGCTATTGCACTTGTGTGCAGTCTATTGCACTGACCCACTTATGACCTCTTATTCTGAAATCTGATTTGTTAAAAGGTATTCATGTTGTCCAATCAAATTGGGTCTTTTAAACGTTCTTGACTTGAATGATTTCTTGTCATTCAAATTACTCTGATTTCATGTTCCTGTTATTGAATTTCAAAGTATTGGTTGTACATGTATGCTCCTTACACATTATAATTCATACAGTTGTGACTTTCGTGTGTTTTTTTTCTAAGAATTTGTTAAAACTAACTCAGTATGTTTTAGGTAATAAAACAGTTATTGAATGTGTAACAGTGCAATAGATCAAAATATATTTCCCTCCGTATGGAGAACAGCTCATTGTTCTATTGCCCTCAGCCGTTGGCTTCGGGCAAAAGAACAATGAACTGATCTTCATACCTAGGGAAATATGTTTTGATCAATTGCATAGTTTCCTATTTCTCTGGCAGAGCTGAGCGTTTACAATATTGTTTGTGTGTGTCCAAGGTCAGATAATTATGTATGCTGTGGCTATTTTGCCTTCACCGGACAAATAGTAAATTTTCTATTTTTCCGGCTCTGATTAAAATATCCATATTCATTCCGGCAAAATAGCCTATTTCTATAGAAATAGCTATTTGACCAGCACCAGGAAAACAGTGAATTTGTTATGTTGAAGGTTCTTTATAACGAGTGAAATTTATTTTTTGAAATAATAGCTAAACATGTAGTTGGTATTATTTCTATATTCAGTAAGTGACAGTCTAATGCTACATGTAAGCATAAGAATCAAATCTGAGATTTTTTTTCTGTGTGTTTAAAAAAAAAATTAAAGTTAAAAAATCTCATTGTATCATACATTTGATGATTCTAATGACCAACAACCCGAGAAGCGAGCAGAAAATTTAAGCTTCTTAAATTAAGTAAATTTGTTTTAAACAAACTAACAGATTGGATATCAAAGGCCAATAGCCCCTGACTGGAAACAGTTGCCCAAAAGCGGCGGGGTTAAACATGATTTGTGATATTTTAACCATCCCCTATATTAATAGCCAATGTAGAATAAACAAACTCTCAGTAAAACGCATAGTAAAATTCAGTTTAAAAGATGGGTCCGATGTCAGAATAGTTAACAGACGAAACTAAGCAAACCGACAATGATACATGAATGAAGAAAGTACTATACAAAGATAATTTCTATAAACTATTATTTTGAGAAAAATGTTCAGCGTTTGTTTTCTTTTCTTTAGAAGTGATAACAGCCATTCCATACCATTCGCCTCAGCTGAATATTTTTATCTGTGTATGAGGATTATCAAAGTTACTGACGATTTATTCTATTATTACTTATTAGCAGGTATGGTGAAATCTTAGTTAAATTATAATTCAAAAACCGCTAATATAAACACATGTGTACGCAAACAGATGAATATCGATTGATTGATTGATGTTTGGTGTTTTAACGCCACTTTTATGCACAGCATTTAGGCTATTTCGTGGTGGCCAGTTTCTATTGGTGGAGGAAGCCGGAGTGCCCGGAGAAAACCACCGGTCCGTCCTTCGATAGGAAAACTGACAATCCTAGTCAATTAAGATTGGAGTCAAGTGCACCTGGATGAATATCGAAAAAGATACGCTAAACACAAAGAGAATATATCACTTCAAATAAAACGATGTAAATGGGTTTTTTTGGGTGTAAATGACAAATCGGCGGACCAGAAAATATTTTATTGATATGCATATGTATGAAAAAGACGATATAGTATGATTGCATGCCAATGAAACAACTCTTGATTAGAGACCAGATGACACAAACAATTATAAGCTATGGGTCAGCGTACGGCCTTCAACAATTAGCAAAGCGACATAGTCAGTTGTATTAGAACCTGAAATCAGAAATGTAAAACGAGAAAACAAACAGCTTAACTAATGTACAAAACCATGAACCAAAAACAATTATGTAACACAGCAATCAACGAAAACCACTGAATTACAGACCCCTCACTTTGGACAGGCACATATACACAGAATGTGGCGGGTGTTAAATATGTGAACGAGATCACAACACCCCCCTTAACCAGCTGAGATAGTGGTATTGCAGTACAACATAAGAACTACTATAAAAATCAATTGAAGTAGTTGGATATAAATAATAATTCATATTAAACACGTAAATGTGACAGGGTACCTATACATCCTAATACCAAAGAGATTTGAGAGTACTCGTAGTTACTGACAGCTAGTCAAAAGTCAATAACAGCTTATATGAAAAAAAATCATGCATTCTTAGACTTAATTATCAATCAGTACACAATCCTGCATCCGAACGATTCAATGTAAAGACGTCATAAACCGTCGTGGAAAAATATGACCTTGTGCAATGTCGATACACAGAAAGTGTATGCCTATTAGAACACTGGTAATTAAATAGAATTGAAACTATTGTTAACAGAAACATAAAAAGTAATGGTTCATACATACAGTATAAGCTTCAACGAGAAAGCTTATACTTAGCCGGAACAACAGAAATACGGTATCAAGTTCATTTACTTTTGAAGAAAAATCAGGTCTAAAAGCCAATTTCAGATCACTATTTAACAATCACAATCCTCCAAGGGATATCGACAAGTATGGAGTTATAAATATACGACGGAAGAACCTACATGTAGAAAATGAATGTCCCCATCCCAAAATTCATTAATTCAAAATGATTCCCCAAGTGAATATAGATCACTTAAGGTAAACATTTACTAATATAGATATTTATCAGTACATACCTTTTCCCCCATCACTTATTGACCAATACCATCGGATAATGCATGTTAAAATTTAAAGCAAGTCATTCATCTGAATTAGCATACATGTAGGTATCAATGCTTACCGAATTCAAAGGGAAAGTTCGATTGTAAATGTTGATTGTCTGTTCTAACCTCGAGAAATAGTGACACAGTCATCATTACACAAATATAAAATAAGTTGTAAATTGTTTCACTCATCATATCGATTTAAAGTCCAAAAAACAATTAACACAAAGAAAGAAGGCTTAATGCCAAGGAACAACATTAGGATGTGTCACATAAAATTTTGGATCGCTGAAATATAACTGAAAATCGAGAAAATAATGCATTTATCTCTTTATTGTCTGATAGATAACACGATATTTTAAAGCAATGGCCGTGTTATATAAACTTTATAGGTATTGAGGATTTTAGTGAGAAAATGATGTCTCTCTACAAATCCTGTATACCTTTTATGATCAATGTTTATTTCCAGGTACAAACAGTGGTACCAATCCGAATGTAAGAGCTATCTTGTCAACCTCAACGCTGACTGACGCCAGCGCCCTTCCAACTTGTCAATTCTGTGAAGATATAACTTCGGATAAATCTTTTCTTCAGAGATCGGATGGTATTTTAGATATTCAATAATAAAATGAAACGATGTTCCAATACTACGATACTTGATTTAAAATATTGATACTGTTGTATTAAAATTTGATCTTATAACGTTTTCTGCTTAATTAACAGTGCAACATGTAAAAAGAATTATTTTTCGATTTCCGATTTTTTTTTAAATAACTGTTTATTTCATATTTAGTTTGACCTTTCTAGTGAGTCTTATATGTAGACGAAATGTGCATTATGTTTTGTTTTCTATAATTGAAATACAGTTAATGGCTCTGGGACACCAGTAACAACAGATGAAGTATGTTTACCGTGCGCAAAGACACAGGCAGAGTGTGATCACACAGGTAATTTATCTACCACCATACAATATACCATTTGATGTACCCTAAAGGGTAAATAAACTCATCATAAATACCAGGATTGAAATTTTACATTTTTTGCCAGTAGAACGTTCGTCTACAAAAGACTTTTCAAAGTGACGCTCAAATAAAAAAATGTAAAAAAGGCCAAATAATATGATGCTTTTGGCACAAAAAAATATGTGAATAATGACTGCACTGGATTGGACCAAAACATCTATTTCTTGTAATAGCATAGTATGTTTTTCTCATTTGAATTCGTTCACATTTAATAATTCATTGGTCTGCCATAGCTAACATATAACTATGAGTTTTGCACATTGCTTAAAGCAATGCAGTGACCTGTTATAAGATCTATATTGGACTTATATATATTTATTTCTTTAAAAATCTCTGTTCAATTGTATTAACTTATTCACATTTCAATTAACACGTTGCACTTTTGCTCTTTTGCATTATAGGCAAAGTTAATCTGAGATGAATTTGACGATTCCTCTTAAATATGCCTTTACTTTCAAAACAATCATCTATACAACAAAGCATATGTATTTAACAAGCCAAACAAACATGAACTATAATTATGATCCCTCCCGTCATGCTTCAATTCATAAATCGAGAATATTTCAGATAGGTTGGATAATGTCATTTTATAAGAAATCTCTAAAACACTTTAGTCCTCCTTGCAGCATTTTTTAGCTCACCTGGCCCAAAGGCCCAAGTGAGCTTTTCTCATCACTTGGCGTCCGTCGTCCGTCGTCGATCGTCGTCGTCGTCGTCGTCGTCCGTCGTTAGCTTTTACAAAAATCTTCTCCTCTGAAACTACTGGGCCAATTTTTACCAAACTTGGCCACAATCATTATTAGGGTATCTAGTTTCAAACATGTGTCCGGTGACCTGGCCAACCAACCAAGATGGCCGCCATGGCTAAACATAGAACATAGGGGTAAAATGCAGTTTTTTGCTTATAACTCAAAAACCAAAGCATTTAGAGCAAATCTGACATGAGGGTAAAATTGTTAATCAGGTCAAGATCTATCTGCCCTGAAATTTTGAGATGAATTGGACAACCTGTTGATAGGTTGCTGCCCCTGAATTTGTAATTTTAAGGACATTTTGCTGTTTTTGGTTATTATCTTGAATATTATTATAGATAGAGATAAACTGTAAACAGCAAAAATGTTCAGTAAAGTAAGATCTACAAATAGGTCAACAGGACCAAAATGGTCTGTTGATTTCTTTAGGAGTTATTGCCCTTTATAGTCAATTTTTAACCATTTTTCGTAAATCTTAGTTATTTTTACAAAAATCTTCTCCTCTGAAACTACTGGGCCAAATTAAACCAAACTTGACCACAATCATCATTTGGGTATCTAGTTAAAAATTGTGTCCGGTGACCTGGCCAATCAACCAAGATGGCCGCCGTGACTAAAAATAGAACATAGGGGTAAAATGCAGTTTTTGGCTTATCACTCAAAAACCAAAGCATTTAGAGCAAATCTGACATCGGGTAAAATTGTTTATCAGGTCAAGATCTATCTGCCCTGAAATTTTCAGATGAATCTGTTAACCTGTTGTTGGGTTGCTGCCCCTGAATTGGTAATTTTAATGAAATTTTGCTGTTTTTGGTTATTATCTTGAATATTATTATAGATAGAGATAAACTGTAAACATCAATAATGTTAAGCAAAGTAAGATTTACAAATAAGTCAACATGACGGAAATGGTCAATTGACCCCTAAGGAGTTATTGTCCTTTATAGTCAATTTTTAACAATTTTCATAAAGTTTGTAAATTTTAACTAACATTTTCCACTGAAACTACTGGGCCAAGTTCATTATAGATAGAGATAATTGTAAGTAGCAAAAATGTTCAGTAAAATAAGATGTACAAACACGTCACCATTAGCAAAACACAATTTTTTCATGAATCCATCTGCTTCCTTTGTTTAATATTCACATAGACCAAGGTGAGCGACACAGGCTCTTTAGAGCCTCTAGTTTATCAAAGCAATACAACAACTGTGTGTTAGTTTAGTGCATAACGATGTAGCTCTAACAATTTACAACTAATTCATTCTGAGTAACATTAATTATGAACGCCTAACCCAACACATTTGAGCTAAGGATTCGTCAGTACCGAATACATGACGTTTATGACCAGAAACATAAAAATCAAAGGTAAGTTCAACTTTAATATTTATTGATATTGCAAATGATAGCCATATTATTTTTTTATAATTGCAGGGACCATTATAGGGACATCTTCAAGTTTACCAAGTAAGACAAAAACACACGATTGTTTTACCATTTTTCTTCATTGAAAAACCCACGCCTAAATATATATCATGCATATTGTCACTGGGATAACACCAGATGCCAATTTAAAAGACTCAAATATCACATTATTATGCAATTCTTTTGTAAGGGAAATTTTCATTGGACGTTAACAAATGTTTTGAAGGGTTAGATTCTTCGTTCCACTAACTACGAAAGCCATCATTTTGAATTTCAAATTTTTTATTGGTTTGCAATTTCTCAAAAAGGAAACAAGATGGTCGCATTATAAGCAGCAAAATCTTCATTTTGTCAATATTGACAAAATTCTATAGTTATATGCTTGTAATTGTTATAAAATACATCAAATAGCATAATTACAAACCTTATGTCGAGTTTTATCCAATTCTTAGAAATCTACCTGTGACCTCATTTTTGTGGCGTTCATATATTTGTTTGACACACAGTTCATATTTATATTATGTTGTTTTTGTGTACTGTCCTGAATTAGTCTAAGGTATCGTTGTTATTCTGTTTAACACGTCAATATGTTTTATCATATTATTAGGTCTTTCCACTTTTCTGTGGAAAGACCTATTGTTTTTCTTCTGATTATTTTTTTTTCTTCCGCCTAATTTTGTTCTTGCGATAAACATTTGTTTCGCAATATGTCGCTTAGATATTTGGTATATGATATCGAACAGTTTATGCGCTGTTGAAATATACCCTGCGTAAACGAATACTTTTCTTTGTAGGAGTTATCTCCCCAAACACTGTTTTGCTTGTTAGCGGAACTCCTTCGCAACCGTAAAATATTATGACAAATTTATTTTACCAAATTGCTCGTTATATCCTTCGCATGATTTGTCCTATTTTGACCGAAGTGATATGAACGCTCCATATGAGAGTTATTTCCCCTTTTGTATTTGAAATTTTAAAATGTATTTTAAACTGGAAAACCATAAGTGATAGAGACCTAGGGTCTTTTGATTTGAGATCCTTGATCCAAAAAAATGAAAATTAGGTCAAGGTCAAAGGTCAAGGTCATATTCTAAATTTTGATTTTGGCTTATTTTCACTCATTTTCATAAACCTTATAAGATATCGACAAATTATTTTTACAAAATTGTTAGTTGCGACATGTCGTAACTTAATAACTTTGGTTGAAAGGGTGCGTAGACAACAAATGGGAGTTTTAGCCCCTATCATATCTAAAATTATGCGTAAAGTGATATAACTTATTAACCATTCATATTAGAGACCTAGGGTCTTTTGATTTGAGATGCTCAGTTAGTGACCTTGAAATTGAGGTCAAGGTCATAGGTTAATTTGACGTTCTAGATTATGACCTTTGCTTAAAATTCATATCTAACCATCAGAAAGCCATAGGAACTGACATTTTAGACTGATTTTTAATATTTTAATATCAAAATAGATATTTACTGGTGGAAAGACCTTCAATTGTTCTCTGAACAATTGGTTTTTAATTCATTTATTTATTTCTTTGTCTTGAGTACTATTATTCTTGCATTTTTAAGACATTGTCATAAAGTGCTTAGTTTGGCTAGCCATAAAACCAGGTCCAACCAATCTTTTTTTAATATCCACGTCAGGAGTATGGCAGTTATTTTAAAGTTCATTTATATATGTTGCATTGTCGTTTGTTTTTCGTTGCACTTTCTCTGTGTTTCTCTGTATCCCTCGTATAGTTGATGTGTTTCCATCGGTTTTTGTAATCCGTATTGTTTTCTCTCAACCGTTTATGACTTTTCAAAGTGGTATACTACTGTTGTCTATATTTGAAACCACGCAGAAGCGTAGTCAAATTATAAATACCTCTCGTTTTTATGTTATACATCAAGAGTATACATATGACGTTGCAGTGTTACACATGTTATTTATTTTGTTATGTGGAATGACAATGGAGAAAAATGTATTGTATATTAAAGTTCGCCTCGTAAAACTTGATTTTCCTGTCGCAAATATCGTTTACTTACTGTGTTACGCGTCTCTAGGTAAACTCAATTTGCGACAGTAAAATCTACGTTTTATGTAGGACACGCTTAAACACAATATGGTTGTCTTCAAATGTATCCACAGTATCATGCATTATAAAGTGTGATTATTTCATAGAATGATCTTTAATAATCGTTATTAACTGCCAATACAATTATCTCTTTACGGTTATGTAGTAGCACTTTCTAGGGCTTATTAAAACACAATTCGTTTGTTGAAGGTGGTTCCTTTTATTTCTGGACTAACTTCAGGAAAATAACAAATATATAAAAAGATACCCTCGCATGAGGCGCAAAGGCCTCCTGATTTATCTATATGAAAATTAATTCACATCATCCCAGGATTACTTAAAATATACCTGTATAACAAATAAACAAATTGTAATCCATGTTTTACTGTAATAAAAACCACCTATTTACGATTTGTACTCTTAGCTAAAATAATCACTCAATACACGTAACTGTTATGTTTATATCTTTACCTTTAAAAATATTTAACACATTCATTCCGGAACACTCGAATTCTCATACAATGTGTATTAGATTCATAATTTACCAAATTAGTTAAAAGTACTTTATTTATGAACATGTAAATAACGTCTCTTAAGCAATTTAATCAAACAGATATTACTTTACTGTACTTTATCTATTTTATATCGTTTTAAAGCATTCATCTCGCATTCAACATTTACACATCGGCCTTTTCATTCTAAACAGTCATTCTAGGTAAAATAATAAATATCTGGA